>CM064543.1:35167859-35592896 GCA_032716605.1 Paralithodes platypus | reverse complement strand
TCCAGACCCCCACTCCGCTCTCGTCACCGACGCCGGCCCATCTCTTCAGAGGTGGCCCACGTGTGCCCTTCCATGCCCGAGCTGGGTGGGGTCGAGGGAGTTGACCGCCGGTCACCCGGTTTTTTTTCCTCTCCCGTGTCTTTCTGGAAACGTCGACGAACTGCGACCCGATGCGACCGGTGGTGGATCTGTCGGCCCTCAGCAGGCACATCGTGCACACCCGGTTTCGGATGCTGCCGGTACCCCTGGTACGCCTGGCCCTGTGCCCTCTGTCGTGGGTAGTGTCGCGCTGGCCCTCCAGGATGCATCTTGGCTCGTTCCTCTCCATCCTCGGCTTCCACGCTTCTTGGCCGTTCGGACTTCCGATCGTGTGTTCCTGTTCGACGGGCCTCCCCTTCGGTCTCCGCATCGCGCCGCAGATCTTCTCCGCACTGGGGGGGAAGGCTCTGGGACCTCTCCTCAGGAGCAGGATCCAGATCTTGTTTTCCTTGGCCGATTGGTTGGTAGTTTCCGACGCCCTAGGACTGTGCATTGGCGACGCCCTCACCGTCGTTCGCAACATCGCACGGTTAGGGTTCCCCTTCGATGTTCCCAAGTCGCGCTTGACCCCGTCGCGTGTCGTGCCATGGGTCGGTCTCGCATGGGTTTTGTCCGGCGCTACGGTGCCCCCGGGGTCTGCCGGCCGCGGTGCACCTTCGGTGGACGGTCTTCGCCGTGTTGCACTCGGTCTCCCTCCCGGGGTGGCTCTGGGACTCGTTCGTGGGTTCGCTGCATTGGGCCGCTCTGCCCCTTCCCTTAGGGAGCCTCTGGCTACGCCGCCTCCTCCTCCTGGGCACCGCGGTGTTTCCGTTGCCCCTATGGATCGGCTCCTGCCGCTCCCGCGTACCATTCGCCGACGCTTCGGTCGCTGGGTTGCTCGGGGCTCGCTCTCTGCGGCTGTGCCCTGGACCGCCCCCCCCCGCCGACGGTCTGGGTAACCCCAGATACGTCGAGCGAGGTTGGGTGAGGTTCCCAATCGAACCTGGGACGTCCCACTTCCCGGCAGATGGGTGGGGTCTCCCTCCTCTTACCCGTCTTATGGCCCTCGGATTGTTGGTTCCTTTGTTCTTCCTGCGGGACCACGCGCTGGCCCTTCGGGGTAAGTCGGTTGGCCTTCGGGTTTGGACAAGACAAGCTGTCCCCTGTTTCCTTATGCGGGGGTCCTCCAGGTCGTTGACCTCTATTGGGGGTCCGGTTGGAGTTGTTCTTTCCTCGCGGACCGACACCCCTTCTCCTTGCATGCCTCCTCCCTGCCCGGGCCTGCCCCCCTTTGGGCGGCCGCCCTGTCGAGAGGGCAGGGCGTTCTTGTAGAATGGGCGATTGAAACGGACTGTGTTCGCCGAACCTCGCGGCTTCCTGAGGTGTTCCGGAGGTCGCCTTGTTCGCATCGGGGGTGCCGCGCCAGTTGCCCTCTGGACCTCTCCCGCCGGCCTCGCGCTCCGGGGGGGTCCGGACGCTTTCATGGTCGCCTGGTACGGGTGGCGGTCGATATTCATCTTTCCTCCCCCAGACGCGCTGTGGATTGTGCCCAGTCCTCGCGGAGCTTGCGGCTGTACCTCGGCTGCGTCTGGCTCCTCGCGCCTCTGTGGCCGGCACGGACTTGGTCCGCCCGGTTGCCGCGGTGGTGCCCGAGTCCGGTCCCTCTACCTGTCTCCGGCTTCCACTTGGGCTAGGTTGGGGCCCTGCGGACCTCTTTGGCCTTCGCATCGTGCTTGTTCATGAGGCACGGTGGCTCCCGGTTCCCGGCCGGGCCCTGACTGACTTCCTGCAGCGTTCCAGGCCGTCTTCTCCTTGGGGGACTTACGGGTCCCGCTGGAGGTCTTTTACTAGGTGGCTACAGGCCACTCGCCTGCCAGTTGGCTCTCCTTCCCTCGTCTACGCTCCTTGTTTCACCTCTTCCGTACACGTCGCTTTCCAGTCGACGCTATACGTACCCACTTGTCTGCCGTCCGGGGGGTTCTTTGGGTCCGTCGCTGGGCTGGTCGTTCCGCCACGGGAGCTGGATTCCTTCCTGACGGCTGCCTTCCGGGATCGACCGCCTCCGCGCCAGGTCCCTCCGCAGTGGGATCTGGGGCGGGCTCTGGTCCTTCTGGCTTCCCCCACGTATACAAGGGCCGCTACGCCGGTTCCGTTGCTCGGGCGTCCACTCTTCCTTGTCGCTCTGGCCACTGGGGATCGGGTGTCTGCACTAGCGGCATTGTCACGGCCCCGGGACTGCGTGCGATTCTCCCCGTCCTTGCATGGCGTCTCGTTCGCCTCCTCCCCTCCTTTTGTTACCACGCATGGGAGGGAGGCCCCCGTTTTCTAGCCTTTCGCCGTCCAGGCTTTACGGCGTGGGCATCCTCGCCATGTGTTGTGCCCGGTGTCAGCCTTGCACTCCTCTGTTGCGTCTGTGGCGCCGCCTTCGGGTACTGCTGTGTGGGTGTCTCCTCGGACAGGTGGGAGGCTCTCGCAGGTGCAGATGGGCCGCCACGTTTGTCGGACCGTTCGTGCCCGTCACCCTGTTTGTAGGGGTTCTGCGCACGATGTCAGATCCTTTGCTGCCTCCTTCCGGTTCCTGCCACGTCGATCCTTCCCTGCCATCGCCTCAGCGGTTTTGTGGTCTTCTATCAATTCCTTCATCTCCTCCTACCTCTCCGTGTCCAGTGTTCGACCCCCTCGGCCGGTGATTGCTCTCGGGGGTCGTGTTTCCTGGTGCTCTGGCGAAGATCCCTGGTCTTCCCCCTTGTCCCTCGTTCTTTTCCTTTGTTTTGTTTTGACAAAGGGGGGGGGGGGGTGTACGGGTTTGCAACACTGGATTGCAAGTTTGGGATTATGTATTGTTCCAGTACATAAGTGTTTTTGCCACATTGAAAATTGTGTTTTGTTCTTGTGTTCAGTGTTTTTGTGGGTTTTTGAAGAAAAGGGATTTTGGGTACAGTACCTTTTTGGTTTCAGACAAGTCTATGTTTTTGCATTACTATGAATGACGGGCATGTGTTAAAACTGTTCTTTTTAGCTACTCCTCAGTTTTTCACTCTTTTATTAAACTCTCTTGTTTAACTTATGTCTTTGTCATTCGTAATTTTGTTTTATGCATTGGTTTGTTTGGTAGGTTGGGCTTGGATGTCCTCCTCCTATTTGTTATGCAGCCTTGACGTTGGATTTGCCAAGACTACTAACAAATTGGGAGGTTTGATGTACCTCCCAACCTACCAAATAGGAAAACCTACTATTTGGTAGTAGTCTTGGAAAATCCAACGTACATAATACCCTCCCTCACGCCGGACCCCTGCCCATCCGCGTTCTTCTGCTGACGTGAGATGTGATGACAAGAGAGGGTCGCTCATGCGCACGTTCGACAGGGATCTGCACATGACGGAACACGGGATGGGCCTTAAGCGGTAACTAAGGTAAACCCCTTTTTCTTCTCTTCTATGCTTTTTTCACCTTCGGTGGTAGTTTTGGTTAATGTACAACGTCTCCTAGAGCAAGATAAGGAGTAGACTCTAGACGTTTTCTTTTTTAACCGCGGTTGGAATGACGACATAGCAGTCAAAATAGACAAGTCGTCATTGCAATTAGGTTAATAGCCTTGACGTTGGATTTTCCAAGACTACTACCAAATAGTAGGTTTTCCTATTTGGTAGGTTGGGAGGTACGTCAAACCTCCCAATATATATATATATATATATATATATATATATATATATCTTTAATAAAATTAAAAAGACTTTGCCAGTACAGAAGGGGTTAACCATATTGTAGTCTATTTTCTCATAACTGTGATTTATAACATTATATCCAGAGATGTCCGAAGTTACCTCCCTGTCAAAAGTCAGCCAATTCTACCTGTAACCTAGAATGTTGTCCTTCCATGAAGTCCAGTTGTCACACCTGTGTCCAGACGAGAAGGATGGGACATGGATAGGGCCTAAAGAAAGTTATTATACCTTATTAAATTATAGCACTAACCTGGATTGGTGATGGGCTGGTCTATCAGAGTGAGAACTGAGCAATCTTTGCCATACCCATAGCTTACTCTGACTCTTCCTTTTACTTATATATTTTCTAGATCTCAAGTGACGGCGTCTCTAACGTGGATTGACCTCCCAATCTACCAAGATTGGAAGCCAAAGCGTCACATTTTTCCTTTGCCCCTCAACTTTCTCTTCATAATTGCGGAGGGGCACAGGGCCCTGGGTGGGGCTTTGTTTCCCGGGCGTTTCCGCACCCTCCTCAGCTCCCCGCCATGGAGCGGCTTCGGTCACCCAGGCTTTATTGTGGTCGGCAGGGAGGGTTCTTTGGGGGCACTAGGTTATGGCCTTGGCCTTGCCTGGGGCTTTGGGGCTGTTCGGCCAGGCAGCTTGGGGAACAACAACAACAACAACAACCTGGATTTTACATGTTAGAAATTGCCTAGGCTATAATTTTCTGTTGTTAAGCCCATCAATCAGACAATGATTTATTGTTAAATATAGAATAGGGAATAATAAAGTAACATGGGTCAAAATATTAAAAAATATGGTTTCATCAGTGAATAGATTAAAAAAAAAAAAAAAAAAAAATGTGCATTGTTATGCAAGGGAGCTAGGTCAACAAATGTTATTAAGATAATTAAAAATGAAAATTAATGTTCTCTTTTAAAAATTCATAAATAATTTAGATTTGGTAATTTATAAGGAACTTATTAGTTGATTTGATAAATTTACATAAACATTTTGTAATCAACAGAAAGTATGTTAAGGAAGGAAAGTTTTTGGAGCAATGGGAAGTACTGTATGTGGAAGGTGAGAAATCTCGGAATGAAAGCTAAAAATGAAATGTATCAAGGGATAGTTGTACCAACAGTGATGTATGGGGCTGAGACATGGTGCTCTGAAGGCACAAGAGAAATGTAAGCTGGATGTGATGGAGATGAACTGCTTGAAGAGTATACAGTAGGGTCTCACATAAAACGAGTTTTTGGTCGATAAACGAGGGCGTTTTATGCGATTTCGTTTTATGTGAACACAGCATTTTGTTGGCCCAATATCGTCAATGTTCACTGGAAGCGTAAATTTCCGTCAGGAGCGTACGATATTTCGTACGTTTTGTACGATATTTCGGCGTTCTATATGAAAGCGTACGATATTTTGTACGTTTTGTACGATATTTCGGCGCTCTATATGAAAACTCCTCGGATTTGCCCCACTTTGGCGGCGGACTCGTTTTATGTGATCACATTCGTTCTGATCGAAAATTAAATATTAATATTTTAGGTCGGTCGTTTTAATCGAGACTCGTTTTATGTGAACACGTTTTATGCGGGACCCTACTGTATGTAGAGTGACACGTAGAAACAGATTGAGGAATGAAGAGGTACGTGGAAGAGTGGGACAACAGGAACCCATATCGGCCAGAGTGGACAGAAGGGTGCTGTGCTGGTATGAACATGTTGAGCGAATTGGAGATGAAAGGCTTACAAAGAGAGTATATGAGTCAGATACAAGGGAAGGTAGAGGGGTAGGAAGACCTCCGTTGAGATGGAGAATTTGTGTAGTACAAGCGTTGGAGATAGAGAGATGACTGTAGAACAGGCAAGAGAAGTGCTAAAAAATAGGAATGAATGGAGAATGCTTGTGAATAGATGAGTGATAACGCGGTCGTTGGGAGAAGGGGTCGGGCGCCAGTTGTACTAGATAATAGTCCGTCAGGCACCCGGGGAGCCGGTGTATATGAAGGGTCATGCCTGGATGTGAGGTAGGCGGGCATTGTGGTATGCTCCGCTGCGTGTCTGCCTGCTGAGAGATCCTCTCCGATGGGTCTGGGGCCGGGGAAGTGCTGGAGGCCCTTAGTGATCCTTGGTCTCTGGGTCATTTATAGGGCGACCTAGATGTGTGTGAATTTATATTTTGTTATATATGTTGTTTTTGTTGCGGTTCCCCAGGCTGCCTGGCCGAACAGCCCCAAGGTCCCGAGCAAGGCCAAGGCCATAAACGAGCGCCCCCACAAAACCCTCCCTGCTCACCACTAATAAAGCCCGGGTGACCGAAGCCACTCCAAGGCGGGGAGCTGAGGAGGGTGCGGAAACGCCCGGGGAATCAAAGCCCCACCCAAGGCCCTGTGACCCTCAGCAATTATGAAGAGAAAGTTGAGGGGCAAAGGAAAAATGTGATGCTTTGACTCCCAATCTCCCAACCTCTAGGTTGGCAGTAGAGAGGTCAATCCACGGAAGAGACGCCGTCACTTGAGATCTAGAAAATATCTAAGTAAAAGGAACAGTCAGAGTAAGCTATGGGTATGGCAGAGATCGCTCAGCTCTCACTCTGATAGACCAGCCCATCACCACATGACTAGAACCCAATCCTCTGAGCATCAGCTAGGAAAGGCCCTAGAAAGCCGCCTTTGTGGGGGGGGATAGCTCCCCTATTTCAACTCCTTTCAGGGTTGTCCCTGTTCGGGCTCTGTCTAAAGTCGGCCACCCCCAGCTATGGGGTATGTGCCAGAATATATACAGTACATACATACACTTTTGTAATCACTTCAGTAGATAAAGCCAGCAATAATAATAGCTTCATATGTAAGAAATTATATCTAGAAAACATAAAAAAAGAATTAGGCATTAGAGGTAACATATTACATACAAATATTTGTACTAATTTGGAAGGAATCTGAGTGTAAAATGGAGGGAGTGTAAGAAACTGTTCTGGAAAGAAGTCAAGAAAGTTAGGGAAGGTAGCAAGGGAAACAGTAAGGCTGTGAAAGATAAGAATGGGAGAATGCTAGCCGAGAAACAAGAGAGAGTCGAAAGATGGGGGGAGTACTTCAACAAGTTGCTAAATGTAAGGAATGAAGAGCCAGCAAACATAGTTGGATATGGTATGGGAGGGAGACGAGGAGAATTAGTGGAGGAGGAGGTGGGGATCAGGAGGTCAGAAGTGTGGGAAGCCATGAAAAGAGTGAAGTTGGGGAAAGCACCAGGAACAGATGGAGTGTGTGGGGAAATGTTGAGGTATGGTGGTGAGATAGTGATCGAATGGGTATGGAAAATGTGCAAACTAGCATGGGAGAAGGGGAGTGCACCTGATGACTGGAAGACTGGCATAATAGTCCCCCTATATAAGGGCAAGGGGAAAGAGGAGTGTGTGGTAACCACCGAGGAATATGTCTTCTAAGCGTAGTAGGGAAGGTGTACAGTAGGGTAGTGATTGAGAGAGTGAGAGTGAGAACGGAGAAATGGATAGGCGACGAGCAGGAAGGTTTTAGGAAGGGAAGAGGATGTGTGAATCAGATTTTTACCCTGAATTGTGTTGTGGAGAAATATCTGGAGAAGAAACAAAAGGTGTATGTTGCCTTTATGGACTTGGAGAAGGCCTATGACAGAGTGGATAGAGAAGGTTTGTGGAAAGTACTTAGAATATACAGAGTAGATGACAAGTTGCTGAAATCAGTGAAGAGCATGTATTAGGGTGCAAAGGCGGCAGTACGTGTAGAAAATGAGCAGAGCGAGTTCCTTGACCTGAATGTTGGGTTGAAACAAGGGTGTGTGATGTCCCTGTGGTTGTTTACTGTATATATGGATGGAGTCATGAAAGAAATACAGTAAACTTCCGTTAATCCGAAGGGCAGCGGACCGGCCCTCGTTCGGATTAGTGGATTTTTCGGATTATCGGACTTTACCCCTATGAACCTGTGTATGACGAAAACATTGAGGCATTAGGCCACCCAAATGACACAATGGTGCACACACACATATCATATTTTCATGAAATCACTTCAAAAGTTTACCAATGTCATTGTAGCCTATTACCTACTTCAAAACATTCAGATTAATGGTCAAAGGAATCTGCTGATATAAACGTAAACACCATATGTCCGCATCGACTTGTTCTTCTTCTGTCTACTGGCGAGTTTGTCTTGCTCTTGAAGATCAGATCAGATGTGGTTCGGGAAGTAATGCCTTAACAACGGCACTTCCCTGAGAGGTTCTTGTAATTTTCCTTTTGTGATTTTCCTTTTGTGACGTGCTCTGTTATATTATATTGTATTGAAAGCACCCTTGTCTTGTTGTCTTGAAAGCACCCTTGTGACGCTCCGATCACTGAACTATAAATAGTAGCGTATCGGAACGTCCAAAGGTGCGTTTTCAAGCTCAAGACTGAATGCGCTTGCAGAAAATGCGGTGCAAGCCAGTAGCGCATCGGAGCGTCCCAAAGATGCGTTCAAGAGCAAAACAAACTCTCTAGCAGACGATGTGGAAGAAGAAGAAGAAGAAGAAGGTCTATCTATCTATCTATTGCCTGACGCCGTGATCCCCGAAGGGGTGGCCACGAACGAACCGCCCCCATGCACCTCTGTCCCCAGTCAGTCGACGCCCCTCCCCCCAACCAGCACCGCCTTCGTTCATGTAGTTCCTCACTCCATCCTTCCACCTCATATTCGGTCTACCTAAGAAGGTGTCTAAGAAGCTGTCTAAGAAGGTGTTTACGTTTATATCAGTAGCTTCCTTTGACCATTAATCTGAATGTTTTGAAGTAGGTAATAGGCTACAATGACAATGGTAAACTTTTAAATTGAATTCATGAACATATGATATGTGTGTGCTCCATTATGTGTCATTTGAGTGGACTAATGCCTCAAAAAGGGGACTTTGGGACTTCTTGAAATTCGGACCATGGGGTGAATTCGGATTTGGCCTCAAATTGAAAAATTCAGACTAGTGGGAGATTCGAATCATCGGTCGTCGGATTAACAGACTTTTACTGTACTAGGAAGAGCAGTGGATGTTGGTGTATCGCTGAAAAGGGAGGAAAATGAGTGGAAGCTGCCTATACTGCTGTTTGCGGATGATACAGTTCTGATGAGCGATAATGAATGGGAGTTGCAGGGTCTGGTAAATGAGTTTCGAACAGTGTGCGAAAAACGGAATTTAAAGGTAAATGCGGGGAAGAGCAAGGTTATGGTCTTCGAAAGGGGTGAAGTCACAGTGTGAGGTGAAGTTGAACGGTCAGGCTATGGAGATCGTCAGCTCTTTTAAGTATCTGGGCAGTGTGTTGAGTAAAGATGGGACTATGGATGAAGAAGTGCGGGAGAGGGTGCAACAGGGGAAGAGGGTTGTAGGAACGTTGAAAGCAGTAACAAGAAATAGGGTGGTCAGTATGGAAGTGAAGAAGTCCTTTCATGACAGTGTGGTAATCCCGACACTAACTTACGGAAGCGAAGCATGGACGTTCGGGAAGAGACTCAGACCAAGAGTGAGAGTGGTGGAAATGAGTTACTTGAGAAATGTGTGAGGAGTTACATGGAAGGATAGACAGACGAATGAGGAAGTAAGAAGGAGGTGTGGTGTGGAGGTAGATGTGCTGGAAAGTGTGAAAAGGAACAACTTGAGATGGTTCGGCCATATGGAACGTATGGAAAGCGAGAGAATGACTAAGAGGGTGTACGAGAGCGAGGTGGAAGGACAGAGAGGGAGAGGTGCACCAAAGGAGAGGTGGAAGGATGGAGTGAGGAAGTATATGGATGAAGGCGGTGCTGGTTGGGAGGAGGGGCGTTGACTGACTGGGGACAGAGGTGCATGGGGGCGGTTCGCTCGTGGCCACCCCTTCGGGGATCACGGCGTCAGGCAATAGATGGATAGATAGATTTGTACTAATTTTGTTTATGAAATTCAAAATAATTTGATTATTGAATAACCTAATTGATGAACATACTATTAAAAACAAAACATTTAATATAAAACTTTTGATAAGAATAAGTGTATTTCTAAATTATACATGTTACCTACATTTCATACATGTTAACTACATTTCATAAAAGACCATTTAAATATCGATTTATTGCAGGAGCAAAATTTGCTACCACTAAAACTTTGTCTGAACAGGTCGTACATTGCTTCTATCTATCTATCTATTGCCTGACGCCGTGATCCCCGAAGGGGTGGCCACGAACGAACCGCCCCCATGCACCTCTGTCCCCGGTCAGTCGACGCCCCTCCCCCCAACCAGCACCGCCTTTGTTCATATACTTCCTCACTCCATCCTTCCACCTCTCTTTCGGTCTACCTCTCCCTCTCTGTCCCTCCACCTCGCTCTCGTACACCCTCTTAGTCATTCTCTCGCTTTCCATACGTTCCATATGGCCGAACCATCTCAAGTTGTTCCTTTTTATACTTTCCAGCACATCTACCTCCACACCACACCTCCTTCTTACTTCCTCATTAGTCTGTCTATCCCTCCATGTAACTCCGCACGCACTTCTTAGGTAATTCATTTCCACTGCTCTCACTCTTGGTCTGAGTCTCTCAACCAACGTCCATGCTTTGCTTCCGTAAGTCAGTGTCGGGATTACCACACTGTCATGAAAGGACTTCTTCACTTCCATACTGACCACCCTATTTCTTGTTACTGCTTTCAGCGTTCCTACAACCCTCTTCCCCTGTTGTACCCTCTCCCGCACTTCTTCATCCATAGTCCCATCTTTACTCAACACACTGCCCAGATTCTTAAAAGAGTTGACGTTCTCCTTAGCCTGACCGTTCAGCTTCACCTCACACTCTGTTACTTCACCCCTTTCGAAGACCATAACCTTGCTCTTCCCCGCATTTACCTTCAAATTCCGTTTTTCGCACACTGTTCCAAACTCATTTACCAGACCCTGCAACTCCCATTCATTATCACTCATCAGAACTGTATCATCCGCAAACAGCAGTATAGGTAGCTTCCACTCAATTCCCTCCCTTTTCAGCGATACACCAACATCCACTGCTCTTGATAGTATTTCTTTCATGACTCCATCCATATATACAGTAAACACAGGGACATCACACACCCTGTTTCAAACCAACATTCAGGTCAAAGAACTCGCTCTGCTCACTCTCCACACGTACTGCCGCCTTTGCACCCTCATACATGCTCTTCACTGCTTTCAGCAACTTGTCATCTACTCTGTATATTCTAAGTACTTTCCACAAACCTTCTCTATCCACTCTGTCATAGGCCTTCTCCAAGTCCATAAAGGCAACATACACCTTTTGTTTCTTCTCCAGATATTTCTCCACAACATAATTCAGGGTAAAAATCTGATCTACACATCCTCTTCCCTTCCTAAAACCTCCCTGCTCGTCGCCTATCCATATCTCCGTTCTCACTCTCACTCTCTCAATCACTACCCTACTGTATACCTTCCTTACTACGCTTAGAAGACATATTCCTCGGTGGTTACCACACACTCCTCTTTCCCCTTTGCCCTTATATAGGGGGACTATTATGCCAGTCTTCCAGTCATCGGGTGCACTCCCCTTCTCCCATGCTAGTTTGCACATTTTCCATACCCATTCGATCACTATCTCACCACCATACCTCAACATTTCCCCACACACTCCATCTGTTCCTGGTGCTTTCCCCAACTTCACTCTTTTCATGGCTTCCCACACTTCTGACCTCCTGATCCCCACCTCCTCCTCCACTTCTCTTCTTCTCCCTCCCATACCATATCCAGCTATGTTTGCTGGCTCTTCATTCCTTACATTTAGCAACTCATTGAAGTACTCCATCCATCTTTCGACTCTCTCTTGCTTCTCGGCTAGCATTCTCCCATTCTTATCTTTCACACCCTTACTGTTTCCCTTGCTACCTTCCCTAACTTTCTTGACTTCTTTCCAGAACAGTTTCTTACTCTCCCTCCATTTTACATTCAGATTCCTTCCAAATTCCTCATCTACTCTTCTCTTACTTTCCTTCACTACTCTCTTCACCACCCTCTTACTCTCCACGTACCTCGCTCGTTTCTGTCTCTCGAAATCTTCATTCCCTCTACTACCCAACCACTCTCTATTCTTACAGTTTCTTACAGTAGATCCTCTGGAAAAAGGCAAACTATGCCTGTGTATCCAGCTCAGTACCAGTACTTGCACTGCTGCGGTCGTTCACGGTGTTGGCGGCGGCGGTAGCAGACGCAACATTTTTACTATTCTGTATTTTTGTTTTATAATCAAACTTCAAATCTTGTCTTCCCCATGCTTTATCAAGATTACTTTCAAACTCCCTTATTGATTCGGAATCGACTACATACTGGGGCAGTGCGTTCCACTCATTTACCACTCTATCACAAAATGAGTTCTTTGCCTTCTCAAGCCTATTTCTTTCTTTGTAAATTTTCTTAGAGTGTCCTCTCGTTCTTGTTCCCTCCCGCATCAAGAAGATACCTTCACACACATCCTCATCGTACTTTCCTGACACTATCTTAAAAGTCTCTATCATATCCCCTCTCTTTCTCCTATATGCCAGTGTCGGAAGCCCCAGTGTCCTCAACCTCTGCTCATAGCCCGCGTTCTTCAACGTTGGTACCAGCTTGCTAGCTCTCCTCTGCACTTTCTCCACTGCTTCTATATCCTTTACCATATATGGAGCCCACACCTGGTTTGCATATTCCAGGTGCGGCCTAACCAGCGCTGTATATAGATTCCTGAAGATTTCTTCGTCAAGTGACACAAATGTCCTCCTTATCAGCCCTACAATTCTATTGGCTTTGTTTATCTTTTCCGCTAAATGTTCTGAGAAATTTAACTTATTGTCTATCACTACTCCTATATCCTTTTCTGCACTCACTTCCTCCATCGCTTCATACATACTGTATCCTACCTTGTCTATCTTGCTGGTCCCAATCCGCATGTACTTGCATTTTTTTGGATGAAAAGGCATTAACCAATGCTCAGACCATCCCTTCATGCCCTCCACATCTCCTTGAAGCAAACCCATATCTTCCTTACTCCTCACTCTTCTATACAGTTTAGTGTCATCCGCATACAGGTATACCTCACTTCCATTAGTTATAACTTCAGGCAAGTCGTTGATAAATATAACGAACAGCAGTGGTCCCAACACAGATCCCTGAGGTACCCCACTTGTAATTTCCCTCCACCCCGAGCCTATTCCATTCACCAATACCCTCTGTCTCCGATCTTTCAGGAAGGCTTCTATCCATTTCACACATTTCTCCCCTATATTATAGCTTCTAACTTTCTCTATTAACCTTTTATGCTTTCTTCTTTTCTTCCACAGCTATTCCTACCTCTTCTGTCCACCATGCTGTACCTTTCACTCCCCTCCCTCTTCTCCTCACTCCTCCTCACATGCTGCACAGATCTCCTCCACTTCCTCCATAACTTCTAGGTCGAACCCACCTAGTCGTCTTTCCACTGCTCTCCTGTACTCCTCCCTGACTTCCTCCTCCTGCAACCTCTCCACCCTCCTCACCATTCCACCCTCCTCTCGCCTCCCTCCAGCTCTCCTCACCCACTTCCTTTGTATCCTAACCTTAGCTACCACTACATAATGATCAGACAGACCCCCTCCAATACCCCTATACACCCTAGCATCCATCACAAATTTCTTCATTCGTTCATCCACACATACATAATCAATCAATGACTTTCGTTCCACCACTGTCTCATCCTCCATCGTCCACACCCGTTTCCACGTGTACCTGTGGATCATTCTGTGTCTGAAGAATGTGTTGGCTATCCACAGCCTCCTCCCCACACATATGTCCACAAGTGCACTACCATTCCCATTCACCTCTGATGGTACCCCCCACCCTCCCACCACTCTCTCAACTTTCCTATCACCCACCTTACCATTCATATCCCCAATCAGAAATATTCTTTCGTTCTTGTCAAACTTCTCCAGGCAAGCCTCCACATTCATCCAGAACTCCTCTTTCTTTCTTTCAAGTTTATCCTCTGTCGGGGCATACACACACACAATCACCCACGTTTGTATTCCTACTTTCATTCTCACCCACACAATCCTTGAACCCACAGACCCATACTCTCTTACACATGCCTTCCATTTTCTACTTACAAACAAACACGCACCTTCTCTCGCTGTTCCTTCACTCACTCCAGCACACACACCCATTCCACACTCCCACTCTCTCACATCTGAACCTTTCCATTTGGTCTCTGTCATTCCACATATATCCAGCCTGGCATTCACTAGCACTTCCAGAACCTCTCTCTCTATTGTGCCATCATTCATGCCACTAACATTCCATGTAGCCATTCTCAGAATGTCCGAAGGAATGTCCTTAGTCGGTCGTGGTTCATCAACATTGGTTCCGTCTGCATCCGAGGCTGTTCGTTCGTTTTTCTTTGCTTAGGTATACATTTTTTCTGGGTGGGGGTCGCAAGCCCACCGACCCAACCTGTTTAGTCGCCTCTTACGACACGCAGAAGGCACGTGAGGCATATTCTATTCCCTTACCCCCAGGGGGAGTAATTGCTTAATATACATTAAAACTACGCATAAACGATAATGTGATACCATTAACCCATTGGGATCCGGGAGGCCTCATATGAGGCAAAACGTATTTTGGTTAGGAGTCCGGGAGGCCTCATATGAGGTAAAAATCGCCGCTAAAATCATCATAACTCGGCAACCACGCGTCGTAGCGATTTCATCTCAACGGCAGTCTACAGACAACAAGATGTTCTACAATTTGCAAAAAACCTGACTGCTCTAGGTGGTCTCAATCAGTAGCTACTGAATTGTGAAGCTTGACTGTACGAAAATGGACCCGGACACAGCGAACCGCCTCATATGAGGGCCCCCGGATCCGGAGGGTTAAGAAGAGAACTTGCATTGATTATTAATTATTGGAGTGTTGACAATGCATTAAAAGTTATTGACAAAATTCTTACAATGCCGAAGGTTACCTCAGTACTGTATATAGCTTTGACTTATCAACTTTGTATACAAATTTGACTTAAGATTAATATTTTCAGAACTTTGCTGTATTGTAGATTTGCACTTTGAAAGATGTGTTAAGAATGGTAATCATTTCATAAATTATTATTATTTTAATAATGCATCACTTAGCTCTACTCCCATTAGTTCAGTATATTTTGATAGAACAACTTAAAGATTCCCTTAAAAGGCTTAAATTTCTCCTTTTCAATACTTAAGTTAGACTCGGGCCCTACATTTTCGAACAAATGAGGGTGCAAAGGCGTCAGTACGTGTGGAGATTGAGCAGAGCGAGATCTCTGATCTGAATGTTGGGTTAAAGCAAGGGTGTGTGATGCACCATTGCTGTTCAATATATACAGTATATGGATGGAGTCATGAAAGAATACAAGGAAGAGCAGTGGATGTTGGTGTACCGCTGATAAGGGAAGGAAAGAAGTGGAAGTTCTTGTTGTTCCCTAAGCTGCCTGGTCGAACAGCCCCGAGTCCCTAAGGAAGGCCATGGCCACGGTCGGGCTTTGCCACAGAGCTCTCAAGGAGTGTAGATTGTGTTGTTGGCGTAAGTGGTTGTGTGAAATGCAGTCTTCTATGATGTGTTTAATAGTATAGGGTGCTGTGTTACAACCTGGGCAGGAGTCGACGACGGAGTCATCCAGTCTCTTCTGATAGCTTAGAAGGGCTGGATGGTGTCCTCATCTCAGCCTGGCCAGGTGGACTCTGTCCTCGCGAGGAAGGGAGGATTCAGAAGGATGGATTTCGGGAGGTCGTGCCTGCAGCTACGTGAAGTGGAAGTTGCCTGTACTGCTGTTTGCTGATGATACAGTTCTGATGAGCGATAGTGAATGAGAGTTGCAGGGGCTGGTAATTATGTTTGGAACAGTGTTTGAAAAATGGAATCTGAAGGTAAATGCAGGGAAGAGCAAGGTTATGTTCATTGAAAGGGGTGCAGCCACAGAGTGTGAGGTGAGGTTGAACGGTCAGGTTATGGAAAATGTCAGCTCATTTAAGTATTTGGGCAGTGTGTTGAGTAAAGATGGGACTATGGATGAAGAAGTGCTGGAGAGGGTGAAACTGGGGAAGAGGGTTGTAGGAACACTGAAAGCAGTAACAAAGTACAAAGGAGTACAAAATACAAAGGAAATCAAGCAACAACAGATCTAGTGACCCTTCTAGGTTGCTTGTCCTCCAAAACACTGAGGATCAAGTGTCCAAACAGTGGTTTAGAGTGGGTAAGGGAACATTGGAAAGGGAATTACTGCCCTGGTACTAATGTCCGTGGCTGGATTAGGAAGTTAGTAGGGGACAGAGGGGTTAGTAACTGAGGGGGGGATAAAATAAAGTTATTCATTTACAAACGCAGTCAGTCGCGGGTTTGAAGCGAGATATGTGTCTAGGCGGAGTTTAAATGAATCAACGGTGATGCAGTCTATAACGTTTCGGGGAAGCCCATTCCACAAGTTGACAACTCGATTGAAGAAGAAATTCTTAGATTCGTGTGAGTTAAAAGATTTACCAATAATTTTGCAACCGTTTCCCCGCGTGTAATTAGATTGGTCGATAGTGAAGTACTTACTACAGTTCATATTGTCGATGCCTTTGATGATTTTGAACACTTGAATTAAGTCACCTCTTAATCTGCGCTGGGTTAAAGGAAATAGATTTAATTCTCTAAGACACTCTATTCGTATGGTTTGTTCTTTAGGCTAGGTATCATTTTGGTAACTCTACGTTGAACTCGTTCTAGCTTGTTTATATCTTTTTGGTAATAAGGGCACCAGGATTGAACGCAGTATTCCAGAAGAGGGCGGACTAAGGAATTGTAAAGGGTTAGGATAACTTCTTTGGATTTATGCTCAAATGACCTGCCTATAAAGCCAATTATTTTGTTTGCCTTCTTAACAACTTCTGAACATTGTTGACTCGGTTTTAGGTTACTCGATATTGTTACTTCCAGATCGGTTTCTCTGTTTACATTCTTAAGCTGAGTGCCATTCATCGAATAGTTTGCTTTCTCATTTAGGTATCCGATATGGAGTACAGTCAGGACCCCCAATACACGATTCCACAATTCGCGAAAACCCTAATACACGAGTTACCCCTCGAAAATAACATTAATTAATTAAGCATTAATTATGCGAGGTGGTACCACAATACACGAATCGAGAGCTAAGAAGGGGCCAAATCCGCTATTCCCGCTTGATACGCGAGCACGTCTACGTTTCGCGAGGCCCAGGAGTAGCTCTGAAAAAAGAAGAAGACGGGCATACGCCTGCCTTCCCTCCCGCTTACCCTCCCTCCCTCCCTCCCACAGTCCCGCTCAAGCGCTCATAGCCGTGCGGAGTGACCAAACGTTTGTAGTGCCTGCCACTTTTTTCGCCATGCCACGCCAATATAAGAAGATAACACACAAAATGAAGGTGGAATTGTTGTTTCGCAAGAAAAGAGGAGAAGGAAACTGTGCAATAGGCTTGTCAGAGTAAACTGTTCGTACGATTTGGTTAGGGAGGGAGAAGTTGGAGAAAATCGTGAAGTCCTACGGTCCTAGTCCTAGTCCTAGCCTATCTACTACTAATTTTAAGGATAGTTTCATATTTTTATTCATTGTTCTTCTTATATATAAGATATAGACTGTACTGTAGAGCCAAAAATGTCGAAAATAGGGCCAAAAATTTCGAAAATAGGCCATAATTGAGAGATGTCACCCAATCTAATTATTCCCATTTAAAGTTAGTTCCACAATACCCGAATTCACAATACGCGATGCCTCCTGTCACCCCTATTCTCGCGAATTGGGGGTCCTGACTGTACTTTACATTTATCCGTATTGAAACTCATTTGCCAAATTTGGGCCCAACATGACAATTTATCTAGATTGTGTTGCATATCGTCAACTTGTTCTTTTGAGAGTACGCTATTTGCAATTTTTGTATCGTCAGCAAATTTTGAGATTGTACAGGTGAGGCCCTCATCTATGTCGTTGATGTAAATTAGAAAGAGAATTGGTCCTAGTACCGATCCCTGGGGTACCCCGCTACTTACATTGGTCCATTTAGATGCCTTACCGTTTATGACTACTCTTTGCTTTCTGTCGCTGAGCCAATTTTCTATCCATTTCAAACACCGTCTTGTATTCCATGCGCTTTTAGTTTTAGCAGTAAACGTTTGTGGGGAACTTTGTCAAAGGACTTTTGAAAATCAAGGTATATAATATCTGTGGTAAACTATCAATGGAAGTTAAATATTACTAAGCTATAATGAATCAAATAAAATCAATCTAAATGAATACTCTATATCTAAATTGAATTCAATCTGAAACAAGCTAATTTATATCCAAAGGTCTCACATAATAAATGTATATAATTATAGGGTAAGGTTATAAGGGTTAATATTAGCCAGGAATTAACTCACCAATAGTTCCACGTGGCAATGAGGCAAGAGAGAACGTTTTACCCAATATGGTGGTGGACAATGGGGAACGAGACTTCGGTCCCGAGACACGAGTCAAGTTAAAGAAAGAATAAATGATTACATGGGAATGGACATGAATATTATGCTTATCTATCAGTCAGTCATGATGTCGATGAGAGCGTCGTGATGGTGTAGCTGTGTGTATTGCTGTATGTGTATTGTGATTAGAGGCACAAAAGCACGATCAACTGAGGGCGGAAAATTAGATGTTAACTGGTTGGTGTTCGTGAAGGCTCTGGCGTACCTCAAAAGCACACCTTGCTGCCTTGGCAAACCGCCAGGAGCCCAAATTATCGTACCGCATTTAGGTTGCTCTATACGATAAATTATATTAATATATACGATAAATTCATATACTACATAAGACCATGGCAATATTGCATAATAGCATATTTGGCCTCTTTTAACTTAACTTATTTACAATCTTATAATATACGATCTACTCGTCCTACATCGTGCTGTAGGAGAGATCGTGACGTCACAGAGACATACAAGATCACAAAAGAGTCATAGTCTATCGTATTTATACGATACACTCCCCCCACAAAAAAGACCTGAACCCCACCTTAAACCTAAAGTTGCCCTGAGGCTATCTTCTGACGCCACAAGTCGACAGCGCCAGCAGCAGCGCGTCTGGGACGCGTCCCGGTCCGAGAATGATCACCATCAGTATGAGGTGAGTCGTCCCTTCGAGAATCCTCGGACCCAGCAATAACAGGTGGAGCCTCAGATTGCAATGCGGAATCTAGCTCCAAAGCGTACAAACGTGCGATAGGACGAACAGTAGTTCCAGTGGCTGTCTTTAATAGCGCCACCCGCTCTACAGAGTCTGCCCCCTTGTATACCTCCAATACGCGGCCTAATTTCCAGTATAAACGAGGACTATCTTCTTTAATTAAAACAACGTCACCAACTGTAGGGGCCGTTGGTCTACCAGAGGGAGTAACACTCAATGCTAGCAGATATTCACTAATCCACCGTTTCCTAAAATCCTCGATTATCCTGGATATATACTGGTATCTCTTAGACACCGCTACCGCAGAGTACAACGAGGGATCCTCTAACTCTACTATGGACTGAAAATCAGATGGAAACGCAGTCAATGGTTTTCCATATAGCAAGTGAGCTGGCGTTAATGGTAGTGGTTCTTGCAGGTCGGTGTACACATATGTAAGCGGGCGATCATTCACGACTGCCTCTATCTCTGTGAGGACTGTCGTCAACTCACTCTTCTTAACCCTCTCACCACGGATGGGCTCTTAAACACCATAAAAAAGCATGTACCAGGTACCAGGAAGGACCCTTGTGCTCACCTGTAGTTGAAAGCTTGTGACCTCCGTGTGCGAGGGGTCGGTCCGACGCATGAAAACACCGCGCGGCTGGACCGACGCCCCGCATCTCCGGCCACAAGAAGGAACGCTTGTTCGTGTGCCTGTATGTTGTTGTTAAGTATCGAAAAGTGGTGTAAAGTGGCTGTTTTGGCATAAGTTATCTCCAATGAATCATCATCACAGCTCAACCAGTTGACTTAGAGAGCTCTACTTAATGTTCTACAGGTAAATAACACAGCTACGCTTGGGATGCGCGGGAATGCGGGAATAAGTCTGATTAACGAATATACGGTAGCCTAGCCTAGACGTTTTTCGGCCAAAACACCCGGGTTTCGAGGAATATATATATAATACATAGCCGGTGCTGGAGGGTTAATAGAGCACGTCCTACAACCGCTCTGAGTCCTGACTTTACTATGCCGACACACCGTTCCCACATTCCACCAAACCAAGGTGCCTTAACTGGAATGAACCTCCATTCGCACTTCTTCTCTCCCAAAAAAGTGATGATAGTAGGATCACTACTCATATCCTTTAGATATTTTGATGCTTGGACATAAGTGGGAGCATTGTCGCTAAGAATGAGTTGAGGGAATGAACGACGGGCACAAAACCGTCTGAACGCCAGCATAAATTCCTCGCTAGACATATTATCACATAGTTCTAGGTGTACCGCTCGAGACGTCGCACAGGTAAACAATAATATATAAACTTTCTCATGCTCCCTCGTCTTCAATGCCCCTGTGTAATCTAATCCTACGGCTTGGAAAGGTTCTACGTGCTTTACACGGCATTCAGGTAGGGGTGGAGCTGGTCCAGTTGCATATGGTTTACCCTTTAGTCTCTAGCATATTACACACTTTCTCACTACGCGTCGAGCTACTTGTCGAACTTTGGGTATCCACCATGTGAGACGTAAAATTGATATAATATGACATACCCCGTAGTGTTTTACTTCCCTATGTGCACGTATGATCAATAGATCAGTAACGTGATGTCTTGTTGGCATAAGTATAGGTCGGTTTGTGCCGTCTGGTACACCCGACCACTTCAGGCGACCCTCACACCTGATGAGGCCATTGTCTAGGTGCAACCTTAGTTGACGCACTATATTAGGCATTAATGTCTTATTCGAGCCTTTCAAGGATTCTAATTCATTGGAAAAGGTTTCTACTTGAACCCATTTGATCAAAGTTACTTCAGCTGCTTTAAATTCACGAGCATCAATGTTGTGACCCCTGTTGCAGAGTTGGCCCGTTACTTTAAGCTTAAGATTGGATACATATCGCAACACCCAAGCTACAACTCTGACTAGTTTATTATAGTCACCGAATCTTGCCCACTTTATGATAGGACCCGGTGGCTCATTTGGTTGGGCTGTAACTGCCACTGTTTCCAGTGGCAGAAGTCCCTCACCAACAGCATGCCATATCGTCCATTCACTTTCATGGAGCAACCACTTTGGACCATGCCACCACAATTCGGACTTCATTAACTGGCTAGCCGTTATACCCCTAGTTATGAGATCACTAGGGTTTTCCTTTGTATTTACATAATGATAAGCAACGTCTGGCAAAAGGGCTCTAATCTCATCTACCCTATTCCGCACATAAACTGGCAGAGACTTCTTGCTATGTATCCATTTGAGTGCGACCTGACTATCGCACCATACGTGAACTATTTCAATATTTAATTCGCTCTCGTATGCTGCGCGTACATGTTGCACCAGACGTGCTAATAGCAGCATGGCAGTCAATTCCATTTTAGGGATAGTTACCTTTTTTAACCGGGGCTACTTTGGCCCGGGCTGTAACTAAATGTGCCCCAAATGAAGTAACAACATATATGGCTACCCCGTATGCCGTGGCGCTAGCATCGCAAAACGTGTGTAACGTAACGTCACCGAACGCCGCCACTTTACGAGGTATAGGTTTAGTACATAGGATGGCATATTCATTCAACAACAATGTCCCTTGGTCATTCAGGTCCTCGGGCAAACTGTCATCCCATCCTATTTTACGTCTCCAAACTTCCTGCATTAGAATCCTAGCTCTTATGGTAACAGGTAATGCTAGACCCAAAGGATAAAAAAATTGCGCAACTTTGCTCAACAGACTTCTTTTTGTGTGCGCTCCTGTCTGCTGAGCAAAAGACCTTGTTTGAAAAGTTAGTATGTCATGTTTAGGTTGCCAGATCATCCCCAAATTTCTGGACTTTTCCTGGTTAAGAGATGCCGTACCATCCACCTGTATTAAACTCTGAAGATCTTCACTATTAGTAACCCACTCGCGGAGAAATAGATGTGCATCCGAAAACAATCTGCGTGCTTGCCAGTATGCATACAACAAATCATCTTGACTATCGCTAGTACCCTGCAAATTGTCAATGTATAATCCGCGAGATAGTTTACTTGTGTCCTCATGAGTGTCAGCTAGATGTTTTCTGATTGTGGCATTTAACAAAAACTGCGAGCAAGTGGCCCCAAAGAGTACAACCCGAAAACGGTATATTATGATGGGACTTTCAGAGTCGCTAATGTCGCTGAACCAAAGAAAGCGGGTAACATCTCTATCTTCCTCCTTTAGCTTGACCATCAAGAATGCTTTCTCGATGTCACTGGTATAGGCATACTTCCCCAGCCTAAACCGCAATAGATGTTGGGACAGATCCGACACCATGGACGGACCTGTCAACAGGCAGTCATTCAGACTGGGTTGTTGACCTTGGTGGGCAGAACAGTCATACACCACCCGTATTGGTGTGGTGACGCTGTCTTTCTTTACCCCATGATGGGCCAGATAGTGAACCCTACCCTTCTTACACGGTTCCTTGACATCAACTCTCTCAATAAAACCCCTATCCTCATAACTCCGAAATACATCGTCATACGCCTGGCGCGTGCTCGGTTCGTTAGACAATTTCCGCTGCAATGCGCGCAAGCGACCTAATGCCAAACCATAGTTGGTAGGTAGGCTTATCTCACTGTTCTTCCAAGGTAAACTAACTTTATATTGCTTGTCTGAGGCACAGTAGCACACAGACTCGTCAAACCTTTGTAGCGCAACTTCCGAGTCATAATCAGTCTCCATAGGATTAATGCCTATGTGATCCAATCTCCACAGTCGTTCCAGGTCGAACTCGGCAGCCATCTTAGGGTCACTAGGTTGGGAATCCTCCCTTCCCAACTCCTCTGCCGCGGTTACATTGACTCTATATATCGAGACCGTGTCGACCAGGACCTTTGACTGTGTAGTATGCACCTTTCCGCTCATGCAGTATCCAAATTTAGTGGGGATTAAAATTACACCACACATCTTTTTAAATCCAGGGTATACTACTTCATAATAATGATCCACACCAAGTAGAACATGCACCTCACTCTGATTTCCCATGGGATCTGACAAGTTAACCCCTTTGCTACGTAATGCGTGTTCCACCTTCTTCACACCCACAGATACATATTCTGGTAGGGTGTCTACTACGATACAAGTCATAAAGTACCGGTTTTTACGATAGAAATATGAAATCTCCGCTATCTCGTAGTCTTGTTTATCAGTAACCCCTGTGAAGCCCTGTAATCGAAGAGTCTCAGCCCCTACGATTCGGTGCTTCAGTCCCACTAGTACGGACCTCTTTATAAAGGAACGTTGAGACCCTTGATCTAGAAGTACCCGACAAACTTTGTTACTGTCATTACCTTCCATGGGAATCTGTATTGTGGGCAATATAGTGGTGTCTTGCGTGCTACCTAGTGCCACAGTTGTAGTACCCTCATTTTTGACGTCTTTGACTTTATCTGCTGTAGGACACAACTTATCAAAGTGATGTCCTTCGCAGTGGCGACAGGGCCTTAAGTATGTAGCAGTACATTGTCCCTGCTTACCATGTTCCCCACTTAGACAACCTACACATAGCTTCAATCTTTTCGCCTGTGCTAGTTTTGTCTCATTTGTCGGGTATTTTACGCAGAAACTCCATTTATGTTTGTTGTTACATAGCTTACATAGAATCTGAGTAGGTTTCTTATACACACCCTCTTTCTTTACTTTAGTCCCCACTGTCATGCTTACTGTTCCCCTCTTCTCCACATTCTCACTCCCTCCCGACTCATACATTCTCCCTTTGTTCAACTGTAGATTATTGATCTCCTTACTGAACTGAGTTTTGAATTCCCCCAGCTCAAATGATCTTACCTTATCAAGTATTGCCATAGGAAGCTTCTGACGCAAGATAATGACTATCATTTCCTGCGTGGTAAGCCCTAGGGTATCTAGCGATCGAGTATGGCACTCCATATTTGCCCTGAAGTTTGTCAACTCATCAACCTTATACTGTGGTTCTGCGAGCCCCAACAAGGCAACGACATGGGCCATCTTCAACTGCTCTCTATCCCCGTATGTGGACTCTAATAAGTGTACCGCTTCAAGATAACTACCACCTACTACTGCAAAACCCTCTATTAAATGTAAGGCCTCTCCTTCCATTTGTCCCTTCAGATAGTGAAACTTGCGGACATTATCCAAAGAGGATTCATGAACCGTAGATCGAAATACGTCCCAAAAGCTAACCACTCGGTTAACTTGCCCCCAAATGTAGGAAGATTGAGCTTTGGGAGGTGTACAGTATGTTTTGGGTCAGCCCTTCTATGGGCCTCATTATCGCCTCCCTTCTTACTTGCGACAGCACGCTGTAATAGGCGCTTCGCTCTAAAGACAGGTTCGTCATAGAGGGCGCGATTATCACACTCTGTAACTATCTCTTCCTCCTCTATCATGTCAGCCACAATCACCTCACTCAGAGCCGTAATACGACCGTGGGTAGCCTGGACGTTATCTAATCTAGCCTCCAATTCCTCTAGATCAGCAGTAGTGATGAAAGTGTTTAAGTCCACAATTAGCCTATTTAACACTCCCCGAAGTCCCGCCCTTTGATTTTTAGGGGCTTTGCTTAGCACCCCACTAGACGGTGTCTCTTTATGGTCTTTATCCATTTTGCATGTGAGCCTATAGGCTATGTATCTAAATATCACGTTACAAAAACAACGGCCAAATAATAGGCTACTTAAGAGACGCCAACCGGCGGACTTCTATGTTATGGAGAAAAAATAGTACACTGTATAGCAATACCTACTAATGGATCATATTGAACAAGAAAAAATGTTAGGTCAGGTCATATGTCACAGGAAGTCTGAAACTGAAAAGAACATTACTGGGGAAAGACGATGGGTGGGAAGCAGGACTTAGGCAGGCACAACGATGTGACCCTGCATTCCGGCTCTAACCATCGCTTGGCTAGCCTTGCCAGTTTATCATAGAGTTGTTCCTGCATCCTGTTATATGTCCCCTTGTTCATTGCCTTAAAATCCCTTACTGGTAGCTAATTCCCGGGTCTGGGCACCAATGTGGTAAACTATCAATGGAAGTTAAATATTACTAAGCTATAATGAATCAAATAAAATCAATCTAAATGAATACTCTATATCTAAATTGAATTCAATCTGAAACAAGCTAATTTATATCCAAAGGTCTCACATAATAAATGTATATAATTATAGGGTAAGGTTATAAGGGTTAATATTAGCCAGGAATTAACTCACCAATAGTTCCACGTGGCAATGAGGCAAGGGAGAACGTTTTACCCAATATGGTGGTGGACAATGGGGAACGAGACTTCGGTCCCGAGACACGAGTCAAGTTAAAGAAAGAATAAATGATTACATGGGAATGGACATGAATATTATGCTTATCTATCAGTCAGTCATGATGTCGATGAGAGCGTCGTGATGGTGTAGCTGTGTGTATTGCTGTATGTGTATTGTGATTAGAGGCACAAAAGCACGATCAACTGAGGGCGGAAAATTAGATGTTAACTGGTTGGTGTTCGTGAAGGCTCTGGCGTACCTCAAAAGCACACCTTGCTGCCTTGGCAAACCGCCAGGAGCCCAAATTATCGTACCGCATTTAGGTTGCTCTATACGATAAATTATATTAATATATACGATAAATTCATATATACTACATAAGACCATGGCAATATTGCTTAATAGCATATTAGGCCTTTTATAACTTAACTTATTTACAATCTTATAATATACGATCTACTCGTCCTACATCGTGCTGTAGGAGAGATCGTGACGTCACAGAGACATACAAGATCACAAAAGAGTCATAGTCTATCGTATTTATACGATAATATCTACAGCTTTACTGTCATCGTAGAGGTTGAGGATATCGTGGAAGAAGTCTAAGAGGTTTGTTAAACAGGAACGTTTTTTACGAAAGCTGTGTTGAGTATCTTTAAGTATGTTATTTTCCTCTTAGTGATTTACGAGTCTGTCTCGTATGACCGTTTCTAGCATTTTACATACAACTGAGGTTAAGCTAATTGGACGATAGTTACTGGGTAGGGATTTGCTGCCTTTTTTGAATATCGGTGTTACGTTGGCTAGCTTCCACTGATCAGGCATAGTTCCAGACTGCAAGGATTTATTGATATAGCAATGTCAGTGGTTTGGAGAGCTCATCCTTAGCTTCCTTCAGAACTCTAGGCGAGATTGTATCAGGTCCAGGCGTTTTATTTACCTTGAGTTTATCTAAACAATTCAATACTTCTCTCTCTGTAACGGTGATATTGCTTAGAACATCTGAATTATCAATCTGAATCGGCGATGGTGTAGGGATATCACTGAGGTCTTCTGTTATAAAAACTGATGCAAAGAAGGTATTGAGGGCATTTCTCATTTGTACTTCGTCTTTGGTGTATTCTCCATTTTCATCGACTAACGGTCCAACAGTTGAAGTAACTACTTTTTTCTTTCTGATATAACTATAGAATTCTTTCGGGTTTGTTTTACTTTGATTCGCAATATGTAACTCTAAGGTCTTTTTACTTTGCTTAATTAACTTTTTGGCTTTGCGTCGTAACAAGAAATAGGGTGGTCTGCATGGAAGTGAAGAAGTCCTTGCATGACAGTGTGGTAATCCCGACATTGGGTTACGGGAGCGAAGCATGGACGTTGGTGAAGAGACTCAATACCAAGAGTGAGAGGGCTGGAAATGAGTTACTTGAGAAGTGTGTGTGGTTACATGGAGGGATAGACAGACGAATGAGGAAGTAAGAAGGTGTGGTGTGGAGGTAGATGTGCTGGAAAGTGTGAAAAGGAACACCTTGAGATGGTTCGGCCATATGGAACGTATGGGAAGCGAGAGAATGACTAAGAGGGTGTACAAGAGCGAGGTGGAAGGACAGAGGGAGAGGTAGACCGAAAGAGAGGTGGAAGGATGGAGTGAAGAAGTATATGGATGAAGGTGGTGCTGGTTGGAAGGAGGGGCGTCGACTGACTGGGGACAGAGGTGCATAGGGGCGTTTCGTTCGTGGCCATCCCTTCGGGGATCACGGCATCAGGCAATAGATAAATAGATAGATAGACGAACTGTTTTGTACCTGTTACTGACCTTTTTGTGTAGATAGATGTGTTGACGTTCGGTAGATATCCCCGCCGCTGTACTCCCTTCCCCCCGCCACTGTCGGGGAAGCTCCCTCCCTCCCCTCCTCACTTTATTATGGTTCAATAGACCAGAAAGTAGAGAAGAAGTTATGACCCTTATTGAGAATGCAAAACTATTGAACAAACTTAAAAGTGTATGTTATTTGGTCTCTACAGTGGAGCCCCCACTTTGGCGACATTTAGTCTGGCGATTTCCACTTTGGCGACTAGGTCCTATATTTCCAGTGAACCCACTTTGGCTACAATGCACTCACTTTGGCGATTGACCGCCTGGCAAAACAAACCGTGCGCATCTCGACATTCACCCGTCGGCCATCTTGTGCAGGAACCCATTGTTATACACCTGCTATTCTGTGGCCTTGGCTCCCATTTTTCGTCAGTGTGCGGCAGTTTGGCGACTTTCAGGCAATACCTGGGACGATGCAAGCTTCGGGAGCGGCTATCGGGGGTGTTGGTGGTGGGCCGCCACAGAAGTCAAACGGAGTCAAGAAGAGAGATTATAGGAAAGGCGTCACCAAGAAGAAATGTACTGCTGAAGACAAGAAGAAAATAATTGACTTAATAGACCAGGGGTATAAAACATCTGACATTGTGCGCCAGTTGAATGTGCCAGAATCGACAGTGAGGAATCTTCGCAAGAATAAAGAGACAATTAAAGAAAATTTGAAGGTAGCTGAGAGGTATTTTGAGACAGGCAAGGCTGTGGCGCCTAGGGTAACTTCAGAAAATATAGAGAAAACTCAAGTGATGGTTGTGGTGGAGCATTTTGTTACAAAGTGGTTATTTTGTTTAGTAATTGATAAGAAAATTTGGTTTTGAAATACGAAAATGGCTCAAAATGGTTAACTTCCGGGTCAGCCCAGATTACTTTTATTTTTTCCCATTTAAAGTTTGCCCACTTTGGCGGATTCCACTTTGGCGTGGTTTTGGCAGTCTATAAAAAGTGCCAAAGTGGGGGCTCCACTGTATATGTCCCATGTGACCTACTTTTCCCATGTATGTATGTTGGTATGCTGTATATATCTGCGCTTCAGAAGAAATGAAATTTTGTACAGTACTGTTGTAGATTTATTAAGTTTTTCTCCGATGCTATGAATGACGAGTCACACTGAAAAAAAATATCTTTTTAACTACTCCTCAGTTTTTCACTCTTTTTATTAAACTCAATTGTGTATTTTGTGTACTTTGTCATTCATATTTTGTGCATTGGTATTTGGTTGTTATGGGCTTGGATGTCCGCCTCCAATATGTTACGCAGCCTTGAAATTGGATTTGCCAAGACTACTAACAAATTGGGAGGTTTGACGTACCTCCCAAACTACCAAATAGGAAAACCTACTATTTGGTAGTAGTCTTTGAAAATCCAACGTACATAGTACCCTCCCACAAGCCGAACCCCTGCCCATCCTTGCTCCTCTGTCTACGTGGAATATGATATAGTTGGTAAGGGACGCATGCGCTCAGGTTCAATCAGTCGTCAACATTATAACAGAAGACGGTATGGGCTTTCAGCTACAACTAAGGTATATTCCTTTTTCTTCTTTTCTATGCTTTTTTCACCTTTGGTGGTGGTCTTGGTTAGTGTACGTCTCCTAGAGCAAGTTAAGGAGTAGCCTCTAGACGTTTTCTTTTTTAACCGAGGTTGGGGTGATGACTTAGCAGTCAAATTAGACAAGTTGTTCACTGCAATTAGGTTAATAGCCTTGACGTTGGATTTTCCAAGTCTACTACCAAATAGGCCTAGTAGGTTTTACTATTTGGTAGTTTGGGAGGTACTTCAACCTTCCCAATTGTTTACTTTGACAAATAAATCAGTTATGCTTGGAAGGTACTCTACGAACGATTACTCAATGTAGAGTTTGAGTGGAATAGAGAGCAGCTTAGTAATAAAAAGTCAATACGTGGTCTCCCCCCCCCCTTTTAATAGCGCCAGCTGTTGTAAGCAGCGCAGTAAATAAATTGAAGGATGAAAAAGATTCAGGGTACTCTAGCATTATTGCCGAGATGATAATAGCCTCAGGTGACAGGAGTGAGACTAGTCACTGAGCTAATAAACACTGTCAATAGAGGGGAGAGAATCCCTGATGAACGGCATAAAAGTATAATAGTAAACATACAGTATGTAAGGGTAAGGGGGATTCGTTAGAGAGGAAATTATAGGGGCTTGAAAATGCTTGATCAAGTCATGAAGGTCTGTGAGAGAGTCTTTGAAGGCATGATCCGGCAAAGCATTTCTATCGATGATATGCAGTTTGGTTTTATGCCAGGATGCGGTACAATCGATGCTATCTTCATTGTCAAGCAGCTGCAGGAAAGATATTTACTTAAAGATAGGGATTTGTACCTTGTGTTTGTAGACCTGGAGAAGGCCTTTGATAAGGTGCCCAGAGATGTTGTACAGTGGGCTATGAGAAAAATTGGCATAGAGGAGTGGTTGGTGCATGTGATAATGAAGATGTACGAGGATTCACGAACAGCAGAGAGGGTGAATATGAGAGAGTATGTTGATGTATGTGCAACTAGTTTGCTTGAGAAACAAATTCAATTGCTCATATAGTGATGTACTTTCTATGTGTTTTTTTTTTTTCATAATATTGTTTTGCTAAATCTTCAATGTATTATTTCCACATAGTGATTTTGATAAGTTCTTTTTATCTTTGTATTGTGCGGTTACTGTTTTGGTTTGTTTGTTTGTTTTGCAAATTTTACATTTTAACCCCTTCAATCAGACAATGATTTAGGTACTTTATTAACACTACTGCCAGACAATTTTATTGAGCTTAAGAAGGACCTCTATGAATCAGAGGGTTAAAGAAGATTACAAATTAACCCTCTAGCTCTAACAGGTCCTTCTTAACTAAAGCATCTGAAGTTAGCAAGAATGAAGTAAATATTGGTGTAAACATGAAAGTGTTGAATCTCCCAGGTATGGCACATAGGCCGGTGTCCTCGGTGTCAGGAGCACATAGTAGACAAGAAGATATCCATAGGTGAGTTCTTCCTGACGTGGATCTTCAAGGTGGCCTGCTGGGTCAAACAACAACACCCTCACCTATCACTAATCATGTGGGACGATATGATGAGGAACATGTCCGCAGAACTCATTAAAAGTTAGTACAATAGTTATGTTGATCTCTCAATCTGAAAATTAGTTTCATGTATTTTGGTTACTTTTTGGTAGTGTTATTTGGATCAGCTTATTCAAGAAGCTAATAATTATCTTTAATATAGGGCAGTTGGTAGAGCACTCACCTGCAGACTGGAGGTCGGGGTTTCGAGGCTCGGGCCATCCAGTGTGCGTTATTAGAAGACGACAGTGCTGTGGTCGACGGTGTGGTTTAGCAATCTGTGGTAACTGTGCTGAAAGCAGTGAAGAGCATGTATGAGGGTGTAAAGGCGGCAGTACGTGTGGAGAATGAGCAGAGCGAGTTCTTTGACCTGAATGTTGGGTTGAAACAGGGGTGTGTGATGTCCCCGTGGTTGTTTACTGTATATATGGATGAAGTCATGAAAGAAATACAAGGAAGAGCAGTGGATGTTGGTGTGTCGCTGATAAGGGAGGGAAATGAGTGGAAGCTACCTGTACTGCTGTTTGCTGATGATACAGTTCTGATGAGCGATAATGAATGGGAGTTGCAGGGTCTGGTAAATGTGTTTGGAACAGTGTGCGAAAAACGGAATCTGAAGGTAAATGTGGGGAAGAGCAAGGTTATGGTCTTCGAAAGGGGTGAAGCCACAGAGTGTGAGGTGAAGTTAAATGGTCAGGCTATGGAGATTTTCAGCTCATTTAAGTATCTGGGCAGTGTGTTGAGTAAAGATGGGACTATGGATGAAGAAGTGCGGGAGAGGGTGCAACAGGGGAAGAGGGTTGTAGGAACGTTTGAAAGCAGTAACAAGAAATAGGGTGGTCAGTATGGAAGTGAAGAAAGTCCTTGCATGACAGTGTGGTAATCCCGACGTTAACTTACGGAAGCGAAGCATGGACGTTCGTGAAGAGACTCAGACCAAGAGTGAGAGCGGTGGAAATTAGTTACTTGAGAAGTGCGTGCTGAGTTACATGGAGGGATAGACAGACGAATGAGGAAGTAAGAAGGAGGTGTGGTGTGGAGGTAGATGTGCTGGAAAGTGTGAAAAGGAACAACTTGAGATGGTTCGGCCATATGGTATGTATGGAAAGCGAGAGAATGACTAAGAGGGTGTATGAGAGCAAGGTGGAAGGACAGAGAGGGAGAGGTGCACCGAAGGAGTGGTGGAAGAATGGAGTGAGGAAGTATATGGATGAAGGCGGTGCTGGTTGGGACGAGGGGCGTCGACTGACTGGGGACAGAGGTGCATGGGAGCGGTTCGTTCGTTGCCACCCCTTCGGGGATCACGGCGTCAGGCAATAGATAGATAGATAGATAGGTAACTGTCCACTAAGTCGCTGAAACATCTGGGCATCCATCCTGGCCCCGCTCTTGAGCAGGGAGTGCATGATGGTAATAAAATGTATCATTCAGTATTTGCATACCCAACCCTGTGGAAAAGTAATGTGGAGGATTTGATTCAGATGCAGTTTTTAGCGTTGGGTGTCGACCAAGAGAGACCAAATCTCGCCATCGGGCGACTAATGGAGTGATGGGAAGCGTCTACAGCAAGAGATGGCTATCATGGCGCGCCATTCAAATCAACATTAATTTTTCTTTTTATATTATTTTCTACATATTTAGGGAGAAAACTTGGCGTAAAGGAGTGGCTGGTGCATGTGATAATGAATATAATAATAATAATAATAATAATAAACGGTTTATTAAAGAATGGCAGCCTCATGAGCTGAAAATACACATTTTACAATTTAGTGGATGAACATGAGATGTACAGATATGAGGATGGTAAGCTTAGTTTACAAACAAAATAAATAAATACAATAATGATGCATGTGCAGAATACAAATTATCATAAAATAACCATGTATGTACGAGGACTCACGAACGGCAGTGAGGGTGAAAAGTGTACTGAGTGAGGAGTTTACAGTTCGTGTCGGAGTCCACCAGGGCTCTGTGTTTAGCCCTTTCCTCTTTGTTATGGTACTGGAGGAACTATCTGGTGATTTCAGAGTTGGGCTCCCCTGGGAACTGCTATACGCAGATGAGCTAGTATCTTATCGCATAAAATTATAGTGCACGGGATGCCGAGGCCAAGTTCCTCACTTGATATCCTATCTTTCAGTTGGCACCACACATCCATCTCATCTCATTGCATTCCATTTTGTTGATATCATCTGCTTTGACAGGCCACGTTTCTGAAGCATATATCATTGCGCTTCTAATGCATGAAGCGTATACCTTTCCCTTCAAGGGGAGAGGGAGTCTTCTCATGGTGAGTAGAGGCAAAAGTTCTCTAAACTTTCCCCAGCCGCATCTTATTCTGGCTATAGTGGCGGCCTCAGCCCCACCACCGGCAGAGATAGTACCACCCAAGTAGCAAAACTTGTCCACCATCTCCAGTGCCTCTTTGCCAAAGTTGACACTCTCGAGCCAGTCATTGAATACAAGCTCGCATTTGCATACTATGCATACAAATTTCTCAATTTCGGACTTCTTCCATGGTAGAGGTCCCTTTATTCTAGTGCAGCTCTTCTTCCCATGATGTACCCAGCAGCGGCAGACGCTACACTATATTGAATTCGCGCCTACCCCTTTTCTGCATCCTGTGCATGTGTATGCACCACTTTTTTTCTATCTTTCCTAGCCCTAATCCACTGTGTAAAACCTTTGTTTTATTTATATTAACTCTTAACTCTTTACTTGCCATGCCCTCTTTCCATTTTCTGAACTTGGCCTCAGCATCCCGCGCACTATCTGCGATAAGTACTAGGTCATCTGCATATCAGTGATGAGATGCATACTAGCAGGCTTAGATGGTTTGGTCATGTGGAGAGGATGTATGAACTAAGCTGAGTGAAAAGATGCAAGTCTATGAATGTGGAGGGAGCCACACCAAGGAGCGGACCAAGAAAGACGTGCGATTGAACTTTGCTCTTTGATCTTAAATCAAAGAACCTGACAAGTGAGGCAGCTCTTAACAGGGTTGCCTGGAACGCCGCCATTAGGACGTGAGACCGGAACCGTGCTTCGCGTGTAGCACTCGGTCTTTAAATTTGTGTAGCCTATGTATGTAACCCCTAGGAAGTTTATAGTGGCCGACTGTAATAAGGTTAAACCGGGTCCTATAGGACCCAGCTAAGGCCATATGTTACATATAGGTTTTCATGTCATTGATGAAGAGAACCATAAATAAATTGTATGGTGTATGAGCCTTTCTGCTGATGCTATATCACAGGAGCAGAAATAGGATAGTTCTCTCTCAGGTTATGCTGCAAAGGGGACCACTGGTTAATACATATATAATTTTATATACAAATTACTTAGCTGTTATCTTATTTGCTTAGTATAATAGTTTATTTACCCCATACTAAGTTTGAAACCATTGCATTCAAAACTTGAAGGGTAAAGAATTTATAATCACATACAGTAGTAATCATTCTCTTGGCAATGTTTTTCCCTATCTCCCTCAGGTAGTGGTATTGGGGAGCTGATAGAACCAATGGTGTGGCAGTACCAAGCAGCAAACTTTGACTTGCCTGCAGGTAAGTAATAGTTAGTGAAACATTGTTATAAAATTGATGTTATGTAGCCTATACAGTAAGTACTACTAAAATAGTTATTGTTAAGGGGATCGTCCTCCCTAAATAGGGTTAATTTTCGGCCTCATTTGAAAAAATCTGTTATCACCCTAAAAGTCTACACTCAACATCCCTCTGTAAGTGTGTAAAATCTTGTTGCTGAAATCTATTTAGAAATCAGTCTATTTCTATGTGTTTTCAAATTATCGCGTGCCGTCTGGGCGCTCTCGCGACAAGGGGCGGGAGGGTTTGGGGTGGGGGGAGGGTCTGTATGTCTGTATATATTATGTATGAATCCAGTATATCTACATACACTATAATATATGCAGAAAGCCTTAGAATAGAAATATGCATTGCGTTCACTACATAATTTATATTTGAAAGTCGAGTTCATTTACAATAAACACCTCTCCAACTTTACACCCATTTTTTTTCCCTCAAAATTTAATTTAGTGAGATTTAAACGCAATATGCTTTGTAAGTTTTCGTCTTACAGAAATTATATAAATATCATTGGAAAGAACGGAAGAAACTTTATAAGCCTCTATCTTTTAATTTCTTATATTCTCTCTGTATCATACACAGCATGTTGTCAAAGTCGTAAAAAATACTAAAACAAAATCACCTAATTTCCTAATTGCCTAATTCTAAAGTTAGGCCTAAATTTGAAAAAAAAAATACAATTAAACTGCTATAAAACCATCCTCTCTGTATTATCTAGGCACAATAACAGAAATATACAGGCAAATTTGTAAAAATAGATGGATTTCTAGTGAGCCTATTTTCCCCCTAATTTTACACATAAATTGGTCCTAATCCAAAACTAATTGAAATAATTTCTTGAAAATTTATATGTGACAATATCTTGTAGACCTCTACTTGTGTGCCAAATCTCATTGAAATAAAACAAAATTTAGACAAGGGGTCTCCCGATGATCATATTTTATAATATTTTCCATCCAAACTAATGTGGTTATGGCTCGGTTGTGGTTGGAAGTTGTATGGTTGGCGCGCGTCGGCAATGAGCAAGCGCGGTAATAATGGTGGTGGGGAGGGCACGACTCAAATTATTCCTTATATCTACTCTATAAAGCAATAATTAACCCCCCTGGGGGTAAGGGGTTTAGAATATGCCTCACGTGCCTCCTGCGTGTCGTAAAAGACGACTAAAGAGGTTGGGTCGGTTGAACTTGCTACCCCCCACCTGGGAAAAATCTTACAGCAACGAATAACGAAATAAGAGTTTTGGACACTGAAAAGGGGTTACCATGCAGTAGACTCATTATTCTATCTATCTATCTATTGCCTGACGCCGTGATCCCCGAAGGGGTGGCCACGAACGAACCGCCCCCATGCACCTCTGTCCCCAGTCAGTCGACGCCCCTCCCCCCCAACCAGCACCGCCTTCGTTCATATACTTTCTCACTCCATCCTTCCACCTCTCTTTCGGTCTACCTCTCCCTCTCTGTCCCTCCACCTCGCTCTCGTACACCCTCTTAGTCATTCTCTCGCTTTCCATACGTTCCATATGGCCGAACCATCTCAAGTTATTCCTTTTCACACTTTCCAGCACATCTACCTCCACACCACACCTCCTTCTTACTTCCTCATTAGTCTGTCTATCCCTCCATGTAACTCTGCACGCACTTCTTAAGTAATTCATTTCCACTGCTCTCACTTTTGGTCTGAGTCTCTCAACCAACGTCCATGCTTCGCTTCCGTAATTGATAGTAGTTAATCTAGTATCTCACAAGCGCTCTTACCCTCAACTTTTATCTTCAACATTGGTCTGGTAGCATATGAGGTAAAGTTTTCAAAAGTTCTGTCATCTACATTAACCCTTCCTCCCCGGGCTGTCTTACCAAATGACGGTCGCCCCTACCCGGGCGATATGGCTGAAAAACGTCTAGGCCTAGGCTACCGTATTTATGTTTATTTTCACTGCTAGAACTTTCCCACTCATCTATAATCGTAGTGCGGTTTTCAATCTGTATTTTGGCATTGAGTAGAGCTCTGTAAGTCAACTGGTTCAGTTGTGATGACGATTTCAGTGGAGCCAATATTGCAGAGATGTTGCCAATATGGGGGCTTTTTAGACACTAATTTCGTCATGACGTCAGAACAATAACATTGAGGAGTCTTCTCCTTCTTGTTTTCGGAGGTGCGGTGACGAACGCTTGGGTTTGTTGACATACGTCGTACGCACGGCGTTCGGACCAAGCTTAATTAGGCTATTAAGCTCATGCCTTAGATAAGGCATACCGGGTAGCGGCCCTTCTTTTGTGCTGTCCTTACCTAAGGCAGACCGGGTAGGAAGGGTTAATCTTATCAGTAGTCTAGTTTCCGATACTAGTTCAAGAAATGTGGCCAGAATTTTTTTAAGTACAGTAATCATCAAAAATTTATGATACACGATCTCATGTGATACCGCTTTCAAGTATGTTAGTAACTAAAACCAATTTCGCTTGACCGTTTTACTGTATATGACAACTTTTGGTTGGCAATATAATTTTGGGACTACAGTTCAATTTGATCAGTGTAACACTGGAGTGTGTGAATAATTTCTGCTACCTGGGCGATGCGGTTTCCGCCGGAGGTGGCGCTGAAGCTGGCTCCATTGCTAGAGTCAGAAGTGGCTGGGAAAAGTTTAGAGAGCTGTTGCCTCTCCTGACCATGAGAGGGCTCCGACTCCACCTTAAAGGGAAGGTGTATACCTCGTGTGTTAGGAGTGCGATGACCTATGCCTCGGAGACGTGGCCGGTTACATACATACATACATAAAATTTTAAGACTGAGTGTTCCACACATACGTGCAGTTTCAGTCTCTTGTCCTAATGGCGGCGTTCCAGGCAACCCTGTTAAGGGCTGCTTCACTTGTCAAGTTCTTGGATTTGAGATCGGCACGTATAGTCCGATCCCAGGTCTTCCTCGGTCCACCCCTTGGTGCAGCTCCCTCCACAATCACAGACCTGCATTTTTTCACCTAATTTTGTTCATCCATTCTCTTCACATGTCCATGCCATCCCAGTCTACTTGTACGCATTACCTCGCTAATACTCTTTATACCTAAACGTCTCCTCAGCTCAACATTTGTTATTCTATCCTGTAGCCTGGCCCCACACATCCATCTCACCATTCTCATCTCATTACGTTCCATTCTGTTGACATCCTCTACTTTAACGGCCCATGTTTCTGAGGCATACGTCATTGCACTTCTGACACATGAGGCATACACCTTTCCCTTCAGGGGGAGAGGCATTCTTTTCATGGTCAGGATTGGCAGCAGTTCTCTGAACTTCCCCCAGCCACAACTAATTCTAGCAACAGTGGCAGCCTCAGCCCCACCACTGGCAGAGATGGTATCTCCTAGGTAACAAAACTTGTTCACCAGCTCCAATGACTCATTTCCAAAATTTACAGCCACAGGATCATCACGTAACATAAGCTCGCCTTTGCACACTACGCACTCAAATTTCTCTATTTCTGACTTATCCTTCGGCAGGGGTATCTTTATTCTACTACAGCGCCGCTTACTCCCATGGTGTACCCAACATCGACAGATGCTAAATTGAATTGAGTTAATGCCCACTCCCTTTCCACACACTGCACATGGGTATGCACCGCTCTTTTCCACATTGCCTCGTCTCAATCTACAATGCATAACCTTGGTTTTGTTAATATTGACTCTTAAACCCTTGCTCGCCATGCCCTCTCTCCACTCTCTGAATTTGGCCTCAGCATCTTGCATACTGTCAGCTATTAGGACTAAATCGTCTGCATAAAACAGTTCCAACGGGAGTCTACCTCTAAAAACTCTAGACAGTGCCTCCAAGACCATAATTTATTAGTGGCCCCTCCATCATTGACGATTATGCCTATTACATAAGGCACCCTCTTCAAACACTCATCCGCCGTAGTTTTGAATCTACCGCGCAGAGCATAAAAAATTGAGGAGCCTTCATCATGAGCGCACGCAACCTCACTCATGGTTCAGTCATTATGAAATTGGGTCCTCACTACGAAAAAACTTCGTAACAAATAAAAAAGAAAATAAGAATAACTATTCATAAGCTTTCCATATACTGTACTCGTGGATGTACTTGTGTGGATCTTTGACCAGACGCTGACTCAGGCGTCATTCTTCCTTCTCTGCTCTGCGCTCAACCAACCCGGACGTGCCTCCCCACGCTCCACTCGTTCCGCATTTGTTGCGTCCCTAGTGAGTTTTTTATCATTTGTTTACTCCGGGATGTATCGAGTAAGGTTAGGATATGCGTAGCAGGAGGGTCCTGGGCGGGTTGCCCGCAGTGCAGTGTATTTTGGGTCGTGTGTTTGGGGCATCTATTTCGGGTGTACCCTCGTGGTCCTGTTGTGGACATGTGAACTTTTTCACGGTTAGCTAGCTTTGTGATGCAGGCGGCTTTCATTACGCGTTATTATTGCTGCCTTTTATCTTTCTGATAAGGTAGCTTTTTATTCTCTGACGTTCCCAGCGTATTTTTCTTCACTTAGTGAAGTTTTTTCTGGGTCCCGAGTCAGTTCTTTCCTTTACCGGGAAGTGTTTGCTACAGTGGTGTGTTGACGGTGGTTCCTGTTGTGATATAATTCAGTGCTTTTTGTTTATATTACGACATGTTTACTGTGTTTTTCCGTCTGCTTAGGCCTAGCCAGCCTCTCGTAGCTTTGTCACATGCACAAGTGTTATTGATTTATGTTATAAATATGTACTACTGTGTCATGTGTGTCCTGGTTTAGTTGTGTATTGGCTAATTCCACGGACTTTATATGTGTCCTGGTTTAGTTGTGTATTGGCTAATTCCTCGGACTATTGATGTGACCTGGGTTAGTTGTGCTTGGCTAATTCCACGGTCTATTTGGTGCGTTCAGATTGAATCTGAACGGGGTGGGTTGCCTTTTCCGGCGGGTTTTCTCGGTTACACCATGAAAACCCGGCTGGTTGCCGAGTTTTAATCACGCGTGGTTAAAAAAGGCTTGTTTTCCCCGGCGATTAGTGGCCTGAGGCTCTCCAGGACTGTATCTCTGTGGTGGGGCCTGTGTTCAGGCGTACTGTGTTTCCCGGCGGGATGGCTTTACCCATTTAACTAAGTGTTCATACGGACACTTGTTGAGTTGAGTTTTTCCCGGTTTTTGCAAAGGCAGTAAAACTAGGCTGTTTGTTGATCTTTCCTCCCCGGCGATCTTTTGCAAAGAAGTGGGGATAGGAATTTTGGGGTTAACGTTAAAATTCACACCCGGCGGTTGCACCTTGGGAGGGTAGGATTAACGGATTTGTTTAATTCAGTGAAGTTAACCAGACATTCGAGGGGTACGATACGTATCGCCGCCATTCAACATACGGCGATCTAGAACGCTTCGGGAGAAGCCAGATCTAGCATTTAAGACAGGCTTCCCAGTTTTTGATCTGCGAGATAATACGGGGGCCGGCGTCTTTGAGTTTTTTTTTCCAGTAAGAACTTAAAAACACCACTGGGAAGACTGCGTCATGTATAAAAAAGCCATGCTGGTCTTTATATTATGTCAGAGGATATTCATAAATCTTTTGGACAAGTTAAGATATTCTGAAATCTTTAATTACGAACCTGCCGCATAGCGAGCCGTGATAGTTGTGTATTACGTCTCGTTACCCGGCGGGTTGTCTAAACACTTGTGTTCGAACATGTTGGTGTAGCCTTATGAGCATTAATTCCTGGAAATTTTCTTTTTTTCCAGGTCTGAGTTCCGGCGGAACTTTCGAGAACCTGGAGTAAACCGGGGGTGGGTTCGTGTTTTCCACCAGTCTCTGTCATGGCTACCATAGACCCTGTTTTTGCCTTGTGTATTGCTCCCTCCTGTTCAGGTATCCCTATATTTGCACACACTCATTGCATTAGATGTGTTAAATGTCTAGATCGCTCAAGGGGTTTGTGGGTAACGGGGAACTGTACCTTCTGTACTCAATTGAGTGCCAAAGTGTTGCGGGACAATAGTGGATCCGCGGCGGTCGCTTTGAGGGAGGTCAGGCAGCAATTGTCAACTTATGCTACCACAGTGGCTCATAAAGCGCTGCAATGTGATAATGTAATTCTTTGGGATAAATTATTGATTGAGCACCCCCCTATTAAACGTACCTCTAGAGTAACTGTACGAAAGTCGGCAGAGACTGGGCAGGGTACAGCACTTTCTCTGGTCCCTACAACTTCTAAGAGACCTCGTGAACCCACGCCCCCGGTGACAGCCTCCACGTCACGGGCGCGGTCCAGGTCCAGGTCGCCCCTCAGACAACAGCCGCCTAGTCACTCCTCTTCACCAGCAAGAAAGAGGAGCAAGGAGGAAAAGTCCAAGGACAGCTATAGTGAAAGATCAGAAAAGTCTAAGAGCAGTGAGAAATCGAAGTCACACCGCAGTCACAAATCTTCCAGGAAAGATTCTAAGGAGCGAAAGGCCTCCCGGCGTTCACCGGAGCCTCGTGCCTCACTTTTTGCCTCTACTCCCGACTCATCTAATGTCCAATCTGATGGGGCGGGAGTGGAGTCAGAGACCCTGGTGGGGGTATTGCCGGAGGACAGGTTACCAATGGAGATTACACACATAGACTTGGAGAGTTTTATAGGCAGTGATCGCCCTTTAGAAGAATCTAGTGGGGGCTCAGTGGTGGATGGTGTTTCTGACTCCCAAGGGAGTTCGGGCCAAGGCCTGGGTGTATGGCGGTATTCCCAACCAGGGTATGAAGGCCCACGTTTGGTTCAAGAGCCACAGGTACGGACGGACGTCCACCGGGACGCTGTGATGCCATCATCCATTCCTGATTTAACTTGGCACCAAGACGAGGTTCCGGCTTCGGCGGAACCCTCTCATGATGGGCCGCATGACAAGGATGAGGTGTCTATAATCTCTGACATGGAAGTGCAAGAGTCGGGTTCAGTTCTAGACGACTCGCAAGATAGGAATGATTCACCTTTGAGTTCTTCATCCACTAAATTTGTCACGGCGGAGGAAATAGATGGGTTGTTAGTAACTGCTCTCACAAATTTTTTTGGCCAACAGCCGGAGACTCCTACAGTGGACCTGGGAGCTCCCATGACAAGTTCAAGTGTTCGGCCTCTGATCGCTTCTATTGCTTTGACCAAGATTCCGCACCCTCCCCCTATATCACCTAATATAGTCGCTAGGCCTGCTTCGGCGGCACTGACTACTTCTAATGTAAGGGTGGTAACGGATGTGAATCCGCCCCCGTTGGATAAAGCACCGTTAAGAAAGGTAGCTATGCCCCTGTTATACGGTCCAGATGACTCATGGGTTTAAATGATCCCAACTAAGCCAGAGACAGCACAGCCCACTTTGTCAGGGGAACTTCCAGTGCCACGAGAGTGTGTAATCCAAGGAAATAAATCTAGAAAGTTACGAGCCTTGGATATTGCGGGTAATGTACTTGATGTTAATATTAAGGCCATTCCGAACCATTATCACCATGACTTTTTTGTGTATACAGTGTTACGTATCTTGATCCTCAAGTGGTTAACTTGATGAATCTAGATAGCACAGAGATATATTTTAAGGTATCAGTCAGCTGAAAAACAAAAGTAAAATCTAATAAAATTATTTCCTGTTGTTGCTTCCTTTCCTTTTGGATCTTAGGACTTGGTATCCTTTATTGACTGATACTCTTTAATTATGAAAAATACTGAAACTAATTAAAGTCATGTAGTACTGTATTTATAAAGAATTATTACTTAACCGAAGCTTAGTAGGCTATGGTTATGAACTGAATAAGTTATATCTAAAGAAGGACTATTAATTCTATAAAAAGTCTTGAAAGATAAATATTAAAGTAAGAATATTTCTGTCTCTTACCCTTTTTGAAATGAATAGATAGTTTTCTTATATGTCCTTTTATTTATATTTAATGTAATTATTCTTGGTTCTTGTCTTACGTTAACAGTATTATATTATTATTATCATCAGGATTTATATCAAAGTCACATAAAAAGTTAGATATATATTTAATAATTAGTTAAATGTATTTCTTAACCACGTAACATTGAGGTTTGATTATGAGTAAATTAAGTTACAGGATCGCTTCGTAGATTCGATTCAGGTCTCACTCAAATAATATGAAAAGCAAAAATAATATTTTGAAGCTAAAAGAATTTTCTTCAGCTTAGGAAATCACTAGAAGTAATATTAACACAGCCATGTTAGTCTAAGGCGATATTACTAATATGAGACAATAGCATCACCGTACTAAGCACCGTTAAGCAATGTAAGCTTAATTAAAAGAAAATTAAAGAACTCGTAAGTATTAATATAAAACAATAGTATTACTTTCATCATAACCCAATTACTTAAAGAGTTGCTTTAGTCCACAAGTTAGTCAACTAAAATAGTTAAGTACATAATAATAGCGTTAACGTTAATTCCCAATCAAATAGTTAAGTACATAAATAGTAGCGTTAACGTTAATTCGCAATCAAATAGTTAAGCACATAATAGTAGCGTTAACGTTAATTCCCAATCACATATCTCACTAACCAACATAACGTAAGTGTTTACACCGAACACACTTAACACACATTTATATAATCTGACTGACAGTCACAATCCCATTATAATACTTCACCCCGTCTTCCTCCAGCTGCAAGTTCACCTTCCCCAACTCCAAATGAGACTGATTTGAATGCCCACTACTCGGGTCTTATATACTAAACAATGATGGTGTAGGAACGAATCAGGAGGTGAATGATGGTGCGCGCTCCTATCATAGCTCCTCGAGTTGCATAGCAGGTGCCTGGTCCAATCACAGCTCCTGGCGTCGATCATACGTCATAGCGTCGGGTCATCGAAGTAGTTTGCAGGGTCCCTATGACGCACGCAGGTGTGAAGGCTTGTTTGCTGGTATGCGGGCGAGCTGGTTTCCCACTCGCTAGTTCGCTCGCTAGTCTGCTTCGCCGTTTGGGTAGATTGACTCCTTCAACTCTAATTCTAACTCTTAAATTAACATACAGGGCTCCGTATGTCAGACCTCCCCCCTAGAAAAGAGTTTAAGGAGTATAGTACATAATATTAAACATAATACATAAATAGATTCACCACCAGATTGGCAACAGCAAGATTATAATGAGGATATAATAAGGATATCACCCAAAGTAGGCAACGTCTCCAGGTACCACATCAGAACATAGCCGGAACGTAGCTGGAGCGTTATTCGAACTGCAAGGCATCGCACAGCTGAAGGCTTGACAGCGCACTACTAAAGCATGATATTTACCTCGCTACAAGGGAGAGCTAATTGCCAAAATCCTCTAAGTTATACTTACTGCTGTATGAGGCCAACCTGGTAAATGTAATCTTTAATCCGTGGCAGTGGGTAGGTATCGTTCTTTGTGACAGCATTAACTTGCCTATAGTCCATACATAACCTATGGCTCCCGTCTGGCTTTGGCACAAGTATGACCGGACTACTCCACTGGCTTAAGGCCCTTGTGATCAGCTGGTTTGAAAAAATGAAGTCAAGCTCGACCCGCAGTATACTCCTGCGTTGTGGTGAGACACGGTAGGGGGATAGTTTAATGGGAGTTGCATCCCCTACGTCAATGTCGTGCACGGCCAAAGAAGTGAGCCCTGGAGTATCACGGAACACACTGGGAGACTGAGATAAAACAGAGATTAGTTGGTTCGCTTGATCAGAGGGAAGATGACATAGTTTAGATGGTAATTCCCTCCAAGCCACTGAATTATACTGAAAGTTGGATAGGCTACATGACAAGTCAAAGTCTGCATGGATACCTTCAGGCTCTGGAACAGTCTGTTGCGGGTCAGTAAGAGAACTGAAGACTTTGTCCGCACCAGGCTGTCCACAGGTCCTGACATTCACTGCCACAGTGGGAGAATCTGGAGGAGAGGAATCAGGGGACCTATGGTAGGGTTTCAACATATTTATATGGAATACTTGCGTGGGCTTTCTCCTGTCTGGGGTAGTTACTAGATAATCGGTAATGCTCACCCTCCGAATGATCTTATATGGGCCCCTGAACTTGGCAGATAAAGGTTGGCCAAAAAGGGGGAGCAGGACCAAAACCTCATCACCGGGCTGAAACTCCCGCTCACAGGCTTTTCTGTCATACCAGGTCTTCATGGAGCTTTTAGCCACTGTCAAGTTTTGAGCGGCAAACTCACATGAGGATCTCAGCCGGGTTTTGAAATCTGAAACATACTTGAGGAGGTTTTGGTTCCCCTCCTGGCCAACTAGTTGCAAAGGACCTCTTACCTGGTGACCGAAAACTAGCTCATTAGGGGAAAAACCCAGGGATTCAGTTGGAACCTCACGAGTAACAAATAAAAGAAAAGGTACCCCCTTATCCCACTCAACTCCGGTCTCTGTACAATACTTACGTAACATTCCCTTTAATGTCTGATGATATCGTTCGAGAACCCCTTGACTCTCTGGGTGGTAGGTGCTAGACTTAACATGCTCGATACCCAACTCCTTCAGGGACTGCTGAAAAATGTTAGAGGTAAAATTAGTTCCTTGATCACTTTGCACCTCATGGGGGAAACCCATTCTGGTGAAGAATTTGAGCAGTTCCTTGATGACAGTTGGAGCAGAGGTAGTCCTTAAGGGTATAGCCTCTGGGTAGCAAGTTGCCATGTCCATGATAGTTAATAAATAAATGTTACCTTGGGAAGTCTTAGGCAATGGGCCTACAATGTCCACTACCACCCGAGTAAAAGGATTCTCGAAAATGGGCAAGGGCACCAGAGGATGTGCAGGCACCTTCTGATTGGATTTTCCTGTCATCTGGCAAGTGTGACACACTCTACAAAACTCCACTACATCTGCACGCATTCCTGACCAGTAAAAGTGGGCTCTGATTCTGTCTAGAGTTTTTCTCACACCTAGGTGTCCTGCCAATGGTATACAATGTGCCATTTCCATGATATCTCTACAACAAGGTTTGGGGACTACTACTTGATGGACGTCCCAAGCCCCGTCATCGATTGGTCTGTGTGGCGGTCTCCATCTACGCCACAATACTCCTCCTTTGAGGTAGAAACATTCACCACCCTCCTTCTCACATTCCTCTTCACTCATGGACCTGGCAGCTAACTCCTTGCATTCACTATCATCTCTCTGTAGCTCTACCAGGCCACTAGGACAATTTGGAGGGGTTTCATGGTCATCGTTAGGGTCAAGATGAGCCATAAAGGTGTCAAATAAATCCACCTCAGTCACATCATCAGGCACAGTTGGAGCGTCATTCACACTCTCATCATCCCTTTCATCAACTCTTACATTTGGTACATTTCTGTCTGAGGGAACTGCTACTTGAGGCATTGAACGTGTGACAGCACACACAGGGAAAACTGTTGGCATCTCCTTTTCGAGCTCACCGGTTAGTGGCTCGTTAACAGGGGAAAGTGACAAAATGGGGTCTGGTCGGACCTTCTCACCTGTACATCATTCCCCAAAAGGAGTGTTACCCCAGGCACAGGGATATCTTGGGACCTACACAAAGCTATGGTGGCCTCACCCTGTAGTAACTCACATTCAATTTCGCCTTTTACCAAGTGTGCATAAAATTGGCCTCCAGCACCTCTCATTACAACTGGTTCGCCAGGTGGGCACTCAGTGTAAGGATTCACCATGAGGGTGCTAGTAGAACCTGTGTCTCTCAGAATTTTTACCTCATGCATACAACCATTTAATCTCACGTTGCCGGATGAAATAAAGGGACGGTAACTGTCCTGCACTGATGGTGAAATTATTATTGGCTTAACCCTAGTGGGTTGCACCACACATGCTACTACACCCCTGTCTAGATGATTTACGTTAGCTGCTAGGTACTCCTTCTGTCGGGAGTCCTGCATTAAAGGAACTTTTGGTGCTAGGTACTCCTTCTGTTGGGAGTCCTGCATTACAGGCACATATGGAGTTTGAGATACGGCGGCAACTGTCTGCCCGATCTCTCGGTTCTCTCCTTGGCCCAGCACTGATAAGCTAGGTGGCCTCTCTTGCCACAAAAAGTACATACTTTAGGGGATACGGGAACGTTCCCACTTTGAGCATTACTATTAGTTTGGGGCCCACCTCTGTTACCATTGCCCTGAGTCGCATTTTTAGTTGGGGGAACAATTCTATTTTGGCTAGCTGGGGAAGACGTTATAGGCTTGTGACTGGGTCTGTCAGATTTGTGATTGGGATACTTAAAATTAGAACTAGAATTATCGTAGGGCTTCTTTCCACGAAATTTGTTGTTGAGCACGTATGTGTCAGCCATGTCAGCGGCGTCGGCAAGACAATCTACCTTTTTCCCCTTTAAATGATAGGATACAGAAGAATCAATTTTCCATAGGAAATTTTCTAACAGGACCAACTCCTTCAGATCGTTGTAGCTTGTGACTTTCTTACTCTTGACCCAATGATTGATAGTTTTAGTCATGGTCCTGGCAAATACCTTATGGGTTTCTTCTACTTTCTTCTGGTTTTTACGGAAAGATTGCCTGTAAGCCTCAGGCTGCAATTGATAGGTTTTTAGGATAGCTTCTTTGAGATTGTCATAATCCTGCCTAACTTCTGCTACTTCTGACAAATACGTGGCTCGAGCCTGCCCTGTCAAAACGGTTTGTAACATAAAAGGCCATTGATCTCTTGTCCACTTCATACCTCCAGCAACTTCCTCAAACAAAACAAAGAAATCCTGCACATTATCCTCAGTGAAAGGTGGAATGACACTAGTCATAGTCAATCCCAGAGGGGGAGCAATTACGGGAGCATTTGTATTGACATTTAGTTGAGCCGTTTGATATTGATATTGATAATGTTCGGTCTTTATTCTGGCTTCTTCGGCATTTATTCTAGCTAGTTCTATATTTAGTCCGGCTTGTTCGGTAGTTGCTCTGGCTTTTATGCTGGCTTCTTCGGTATTTGCTTTTATTCTGGCTAGTTCTAGTTCGAATATTTGATCACCGGTCAAACCAGCTGGCAATTGTACATCAAGTTGGCTAGGTTTACTCGGGATCCCACCAACTGCTCCGTCTCCCTCCCCGCCTTCTACAGGGAACAGGTGAGTTTTTATGGTCTGAGCCACCTCTACTTTGGACATGTTTGAGACAGTTAATTGGAGATGTGAGGCAAGCACTTTCAGTTCGGATTTTGACAGACAGTCAATATCAGGGGCTGTGGGGTCTGATTCTATGAAAACTCGAGCATCTTCGTCATTAATTAGTTGAGGCATGATTCCCCCCTGGGGGTTAGGGAATAGAATATGCCCCACGTGCCTTCTGCGTGTCGTAAGAGGCGACTAAAGAGGTTGGGTCGGTGAGCTTGCGACCCCCACCCCCCACCCGGAAAAAATATCTAAGCAAAGAAAAACGAACGAACAGCCTCGGATGCGGACGGAACCAACGTTGACGAACCACGACCGACTAAGGACATGCCTTCGGACATTCTGAGAATGGCTACGTGGAATGTTAGTGGCATGAATGATGGCACAAAAGAGAGAGAGGTTCTGGAAGTGTTAGTGAATGCCAGGCTGGATGTATGTGGAATGACAGAGACCAAATGGAAGGTTCAGATGTGAGAGAGTGGGAGTGTGGAATGGGTGTATGTGCTGGAGTGAGTGAAGGAACAGCGAGAGAAGGTGCATGTTTGTTTGTAAGTAGCAAATGGAAGGAATGTGTAAGAGAGTATGGGTCTGTGGGTTCAAGGATTGTGTGGGTGAGAATGAAAGTAGGAATACAAACGTGGGTGATTGTATGCGTGTATGCCCCGACAGAGGATATACTTGAAAGAAAGAAAGAGGAGTTCTGGATGAATGTGGAGGCGTGCCTGGAGAAGTTTGACAAGAACGAAAGAATATTTCTGATTGGGGATATGAATGGTAAGGTGGGTGATAGGAAAGTTGAGGGAGTGGTGGGAGGGTGGGGGGTACCATCAGAGGTGAATGGGAATGGTAGTGCACTTGTGGACGTATGTGTGGGGAGGAGGCTGTGGATAGCCAACACCTTCTTCCGACACAGAATGATCCACAGGTACACGTGGAAACGGATGTTGACGATGAAGGATAAGACAGTGGTGGAACGAAAGTCATTGATTGATTATGTATGTGTGGATGAACGAATGAAGAAATCTGTGATGGATGCTAGGGTGTATAGGGGTATTGGAGGGGGTCTGTCTGATCATTATGTAGTGGTAGCTAAGGTTAGGATACAAAAGAAGTGGGTGAGGAGAGCGGGAGGGAGGCGAGAGGAGGGTGGAATGGTGAGGAGGGTGGAGAGGTTGCAGGAGGAGGAAGTCAGGGAGGAGTACAGGAGAGCAGTGGAAAGACGACTAGCTGGGTTCGACCTGGAAGTTATGGAGGAAGTGGAGGAGATGAGCAAGGTGTTTAAGGATGAAATCTGTGCAGCATGTGAGGAGGTGTGTGGAGTGAGGAGAAGAGGGAGGGGAGTGAAAGGTACAGCATGGTGGACAGAAGAGGTAAGAATAGCTGTGGAAGAAAAGAAGAAAGCATATAGAGAGTGGTTGGGTAGTAGAGGGAATGAAGATTCCGAGAGACAGAAACGAGCGAGGTACGTGGAGAGTAAGAGGGTGGTGAAGAGAGTAGTGAAGGAAAGTAAGAGAAGAGTAGATGAGGAATTTGGAAGGAATCTGAGTGTAAAATGGAGGGAGAGTAAGAAACTGTTCTGGAAAGAAGTCAAGAAAGTTAGGGAAGGTAGCAAGGGAAACAGTAAGGGTGTGAAAGATAAGAATGGGAGAATGCTAGCCGAGAAGCAAGACAGAGTCGAAAGATGGAGGGAGTACTTCAGTGAGTTGCTAAATGAAAGGAATGAAGAGCCAGCAAACATAGCTGGATATGGTATGGGAGGGAGAAGAAGAGAAGTAGTGGAGGAGGAGGTGGGGATCAGGAGGTCAGAAGTGTGGGAAGCCATGAAATGAGTGAAGTTGGGGAAAGCACCAGGAACAGATGGAGTGTGTGGGGAAATGTTGAGGTATGGTGGTGAGATAGTGATAGAATGGGTATGGAAAATGTGCAAACTAGCATGGGAGAAGGGGAGTGCACCCGATGACTGGAAGACTGGCATAATAGTCCCCCTATATAAGGGCAAAGGGGAAAGAGGAGTGTGTGGTAACCACCGAGGAATAAGTCTTCTAAGCGTAGTCGGGAAGGTATACAGTAGGGTAGTGATTGAGAGAGTGAGAGTGAGAACGGAGAAATGGATAGGCGACGAGCAGGGAGGTTTTAGGAAGGAAGAGGATGTGTAGATCAGATTTTTACCCTGAATTGTGTTGTGGAGAAGTATCTGGAGAAGAAACAAAAGGTGTATGTTGCCTTTATGGACTTGGAGAAGGCCTATGACAGAGTGGATAGAGAAGGTTTGTGGAAAGTACTTAGAATATACGGAGTAGAGGGCAAGTTGCTGAAAGCAGTGAAGAGTATGTATGAGGGTGCAAAGGCGGCAGTACGTGTGGAGAGTGAGCAGAGCGAGTTCTTTGACCTGAATGTTGGTTTGAAACAGGGGTGTGTGATGTCCCCGTGGTTGTTTACTGTATATATGGATGGAGTCATGAAAGAAATACTATCAAGAGCAGTGGATGTTGGTGTATCGCTGAAAAGGGAGGGAATTGAGTGGAAGCTACCTATACTGCTGTTTGCGGATGATACAGTTCTGATGAGTGATAATGAATGGGAGTTGCAGGGTCTGGTAAATGAGTTTGGAACAGTGTGCGAAAAACGGAATTTGAAGGTAAATACGGGGAAGAGCAAGGTTATGGTCTTCGAAAGGGGTGAAGTCACAGAGTGTGAGGTGAAGCTGAACGGTCAGGCTATGGAGATCGTCAACTCTTTTAAGTATCTGGGCAGTGTGTTGAGTAAAGATGGGACTATGGATGAAGAGGTGCGGGAGAGGGTACAACAGGGGAAGAGGGTTGTAGGAACGCTAAAAGCAGTAACAAGAAATAGGGTGGTCAGTATGGAAGTGAAGAAGTCCTTGCATGACAGTGTGGTAATCCCGACACTGACTTACGGAAGCGAAGCATGGACGTTGGTTGAGAGACTCAGACCAAGAGTGAGAGCAGTGGAAATGAATTACTTAAGGAGTGCGTGCGGAGTTACATGGAGGGATAGACAGACTAATGAGGAAGTAAGAAGGAGGTGTGGTGTGGAGGTAGATGTACTGGAAAGTGTGAAAAGGAACAACTTGAGATGGTTCGGCCATATGGAACGTCTGGAAAGCGAGAGAATGACTAAGAGGGTGTACGAGAGCGAGCTGGAGGGACAGAGGGGGAGAGGTAGACCGAATATGAGGTGGAAGGATGGAGTGAGGAAGTACATGAACGAAGGCGGTGCTGGTTGGGGGGAGGGTCGTCGACTGACTGGGGACAGAGGTGCATGGGGGCGGTTCGTTCGTGGCCACCCCTTCGGGGATCACGGCGTCAGGCAATAGATAGATAGATAGATGGAACTAAAGGGGAGGGCGGGTGTGCTATTTTCTTCAGCAGCACACTTTGTTTTTAATTTTAAATCCTCTTTTAATTTCCACTATAAAAATTATCCCCCTTGTAACTATATTTCTGTTGTCCCCTGTATATTTTTTTTCTCCCTATCTTCTTAAACTTGTGTTTTCATTTTTACTGTGTTGCATGTTTTTTTACTGATGTTAGTATCAGTTTTTAATTTTTCTTAGTATACTTTTGACAATCCGGCGCCCTGTTTGGAGGCATTATGTCCAGGCCCCAAGTCCTCCTGGGAAATAACTGTGCTCGGTATGCTGCCGGCCAGGACCCCCTCGGGGGTGGAGGAACAAAGCAGAAAAGTGGTGGAAACGTCGTTCGGGTGAAGGAAAGCGTGCTCCGTGTCTGTGCCTTCAATGCCAATGGCATAAATGATTTTAGCAAGAGAGAGTGCCTGATGCGAGAGCTTAAAGATGGATGTGTGGATGTGTGTGGGGTAGGTGAGATGCACCTGTTGGGTTCTGGAGTGTGGGATGGTGAGAGTGAGCATGATTTGTCGGGTAGGGAAGGATGGGTTGTCTGGTCTGGATTGGATGCAGGATATAAACGTAAGAAAAAGGAAGGGGTAGCAGTAATTTTGTCAGAAAGGTTGAGGAAGTGTGTGAAAAACTATGGATGCGTGGACTCAAGAATTGTATGGTGTGAGTGCAAGATTGGGATAGATAGGTATACTCTTATGTGTGTCTATGCACCAATCAACCATGAAACTGGGAAAGGTGCGGAAGAAAATAGAAAATTTTGGAATAAAGTCAATAAATGTATAAGAGAAAGGCAAGAGTGTACACAAGTAATATTAGTAGGCGACATGAATGGTAGAGTTGGAAACGAGGAGATAGAAGGTATAGTGGGTAAATGGGGTGTGGAGGGTAGGAATATGAATGGTGACTTCATTTTAGAAGTATGTGCGGAGAGAGAGATGTTTCTGGCTAACACATTTTTTGAACATTGTCACATTCATAGATATACATGGCACAGAGGTGAAGGTGAGCAGGAACAGAAATCTCTAATTGACTACGCCATGATGGACTCCGGACTAAAAGGAAGAATTTTAGATTCAAAAGCTGTAAGAGGTATGCTGACGGGATCAGACCACTATACAGTGCTGACAAAAGTGAGGATAAGGAAAGAGTGGAAATATGAGAGGAAAGAGAGAAAACTGACAGTAGAGAGAATAAATGTGAGAAAATTAAATGAAGAATGTAATGCAACAAAATACAAGGACATCCTGAAAGAGACTATAAAGGACATGGATGTTATGATAGATCTGGGAAATACTGTAGACGAAGTATGGATAGGTACAAGAGACTCCATGATTAAAGCAGCTGAGAAAATATGTGGGAAGAAAACCTTTAAAATGTGGAAGAAGAAAGGTAACGCATGGTTTAGCAAAGAGATAGAAGAAATAGTGAAAAAAAAGAAAAAGTTCAGAAAGAGTATGCTGCAAAAGAATATACCTAGAGAAACTAGAGATGCGAGGAAAGAAGAATATACAAATTTGAAACAAAGAGTGAAGAGGGCGATATAAGACGCTAAAAGGAAGACAGATGAGGCATATGGGAGAAAGATTAGTGAACAGTTTCTGAATGACAGGAAAGCATACTACAGAGCTGTGAAAGAAGCCAGAGGGAAGAAGACTGAGAGTGTCTCAGGTGGTAGGATGAGGGACATGAATGGGGAAGTGGTAGAGGGTGATGGTGTGGTGAAAGTATGGAAAGATAATTTTAGTAGCTTAGCTGTAAAGAGTAGGGGGAAGGCAAAGATCTCATCCATAGGAATGGAGAGAGGTAGAATAAACAGGGTAGTTGAAAGCCAGATAAGCAGAGAAGAAGTAAAAGAAGCAATCAATAGACTTAAAATGGGCAAAGCTGCTGGAGTAGATAACATCCCAGGTGAAATGCTGAGATATGGAGGAGAAGAAGCTGTTGACATAATGCATAGGTTATGTAAATTAGCATGGGAAAAGGAAAGTGCACCAGAGGACTGGAGGAAAGCAGTGATAGTACCCTTGTACAAAGGGAGGGGTAGTAAAGAAGAGTGTAAGAATTATAGGGGAATTAGCTTGCTTAGCATACCTGGAAAGGTACACGCAAGAGTAGTAACAGAGAGGCTACAGAAGATAACGGATGACAAAATAGGCGAGGAACAGGGAGGTTTCAGAAAGGGCAGGGGCTGCGTTGACCAGATAGCCTCAATGCAATTGTTGGTAGAGAAGTATCTGGCCAAAAACAGAAAACTCTATGCAGCATTCATGGATTTGGAAAAAGCCTACGACAAAGTAGACTGGGAGGGCCTGTGGGATGTGTTAACAGTATATGGTGTGGGAGGAAAGTTGCTAATGGCAGTAAAATCTTTTTATAGGAATGCAATGGCAAATGTGAAGGTAGGGGATAAGTTAAGTGAAAGTTTTGCAGTCAATGTAGGTGTAAGACAGGGATGTGTCATGTCAGCTTGGTTGTTCAATATATACATGGATGGAGTGATTATGGAATGTAGGGCTGTATCAATGGGTGTGGGAGCTAGACTGGAATCAGAGGGAAGAACATGGAAGATTTTAACATGCCTATATGCGGACGATGCAGTCCTGTTGGCGGAAAATGCTGAAGAACTTCAGAGAGTGGTCACTGACTTTGACAAGGTATGTGAAAAGAGAAAGTTAAAGGTCAATGTAGGGAAATGTAAGGTAATGGTGTTTGAGAGAAGAATGCATGAAACCATAGATTTTAAGGAAAAATATAGAATCAAGAAAGAACACAAGAAAAGTTGTAAAATAAAAGTGAAAAATTAAGTACTAGAAGAGGTTGAAAGTTTCAAGTATTTGGGAGCTGTACTATGCAAATATGGTAAAATGGAGAGTGAGATAAAAGAGAGAAAAATGCAAGGGAGAAAGGTGATTGGAGAACTTGATAGTATTCTCAAAGGAAGAATGGTTAGCCAGGAAGTCAAAAAGTCACTGAGAAACAGTGTGCTGCTCCCAACACTCTCGTATGGAAGCGAGACATGGACGGCAAGTGACGAGGACCTCTTCAAACTGAGAGCTGTGGAGATGAGCTTTTTCAGAATGGCAGCTGGCATGAATAGGCTAGATGGGCCAAGTAATAGGGAAGTGTACGAGTCCTTTGGAATGGAAGAGCAGGCTTTGGGCATTGATTGTGGTGTGGTTGAGTGGATAAAGAGAAGTACAGTACTTTGAGGTGGTATGGTCATGTTTAGAGAATGGATGAAGACAGAATGCCAAGAAAGATATATGGGAGTCAGGTGAGTGGAACCGCTAGTAGTGGAAGACCACCTATGGTATGGGAAAAGAAAGTGGAAAAATATATTGAAGAAAAACTTCCACGTAGTGGAAGGGGCATTGTGGCACGGGCAAGGGAGGCATGTCTTGACAAAGTAGCTTGGAGACGTTTCTGTCATGGCCATCCTCTAGTGGGGGTTTCCCAGGGGGAAACAAGGCATCGGAGATGATGATGATGATGTTAATGCCTTTTAGGAGTATTTTGTATTTTTCATGTGCGTTTGTAATTCAGCCCCCAGCATGTATAATGTATTCTTATTTTGTTTCTTATACGAGGTACAGTATATATATATATAACCTAAAGCTATTCAATGCTCTCTATAAGTCTTGTTTTGAAATTAATATCGTATGTCTTATATAAATAAATCTTGTAAATTTTTGGACTGTATTGTTGGTAGTACTGGTCTCGCTGTTGAAATAACCTATTGCCTATTGTATGAGCCTGTACACTTATTGTGGGCAGTAACTTAATACTGAATGTATAATAAATGACTTTAGTAGATGCTCACTTGTAAAGGATAGATTACTGTGTGACTGGACTTTTTACTTCTCGACAGATGTATTCACAAGATACTCAATTGTATTCGGTGGCATGTGGGTGGCCAGCGCTTTCAAAGGTGCCACAGGAAGCACCCAGTTCCTTCCCCCCATACAGCACCATATCAACAACCACCTCAACTGGAGAAGAGTGCTATTGGAAAATAAAGATCGGATCAAGAACCTCAGGGGCATAGCGCTCACCGGCTGGCAGAGGTCAGTAGGTTTTCATGAACTTTACACCCAATATTGCACGTACAGGCCTCCCTCGCTATACAATGCCTCACTTTACGATATTTCACTATTACGATTGAGGCATTTTACTACCCTTTTCAATTAACCTATAAATGGCGAGCAGGGTGTATTGAACACCACTGTTCTGGGCGAGCATATTAGGCTCCATTCATGCCTATAATCGTCATTTTACGATAAATATTGTTATTACTTATTCATATGCGCCTATTTTACCTTCACTATGAAGATAGTAACCTGTAACAACAATAAAACAAGTGGAAATATAATTTTTCTGGTCAAAATCGTGAATAAACATGGAGCAGCCCATTCATGAATTATGGAGCAAATTGAGGCAACCCCTCCCTTCACGAGGCCTCAAGCCTGACTGAGCTCACTCATTCACACTCTCCCTTGTGCAACACACTCGCTAGGCACATAAGCACATCCTCCACACAGTTTGCTAATGTTAGCACAAAAATAGACCAACGAATTAGGGCATAACAGGGAAAATAGGTGATAATTGAAGGGGGAGGGAAAAGGGGGGAAGGAGGGGATGTGGAGGAGTGATATGAGGTATAGGGAAAAAAAAAAAATTGTTTAGTGCTACTGGGGCCTTTTAAAATGTTTTTTATAGGCCTTCCCTCTTAAGAGCTTTTCCGCCGTTGCCCAGTAAAACTTCTTAAGAGCTTTGCCGCCGTTCCCGGGTTAATGATGTCCAAAACTCGCTATAACGATCGACTGATTGTAAAACAGATGTGCGCCGTATCATTTAACCAATGTATGTGTGTTTCCCAGTTATCTCCCTTATTAATGAGCAGAGAATATTGTTGATTGGTTTGTAATTAATCTGCGATTCATTTCTGATGTAGTGGAATTATATATATAATTGAAATGCTGATACCTCTATGTTTTATAGGTACAGTATTGAGTAAATGTCCCGTGGGAGACAGTGGTAGTTAACTAAATTGGAAAGCTAAGACTAGAACAGAATACACAAACATCGTATATACTGTAAGGTTTCTATTAACTAGGACACTAATACTGATTTATAAATCTATCTATCTATCTATTGCCTGACGCCGCAATCCCCGAAGGGGTGGCCACGAACGAACCGCCCCCATGCACCTCTGTCCCCAGTCAGTCGAAGCCCCTCCTCCCAACGAGCACTGCCTTCATTCATATACTTCCTCACTCCATCCTTCCACCTCTCCTTCGGTGCACCTCTCCCTCTCTGTCCTTCCACCTCGCTCTCGTACACCCTCTTAGTCAATCTCTCGCTTTCCATACGTTCCATATGGCCGAACCATCTCAAGTTGTTCCTTTTCACACTTTCCAGCACATCTACCTCCACACCACACCTCCTTCTTACTTCCTCATTCGTCTGTCTATCCCTCCATGTAATGGATTTATAAACACATTTATAAACACATGAATATTGTATATTATAGGTTTGACTCCTGTAAGGAGATAAAGAAAACCTAATATTTAGTAGTGGCCCCGTAATCATTGACGAACATGCCTATTACATAAGGCATCCTCTTCAAACACTAATCCGCCGTAGTTTTGAATCTACCGCGCAGAGCATTTAAAAAACTGAGGAGCCTTCATCATGAGCGCACGCGACCTCACTCATGGCTTCAGTCATTATGAATTGGGTTCTCACTACGAAAAAACTTCGTAAAAAATAAAAACAAAAAGAAAATAAGAATAACTATCTAATAAGCTTTCCATCATATCGTGGATGTACTTGTGTGGATTTCTGACCAGACGCTGATTCAGGCGTCATTCCTCCTTCACTGACATATCAAGTAAACCAAAATCCTTAATACATCAACGAATGGGAAGGGGACGGTCGGGAGGGTCCCAGTCGTCAATGATTACGGGGCCACTACTAAATATTAGGTTTTCTTTATCTCCTTACAGGAGTCAAACCTATAATTTATTAGTGGCCCCTCCATCATTGACGAACATGCCTGATTTCTAAGACTGGAGGGGGACATTCGTAATCATATCATAACTCTATAAAGCAGATAATAAAAACAACCACATAGTATTCTTACTTTTGAAAAAATATATTTAAATGTGGCGTAGGCCAAAAATATACAAGAAAAAGGGGTTCAGGCAGGTGCGTGCTTCAAAGAAGCCTGCTTGACAAAAAATGGGTAACTCTGAAGATTCTGAACACAGATCTGCAGTTACAAAGGCACCCCACTCAACGAGTGGTGACAAAAATAACAAGTTATAAGTTTATATGTGCACATAATAAACCCCAAAATAATCGTGGAGGTAAATTGCAAAGGACCTCCACTATTCTAATATTAGATTGCTTTCGCAGCTAAAACTATTATAACAACACCGTTGTTTTGTACTAACATTGTACTAGCACAATTTCTCACTGAGAAATTTTCATATCACATTAACCTTAAATTGTATCACAGCTCTCATACTCCGGTGGGGTCTAGGGTGTCCTATGTCAGCTGACTGCACCCCCCCCCCCCCCCCCTTCTCGTGAAAAAACACAAAAGTGACTGCAGGGCCACCTAGACCCTCTGCCTTAAAGCTATACATGGTAAGGAAGGTTTATCTAGAGCAACTGACAAGTATCTAGACAAAAACGTATGATTAGACGCCCACAACTGAGTGGACGCGATATCGTCTACTGAAATTTTTTTCAGGAAACGTAAAGAAGCTGCCCATTTGCGTAAATCGTGGGCCCTACCCACAACGCCGGGATTACTCTCTTTAATGACTTCGACCAGAAGAGAGGCTAATCGTCGTTTAAGTAAGCGTTTACCCGTACTTGCTACCCATAAAGCACCTTGGGGGTTAAGAGGAGCTACTCTCAAATATTTGGTTAGAGCTTGCACTGGACATAAATTATGATGCACCTTTCCCCTTTTCAACGCTGGCACCGTGAACTCAGAAAACACGTGTGCACTGTGCTCATTCTTGGCTACAAAACCTGGGGAAGGTGCAATGTAAATACATTCATTCAGTCTGCCAAACCTAAGGCAATTAGGTGTGTTGCTCATCGCCGCCAGCTCAGATACTCTGTTCCCGGTGGCCAAAGCCATAAGGAAAACCGCCTTTTTTAAGAGTAATGCAAAGTCTGCAGTATTCTGGTACAGACGAGAGTGAAGTAAAGACAAGGCTTTGTCGAGAGACCAAGTAGGCATGAGCTGACGGGGAGGTGGGCGAAGTTTAAAACAAGCTCTCATAAAACCTGTTTCCTCCGCCACCGGTATGGAGAGACCTGTCAGGTCTAAAAAGGGCACTCTAATCGCAGTTAAGTGATTTTTTAATGTTACCACAGATAAATGTTTCTGCTCAAACAGATAATTTAAATAATTGAAAACTAAGGCCACTGACGGCACCCTCTGTTCCGTTCTGATGATCCAGGAAGTAAAAGCTTGCCAATGTGAGTGATACTGTCGTTTCGTAGACTGAGTATATTGATTGATTAATTTATTGGTCACATCTCTACCGTATGGTGCTAGCCACTTGGCCTCCTGAATGTCCATAATGCAAAAGTCAGCGAGGTCGCTAGGTTGCCAATCGTGTCTAAGTGGAAATACCCGACCGGGAGCGACCGGGTCCGGGCACCACGTTTTCAATTGCTGGTACCACAACTGCGCCGGCCACAGCGGCGCGACTAGCGAGACTAAGCCTCGATAATCTCGTAGTTTGTTCACTACGTGGCACATTAGTGACGCATCTGGCGGTGGAAACAGATAGATGGAGCTCCATCTGTTCCAGTCTGTCACTAGAGCGTCTGGCCCCCCTGCCGGCGTTTTCGCCCGGCGGGTGAGGTATAGAGGGAGTTTGTGAGTCTCCTCGGACGCAAAAAGATCCACTTGTGGATGGGAGAGCTCTGCAATCATTAGGTTGAAAATGGGTTGCTTGAGCTCCCATTCTACTGTCGTGCTCTGTCTCCGGGACAGAGCGTCTGCCCAGACGTTCGCTACGCCTGGGAGATAAGATGCGTGAATGTAAATGTCTAGTCTGTTGGCGAGAGTAAAAATCTCTTCCGACACGTTTAGCAACTTCCTTGACCTCGTTGACCCTTGTTTCTGAATACAGTGAACTGCATTCAGGTTGTCCATCCTGAAGGCCACCGACTTGCCCTGTAACGCCGGCCCGTGAGCCTGAAGGAAAAACAAGGGGACTAGTAATTCTTTGACATTGATGTGAGAGATTTCTAATTGGGACCAAATCCCCTGACCCTGGTGCCCCTGATTTGGCTGAAATCCCCACCCTATTGTGCCTGACGCATCCGTGTCTACCCATACCGTTGGTGGAGGAGAGGTCCATGACATTATTGAATGCAACGTTTCCCTCTTTGCCCAGACCGCTAGCAAGGTGTGGATTAATTTCGGGATGGGCCATAATTTGTCCGCCGGTAAGAGCGGGAAATATTTGTTGCCTTCCAATATTAATCGTTTTACTTTCAACCGGCCCAACTTGACAGTTAGTTGAATCCAGTTGAGAGAGCCTACCAGAGACTCCCAGACCCTCCGCGTCGTAGTCAGACTGTGAAGAAACATGAACAGTTTCCTGCGAAACCTGTTGCGATTGTCCACACTGTGACTCAGAGTGAGAGCGGCCGTGTCCCAGACCAGCCCTATCCACTGAATTACTCGTGAGGGAACAAGGTTTGACTTTACCAGATTTACCTTGAAGCCTAGAGTTTTAACATGATTTAAAATAATATTGACATGTTTTATGCATAAGTGTTGTGTCTCTGCCACTACCAGCCAGTCGTCCAGATACCACAACACTCTGATCCCCTGTTTTAACAATGGCATCAGGGCTTGCCGGACTAATTTCGTGAATAATCGAGGTGCTAGGTTCAAGCCGAACGGCATCCTTTGAAAAACAAAATTTTGGTGCCTGATCCGTAAGGCCAAAAACCTTTAAAATCTTTTGTTGACCGAGACGTGCCAATAGGCGTCTGTCAGGTCTAGTGAACACATCCAACCTCCCGGCGGAAGTGTTAGCCTGATTTGGTGTACTGTTAACATTCTGAAAGATTCGTTGTGAATGTGAAGGTTCAGATAAGACAGGTCTACGACCGGCCTCATCTGAACACTGTCCCTTTTGGGAACCAAAAATAGTTTGGACGTGAATACAGGGTAATTTGGGGGGACCGGGATGATGACATTCTTGGCAATCATTTCCTGGACCAGTGACTCCACCTCTAAAGAAACAAAATTCGCCGTTGTCGGCTGACGTAAGCGAGGTCGCCGGAGCCACTGCCAAGTGATGCCCTTGCGTGCCACCATCCGTGCCCAAGTGTTTAAAGGCCATGCCTGGTGGCACGTTCGGAACGACCCAGTTAGCAGACAAGGGTTCGCCGGCTGTACTACCCTCGGGTCCTCCGGCCTTAAGGTTGGCACCGGGAGTGAGAGAGACTTTAGTTTTTTGATGGTGGGGTTGGTGGTGCTGGACGCTTTGCCGGCTGGCTGGTGTTGGCCGAAGACTGGCCCTGACCTGGCTTATGCTGGCCGCGTCCTCTCTGACCTGAAAACCGACTCTGTCTATGCCTGTACTGACCTTGGGGGGAGTGGGAGGACTTAGGTAGAAGAAAGGGTTTAGATCCCCCTGGCTGAGGTTTAGCAGAAGGCCTGGGTTTGGGGAAATTAAATGCAGGTTTCTTAGCTGGAGTGGGACAGTGCTTAACGGCCTGTGCCATATTGAACACTGTTCGCCATACTTCAGGGGACATTAAAGAGGGAGTAAGCACTGGTGACATGATCACCTGATTCGCAATGCGATCAGGTAGCTTGCGAACTAAAGACATTCTGAGATCTTGTCTTGCTCGTACCGCCTCAAGCAAGGCGGTGCGTATGTCACCCAAGGATTGGATTGACGACTGGAGGAGCAGTCGCCGGGATAATTCAACCGATCTTCTGGCATCCGCGTCTGCGATTGCCTGAGTGGACCGTAGTAAAGACTTAGCCACCTGTTGAGACACTATGTACTGAGAGAACAGGCGAAAAGCTTTCCCCTTAGCCTAAATTCTCTGTCTAGGTGAGTAGGGGTAGGGGTAGTGAAGGGGTCTTTTAGCTCACAAAGATTAATCTTAGGGGCAGCTAGGAAAGAAAACAAGGCTGCTGGGACTCCGCCGGCAGAACCTACCGGCATGGAGAACCAAGAATGAGTATCCTGAGGGATTTGGTGGGAAGATTTAGAAGTAAAAGTGGTTGCAAAGTTTTGAGCCTCTATCTCCCAATCTACCCAAGGTCCTGGCCCCAACTGCCCCACCTTCAAAACTGGATTAGCTGCTTCGTCTGTGACGGTCTGTAAATCAAGTTCAGGAGTAAGAGCTGACAGAGTCTTAATATCATTAAACCCATCCAGCTTAGACCAGTCTGAAAATAGTTTTGAAGCTGAGGCAGGGGGTAACGCTGGTTTAGAAGCATACACAAAATAGTCTTGGTGATAATAACTAGGTATAGCCTTGATGTTTACGTCTAGTACATTCCCCAAATTATCCAAGGCCCTCAATTTCTTCGACTTATTGCCCTGGATGACCCACTCACGCGGTACCGGGAGTTCCCCTGACAAGGTAGGTTGGGCGAGCTCTGGGTTAGAGGGGGTCAAAAGGACCCATGACTCGTCTGGTCCATAAAGCAAGGGCATAGCTACCTTTCTGAGAGGCGCCTTGTCTAGAGGGGGAGGATTGACGTCTGTGATGACCCTGACATTTGAAGTTGTCAATGCCGCCGTAGCAGGCTTAGGAACCCCTGATGGTGACAAAGTGGGAGGGTTAGGGATCTTAGATAAAGCAATTGAAGTCATCAGAGGCCGTACCGTAGAACTTGTCGTGGGAGCCCCCAAGTCCATAGTGGGGGTTTCCTGTTGTTGGCCAAAAAATTTAGATAAAGCATCAGTCAGTAGCCCATTAATTTCTTGTGCAGTAACAAATTGGTTAGATGATGAACTTACAGGTGAATCATTAATATCCTGCGTGGCGTCTAAGCCTGAGCCTGACTCTTGCCCTTCCATCTCTGAAATTATAGAAACCTCGTCTTTTTCCTCCTGATCCTCCTGAGAAGACCCCGCCGAAGCTGGGGTACCTTGTTGCCAAGATAAGTCAGGAATAGAGGATGGGATCGCCGTGTCCCTGTGGACATCAGCTACTGTGTGACTCGTTTGAGTCGGACGAGGTTGGTCAGACCCTGGCTGAGCAAACCGCCAAACACCGAGGCCCTGGCCTACACTCTCTTGGGAGTCTGAAACATTCTCAATTATCGAACCTCCTGAACTTTCCAATTCCAGGGTTAGAATATTACTAGGTAAATCCTCTTTAGGGACAGACACCGCACTGGACCCTGGAGGCCTAACACAAACTTTGTCTGAGGTAGAGGTACTATGAGAGACACTAGAAACTGGTGAATGTAGAGAGGACTTTTTCTTATGTGAATCCTTTTTTGAGGATTTATGGCTACAGTGTGACCGAGAACTACTCTTAGATTTGGAGGAATCCCCGCCGTGACCACTGGTGGAACTTTCCGTCCTACTCTTCTTACTCGCTGGCGAAGAGGCACGACTAGAAGACTGGCGTCTGAGAGGAGACCGAGACCGAGATCTCTCCCGAGACGATGAGGCGGACGCCGGGGGTGTAGGCTCTCTTGGACGTTTTGGTGTAGTAGCCGAAGATACAGAACCCTGACCAGTCTCTGCCGGCTTATAACTCGTGACTCTAGAGGAACGTTTAGGGGGGGAGGGTGTTCAAACAGCAATCGATCCCAAAGAGGGACGTTGTCACATTGAAGTGATTTATGCGCAACAATCGTAGTGTAAGCTGCCATCTGCTGCCGTACTTCTCTTAAAGCTACTGCCGCGGTCTTATCATTATCGCAAAGGACCTTGATAGCTAATTGGGAGCAAAAAGAACAATTACGCATAACCCAGAGACCCCTTGAACGGTCTAGACATTTAACACACCTTATGCAACGGGTATGCGCAAAAATAGGGATACCGGAACAATCAGGGGTAGTGCATAAAGCAAAGACTGGGGCTGAGGTAGCCATGACAGAGACTGGTGGGGAAACTACCGCCGGGTCTGTATTGGTCCGCCGGAGCCCAGCTCTGGAAAAAAATAAAATTTCCAGGAATTAATGCTCATAAGGTTAACCCAACATGTTCGCACACAAGTGTTAATAACCCACCGGATAACGAGATGTAATGACACAAAGATCACAGCTCGCTACGCGGCGGGGTTCAGAATATCTAAACAAATCTTTTGAAGAAAGTGAAGAATACCTTCTGACATAATATAACTGTCCAGCATGGCGATTATAGTCTTTCTGGTGGTGACTGTCTTAAGATTCAATTTTGGAACAAAACAACCCCCCATAAAGACGCCGGCCCTTGAAATATTTTAGTAGAATAACACAGGGCAGGCTGACACGAGATCTGATTTCTAACGAATTGTCACAAAAAGATCGCCGTAAGGTTGAAGGCGGCGATACCTAATTGTATCACTAAATTAAGTGGTTAACTCGAAATTGAATTTGTAAATTCCTTATTTCCTCCACCTAGGAGCACCCCCGGGTGTGAAAAACGATGTTAACCCTAATTGAACCTTCAATCGCCGTAAGTATAAAGGCGGCGATACATATAGTATCACTTAAATGGATTGGTTAATGAACTAAGTGACTTAGTTGTTCATCCCACCCTACCAAGGTACACCCGCCGGGTGAGATGTCAAAAAGTTAACCCCATAAGTTCCTGTCCCCACTTCTTTGTAAAAGATCGCCGGGGAGGAAAGCCCTTAACAACAGCTAGGTTTTTCATGTGGTTTTGTAAAACCTGGTAGAAAAACTTCATAACGTATGTTCGCATGAACAGCGTTTTATAGATGGGTAAAGTCATTCCGCCGGGAATCAAAGGGTGCCTGAAACCAGGTACCAACAGAGACGCAGTCCTGGAGAGCCACAGACACCTCATCGCCGGGAACACCAGCCTGTGTGAAAACCACGTGTGGCCCAACACGGCTCTCGGCCGGGTTTTTATCATGGTGAAACCGAGAAAAAACCCGCCGGAAGTAAACCCACCCCGAACAGACACCATCTGATCGTGCAACGGACACGAAGGAAGCCACGCACGACTAACCTAAGTCCACACAATAATCCGTGGAATTAGCCAATACACAACTAAACCAGGAACAAACAAAGTCCGAGGAATTAGCCAATACACAACTAAAACCCGGATACACATGACACAGTAGGGCATATTTATAAATAATAAACAATAACACTTGTACATGTGGCAAAGCTACGCGTGGCTGGCTAGGCCTAAGTAGACGGCATAATAAATGTTGAAATATACACAAAACACTGGAAATATCACAACAGGAACCACCGCCAACACACCACTGTAGCAAATACTTCCGACAAAGGGAAGACTGACTCGGGACCCAGAAAAAACTTCACTAAGTGAAGAAAAAAAAACGCTGGGAACGTCAGAAGCAAAGCTTACCTCATCAGAAAGATAAAAGGCAGCAATAACTAACGCGTAATGAAAGCCGCCTGCAACACAAGCTAACTAACTGTGAAAAAGTTCACATGTCCACAACAGGACCACGAGGGAACATCCGAAATAGATGACCCCAACACACGACCCAAAATTATAGGTTTGACTCCTGTAAGGAGATAAAGAAAACCTAATATTTAGTAGTGGCCCCGTAATCATTGACGAACATGCCTATTACATAAGGCATCCTCTTCAAACACTAATCCGCCGTAGTTTGAATCTACCGCGCAGAGCATTTAAAAACTGAGGAGCCTTCATCATGAGCGCACGCGACCTCACTCATGGCTTCAGTCATTATGAATTGGGTTCTCACTACGAAAAAACTTCGTAAAAAATAAAAACAAAAAGAAAATAAGAATAACTATCCAATAAGCTTTCCATCATATCGTGGATGTACTTGTGTGGATTTCTGACCAGACGCTGATTCAGGCGTCATTCCTCCTTCACTGACATATCAAGTAAACCAAAATCCTTAATACATCAACGAATGGGAAGGGGACGGTCGGGAGGGCCCCAGTCGTCAATGATTACGGGGCCACTACTAAATATTAGGTTTTCTTTATCTCCTTACAGGAGTCAAACCTATAATTTATTAGTGGCCCCTCCATCATTGACGAACATGCCTGATATCTAAGACTGGAGGGGGACATTCGTAATCATATCATAACTCTAGAAAAGCAGATAATAAAAACAACCACATTGTATTCTTACTTTTGAAAAATGTATTTAATACGGCGTAGGCCGGAAATATACAAGAAAAAGGGGTTCAGGCAGGTGCGTGCTTCAAAGAAGCCTGCCCGACAAAAATGGGTAACCCTGAAGATTCTGAACACAGATCTGTAGTTACAAAAGGCACCCCACTCAACGAGTGGTGACAAAAATAATAAGTTATAAGTTTATATGTGCACATCATAAACCCCAAAATACATGTGGAGATCAATTGCATGTGAACTCCATTGAACTAATATTACATTGCTTTCGCAGCTAAAACTACTATAACAACACCGTTGTTTTGTACTAAACCTTGTACTAGCACAATTTCTCGCAGAGAAATTTTCATATCACATTTTAACCTTAAATTGTATCACAGCTCTCATACTCCGGCGGGGTCTAGGGTGTCCTATGTCAACTGACTGCACCCCCCCCCCCCCTTTCTGTGAAAATAAACATAAGTGACTGCAGGGCCACCTAGACCCTCTGCCTTAAAGCTATACATGGTAAGGAAGGTTTGTCTAGAGCAACTGACAAGTATCTAGAGAGAAACGTATGATTAGACGCCCACAACTGTGTGGACGCAATATCTTCAACTGAAAAGTTTTTCAGGAAACGTAAAGATGCCGCCCACTTGCGTAAATCGTGGGCCCTACCCACAACGCCGGGATTACTCTCTTTAATGACTTCTACCAGAAGAGAGGCTAATCGCCGTTTAAGTAAGCGTTTACCCGTACTCGCTACCCATAAAGCACCTTGGGGGTTTTGAGGAGCTATTCTCAAATATTTGGTTAGAGCTTGCACTGGACATAAATTATGATGCACCTTTCCCCTTTTTAACGCCGGCACCGTGAACTCAGAAAACACGTGTGCACTATGCTCATTCTTGGCTACAAACGCCGGGGAGGGTGCAATGGAAATTGAATCATTAAGTCTACCAAACCTAAGACAATTAGGTGTGTTGCTCATCGCCGCCAGCTCAGACACTCTGTTTCCGGTGGCCAAAGCCAAAAGGAAAACTGCCTTCTTTAAGATTAAAGCAAAGTCTGCAGTATTTTGATACAGACGAGAATGAAGTAAAGACAAAGCTTTGTCCAGAGACCAAGTAGGCATGAGCTGACGGGGAGGTGGGCGGAGTTTAAAACACGCTCTCATAAATCCTGTTTCCTCCGCCACCGGTATGGATAGACCTGTAAGGTCGAAAAAGGGCACTCTAATCGCAGTTAAGTGATTCTTCAAAGTTACCACAGATAAACGTTTCTGCTCAAACAGATAGTTCAAGTAATTAAAAACCAATGCCACTGAGGGTACAGTTTGTTCCGTTCTAACAATCCAAGAAGTAAAAGCTTTCCAATGTGATTGATATTGTCGCTTAGTAGACTGAGTATATTGATTGAGCAATTTATTGGTCACATCCCTACCGTATGGTGCTAGCCACTTGGCCTCCTGAATGTCCATAATGCAAAAGTCAGCGAGGTCGCTAGGTTGCCAATCGTGTCTAAGTGGAAGTACCCGACCGGGAGCGATACCGGGTCCGGGCACCACATTATTAATTGCTGGTACCACACCTGCGCCGGCCACAGGGGCGCGATTAGCGAGACTAAGCCTCGATAAACTCGTAGTTTGTTCACTACGTGGCACATTAGTGACGCATCTGGCGGCGGAAACAGATAGATGGAGCTCCATCTGTTCCAGTCTGTCACTAGGGCGTCTGGCCCCCCTGCCGGCGTTATCGCCCGGCGGGTGAGGTATAGAGGGAGCTTGTGAGTCTCGTCGGACGCAAAAAGATCCACTTGTGGATGGGAGAGCTCCGCAATCATTAGGTCGAAAATGGGTTGCTTGAGCTCCCATTCTACTGTCGTGCTCTGTCTCCGGGACAGAGCGTCTGCCCAGACGTTCGCTACGCCTGGGAGATAAGATGCGTTAAGATAAATATCTAGACTGCTGGCTAGAACAAAAATCTCTTCCGACACGAGTAGCAACTTCCTTGACCTCGTTGACCCTTGTTTCTGAATACAGTGAACTGCATTCAGATTGTCCATTCTGAAGGCCACCGACTTGCCCCGTAACGCCGGGCCGTGAGCCTGAAGGAAAAACAAGGGGACTAGTAACTCTTTGACATTTATGTGAGAGATTTCTAAGTGGGACCAAAGCCCCTGACCCTGGTGCCCCTGATTTGACTGAAATCCCCACCCTATGGTGCCTGACGCATCCGTGTCTACCCATACCGTTGGAGGAGGAGAGGTCCATGACATGATTGAGTGCAATGTTTCCCTCTTCGCCCAGACCGCTAGTAAGGTGTGGATTAATTTTGGTATGGGCCATAATTTTCCCGCCGGTAAGAGTGGGAAATATTTGTTGCCTTCCAATATTAATCGTTTTACTTTCAACCGGCCCAACTTGACAGTTAGCTGAATCCAGTTGAGAGAGCCGACCAGAGACTCCCAGACTCTTCGTGTCGTAGTCAGACTGTGAAGAAACCTGAACAGTTTCCTGCGAAACCTGTTGCGATTGTCCACACTCTGACTCAGAGTGAGAGCGGCGGTGTCCCAGACCAGCCCTATCCACTGAATTACTCTTGAGGGAACAAGGTTTGACTTTACCAGATTTACCTTGAAGCCTAGAGTTTTGACATGATTTAAAATGATATTGACATGTTTTATGCATAATTGTTGTGTCTCTGCCACCACCAGCCAGTCGTCTAGATACCACAACACTCTGATTCCCTGTTTTAACAACGGCATCAGGGCTTGCCGGACTAGTTTCGTGAATAGTCGAGGTGCTAGGTTCAAACCGAACGGCATCCTCTGAAAAACAAAATTTTGGTGCCTGATCCTCAAGGCCAGAAACCTTTGAAATCTTTTGTTGACCGACACGTGCCAATAGGCGTCTGTCAGGTCTAGGGAACACATCCAGCCTCCCGGCGGAAGTGTTAGCCTGATTTGATGAACTGTTAACATTCTGAAAGACTCGTTGTAAATGTGAAGATTCAGATAAGACAGGTCTACGACCGGCCTCATCTGAACACTGTCCCGTTTGGGAACCAAAAACAGTTTTGACGTGAATACAGGGTAATCTGGAGGGACCGGGATGATGACATTCTTGGCAATCATCTCCTGGACCAGCGACTCCACCTCTAATGAAACACAATTTGCCGTTGTCGGCTGACGTAAGCGAGGTCGCCGGAGCCACTGCCAAGTGATGCCTTTGCGTGCCACCATCCGTGCCCAGGTTTTTAACGGCCATGCTTGGTGACACGTTCGGAACGACCCAGTTAGCAGACAAGGGTTCTCCGGCTGTACTTCCCTCGGTTCCTCCGGCCTTAAGATAGGCACTGGGAGTGAGAGAGACTTTAGTTTTTTGATGGTGGGTTTGGTGGTGTTGGACGCTTCGCCGGCTGGCTGGTGTGGGCCGAAGACTGGCCCTGCCCCGGCTTATACTGGCCGCGTCCTCTCTGTCCTGAAAACCCTCTCTGTCTATGCCTGTACTGACCCAGGGGGGATTGGGAGGACTTAGGCGGAAGAAAAGGCTTAGAACCCCTTGGCTGAGCTTTAGTAGGAGGCCTAGGTTTGGGGAAGTTAAATGCAGGTTTCTTAGCCTGTGCGGGACTGTGCTTCACGGCCTGTGCCATGTTAAACACTGTTCGCCATACATCAGGGGACATTAAAGAAGGAGTAAGTACTGGGGACATTACCACCTGGTTAGCAATGCGATCAGGCAGCTTGCGAACTAATGACATCCTAAGATCCTGTCGTGCTCGCACCGCCTCAAGTAAGGCTGTGCGTATGTCACCTAAGGATTGAATCGACGACTGAAGAATCAGACGCCGGGATAACTCAACTGATCTTCGAGCATCCGCGTCTGCGATTGCCTGAGTAGACCGGAGTAAAGACTTAGCCACCTGCTGAGAAACTATGTACTGTGAAAACAGGCGGAAAGTTTTTCCCCTTAGCCTAAATTCTCTGTCTAGGTGAGTAGGGGTAGGGGTAGTGAATGGGTCCTTTAGTTCACAAAGATTAATCTTAGGGGCAGCTAGAAAAGAAAATAAAGCTGACGGAACTCCGCCGGCAGAACCTACCGGCATGGAGAACCATGAATGTGTATCCTGAGGGATCTGGTGGGAAGATTTAGAAGTGAAAGTGGTTGCAAAGTTTTGAGCCTCTACCTCCCAATCCACCCAAGGTCCTGGTCCCAACTGTCCCACCTTCAACACTGGATTAGCTGTCTCGTCTGTGACGGTCTGTAAATCTAGTTCAGGAGTAAGAGCCGACAGAGCCTTAATATCATTAAACCCATCCAGCTTAGACCAGTCTGAAAAAAGTTTTGAAGCTGAGGCAGGGGGTAAAGCAGGCTTAGATGCATAAACAAAATAATCCTGATGATAATAACTAGGTATAGCCTTGATATTTACGTCCAAAACATTACCCAAGGCATCCAATGCCCTTAATTTCTTTGACTTATTTCCCTGGATAAACCACTCACGTGGTACCGGGAGTTCCCCTGACAAGGTAGGCTGGGCAAGCTCTGGCTTAGAGGGGTTCAAACGAACCCATGACTCGTCTGGCCCATAAAGCAGGGGCATAGCTACCTTTCTAAGAGGCGCTTTGTCTAGAGGGGGTGGATTAACATCCGTGATGACCCTGACATTTGACGGAGTGAATGCCGCCGTAGCTGGCTTAGAGCTCCCTGCCGGTGACAGAGTAGGAGGGTTAGGAATCTTAGATAAATCGATTGACGTTATCAGAGGCCGTACCGCAGAACTTGTCAAGGGAGCCCCCAAGTCCATTGTGGGGTTTTCTCGTTGTTGACTAAAGCATTTAGATAGAGCATGAGTAAGTAACCCATCAATTTCTTGTGCTGTAACAAACTGGTTAGATGCAGAACTTTCAGGTGAATCAGTATTATCATGGGCGGCGTCCAGGCCTGAGCCTGACCCTTGTCCTTCCCTATCTGAAATTATTGACACTTCATCTTGTTCCTCCCGATCCTCCTGAGAAGACCCCGCCGAGGCAGGGGCACCTTGTTTCCAAGATAAGTCAGGGATAGAGGATGGGGTCGCCGCGTCCCTGTGGACATCGGCTACTGTGTGACTCGTATGAGTCGGACGTGGATGGTCAGACCCTGGTTGAGCAAACCGCCAAACACCGAGGCTCTGGCCTACGCTCTCTTGAGAGTCTGAAACATTCTCAATTATTGAATTTCCTGAACTTTCCATTTCTAGGGTTAAAATATCAATAGGTAAATCTTGTTTAGGGACAGGTGCTTCACTATACTCTGAGGCTGTAACAGAAACATTTTCAGGTGTAGAGGTACGACGAGATGCACTAGACTTAGGAGAATGTCGAGAGGACTTCCTATGGGAATCCTTTTTGGAGGATTTGTGGCTACGGTGTGACTGCGAACTAGACCTAGATTTGGAAGAATCACCACCATGACCACTGGTGGAAGCTTCCGTCTTACTCTTCTTACTCGCCGGGGAAGAGGCACGACTTGAAGACTGCTGTCTGAGAGGTGACCTTGACCTCGATCTCGCCTGCGACGAGGAGGTGGCTGCCGGGGGAGTAGGCTCTCTCGGGCGTTTAGACGTATCCACAGACGATACAGAACCCTGGCTAGTCTCTGTCGGCTTAAAACTCGTTACTCTAGAGGTACGTTTAGGGGGAGGGTGCTCTGACAGCAACTTATCCCAAAGTGGGACGTTGTCACATTGAAGTGACTTATGTGCGACAATGGTAGTGTAGGCCGACATTTGTTGTCTGACCTCTCTCAACGCTACCGCCGCGGTCTTGTCATTGTCACACAGGACTTTATTGGCTAATTGGGAGCAAAAGGAACAATTAAGTGTAACCCAGAGACCCCTTGAACGGTCTAGACATTTAACACACCTTATGCAAAGGGTATGCGCAAAAATCGGGATACCCGCGCAAGTAGGGGTAATGCACAGGGCAAAAACTGGGGCCACAGTAGCCATGACAGAGACTGGTGTGAGGAAACTACCGCCGGGTCTGTATTGGTCCGCCGGAGCTCAGCTCTGGAAAAATAAAGAAAAATTTCCAGGAATTAATGCTCATAAGGTTAACCCATGTGTTCGCATACAAGTGTTAATAACCCGCCGGGTAACGGGATGCAAAGACACAGCTAACACATCTCGCTACGCGGCGGGGTGTAAAGAGGCTAAACAAATCTTTTTAGCTAAAGAACATGAAGAATACCCTCTGATATAATGGTCCAGCATGGCACTTATACTCTGTAGGAGGTGGTGACTGTCTCAAGATTCAATTTTGTAACAAAGCCCCCCTCATAAAGACGCCGGCCCTTGAAATATTTTAGTAGAATAGCCCAGGGCAGGAATATACGAGATCTGATTTTTTAACGAATTGTCCCAAAAGATCGTCGTAAAAATAGAAGGCGGCGATACTGAATGTATCACCAAATTAAGGTTAATCGAAATTGAATTTGTTATAAATTCCTTAGTTCCTCCACTTAGGAGCACCCGCCGGGTGTGGGCATCGATTTGGTTAAACCTCATTGAACCTTCAATTGCCGTAAGAGTAAAGGCAGCGATACACAGAGTATCACTAAAATGGATTGGTTAACTATATGAGACCTAAGTCGTTTATCCCACCCTGCTCAGGTGCACCCGCCGGGTGAGAAGTCTAAAAGTTAACCCCACAAGTTCCTGACCCCACTTCTTTGTAAAAGATCGCCGGGGAGGAACGCCTAAACAACAGCTAGGTTTTCCATGTGGTTGTCGTAAACCAGGTAGAAAAAACCTATAAAAACGAATGTTCGCAAGAACGTCGTTTTTTATATATATATATATATATATAAGGATGGGTACAGCCATCCCGCCGGGAATTAAAGGAGGCCTGAAACCAGGCACCCACAGAGACGCAGTCCTGGAGAGCCACAGACACCTCCCCACGCCGGGGAACCAGCCAGAGTTAAAAACCACGTGTGGCCCAACACTGCTCATCGGTCAGGATTTTTCATGGTGAAACCGAGAAAAAACCCGCCGGAAGGCAAGCCCCACCCTGAACAGACACCATCTGAACAAAACGAAACGAGGAGAGTCACGCACGACTAACCAAGGTCACAACATAATCCGTGGAATTAGCCAATACACAACTAAACCAGGAAACAATTATAGTCCGAGGAATTAGCCAATACACAACTAAAACCCGGATACACATGACACAGTAGGGCATATTTATAAAAATAAATAATAACACTAGACATGTGGCAAAGCTACGAGCGGCTGGCTAGGCCTAGGTAGACGGCATGAAAATAGTTGAAATATAAACACACACTGGAATATCACAACAGGAACCACCGCCAACACACCACCGTAGCGATAACTTCCCACCCCGGGAAGCCTGACACGGACCCAGAAAAAACTTCACTAAGTGAAGAAAAATACGCTGGGAACGTCAGCAAACACACAGCTTACCTCATCAGAAGGATAAAAGGCAACAATAATTAACACGTAATGAAAGCCGCCTGCATCACCAACTAACACAACTGTGAAAAGTTCACGTGTCCACAACAGGACCACGAGGGTACATCCGAAATAGATGCCCCATACACACGACCCAAAATACACTGCACTGCGGGCAACCAGCCCAGGACACTCCTGCTACGCCTATCCTAACCTTACTCGATACATCCTAGAGTAAACAAATGAGAAAAAACTCACTAGGGACGCAACGAATGCGGAACCAGCGGAGCGTGGAAGGTACGTCCGGGCAGGCTGAGCGCAGAGCAGAGAAGGAGGAATGACGCCTGAATCAGCGTCTGGTCAGAAATCCACACAAGTACATCCACGATATGATGGAAAGCTTATTGGATAGTTATTCTTATTTTCTTTTTGTTTTTATTTTTTACGAAGTTTTTTCGTAGTGAGAACCCAATTCATAATGACTGAAGCCATGAGTGAGGTCGCGTGCGCTCATGATGAAGGCTCCTCAGTTTTTTAAATGCTCTGCGCGGTAGATTCAAACTATGGCGGATTAGTGTTTGAAGAGGATGCCTTATGTAATAGGCATGTTCGTCAATGATGGAGGGGCCACTAATAAATACACTGCACTGCGGGCAACCAGCCCCGGACACTCCTGCTACACATATCCTAACCTTACTCGATACATCCCGGAGTCAACAAATGAGAAAAAACTCACTAGGGACGCAACAAATGCGGAATCAGCGGAGCGTCGGGAGACACGTCCGGGCAGGCTGAACGCAGAGCAGAGAAGGAGGAATGACGCCTGAATCAGCGTCTGGTCAGAAATCTACACAAGTACATCCACGATATGATGGAAAGCTTATTAGATAGTTATTCTTATTTTCTTTTTGTTTTTATTTTTTACGAAGTTTTTTCGTAGTGAGAACCCAATTCATAATGACTGAAGCCATGAGTGAGGTCGCGTGCGCTCATGATGAAGGCTCCTCAGTTTTTTAAATGCTCTGCGCGGTAGATTCAAAACTACGGCGGATTAGTGTTTGAAGAGGATGCCTTATGTAATAGGCATGTTCGTCAATGATGGAGGGGCCACTAATAAATAGATAGTTACAATTAAGCATGAAAGAGTATAATGTACTAGATGGATATAGATGGGTAGATAGACACTATATACAAGTAATCGAGTAAATAATTAGGTAGTGTAACACATAGGGGAGGTGTGGCGGAGTGGTCTTGCCACTTGACTGGTAATCCAATGGACCCGGGTTCGAATCCCAATATGTCAATGGGAGGATATTATTGGGATGGAATTTGTGCTGTACCTAGTATCAGTGCATTACCACAGCACACCAAAATGCCAAAAAAATATCCTCATTGTTCCCTGATTAAAATAGCATTGTATGAATATTCCCATATTAAAAAATATGCTACAGGGGGGCAATGCCTAGTGAGTTGATTGCTCAATAGGTGGCGTTCTGAGAGTGAGGGTCCGAGTGTGGGGGATGAGACTGTGAAGCGCAGAGGCGAGGCGGCTTCAGAGATGGAATTGCTTCGAGCCGTGAAGCTTCGCATGTCTCACTCCCTAGACTGGAGCAAGACCTCACGGGCCTCACCGTGTTCAGCGGTTGAGTATAAAGGCTATCAGCCTATGCCCGAGAGGGAGTAGTTAGAATATAGAAGAAAAAAAAAATATATATATATACAGTATATATTGTTAATTATTGAAACACAAGTAAGACAGAAGTAATATTATATATTTCAGAATCAAGTAGAACCTGTGTTATAGAACAAAAAGTGTGGGGGGGAGGGGGGACTAGTGAATGTACACAAGTATAGATTGTGTAATGGGAGCGATGTTGTTCGAAGGCAAATTGCAGTAACAGAGTTGTTGATGGTCCCTAGGCTGCCTGGCCGAACAGCCCTGAGTCCCTAAGGAAGGCCATGGCTGAGATCGAGCTTTCCTACAGGGCTCTCAAGGAGTGTAGATAATGTTGTTTGTGTAAGTGATTGTGTGGAATGCAGTCTTCTATGATGTGTTTAATAGTATTGGGTGTTGAGTTACATTCTGGACAGGCATCACCGACGGAGTCATCCAGTCTCTTCTGATAGATCAGAAGAGCTGGATGGTGTCCACATCTCAGTCTGGCCAGGTGGACTCTGTCCTCGCGAGGAAGGGAGGACTCAGAAGGATGGATTTCTAGGAGGTCGTGCATGCAGCTGCGTGTTGTCTTTGAGTGACTGGATGGAACGGTGAGTGATACAAGTATGGATGTGCTTCTGGAAGCTGGTTGGGGTGGACAGGGAGGGAGAGATAACAGTATTTGTGTGTGATATCGTGTGCTGGGTGTTATTTTGATGTTCCTTGGTTTCTGTGGGTGTGCTGCCATGTAGTGTTGTTGTTGTTGTTGTTGTTCCCCAAGCTGCCTGGCCGAACAGCCCCAAGGCCCCGAGCAATTCCAAGGCCATAACCGAGTGCCCCCACAGAACCCTCCCCGCCGACCACAATAAAGCCTGGGTGACCGAAGCCATTCCATGGCGGGGGGCTGAGGAGGGTGCGGAAACGCCCGGGAAACCAAAGCCCCACCCAGGGCCCTGTGCCCCTCAGTAATTATGGAGAGAAAGTTGAGGGGCATGTAGTGTAGTGGATGGTGTTGGTTTGTGGAGGCTGCAGCCAGGAATTGAGTGCCTCTCATGTCGAGGTGGTCTTTGACTTTGAGGATTTTGGTTTCTTGATGTAGGTGATCTGTAGGTGTATTAGCTGTGCAGCCTGTGATGATTTTTGGACTTTGTTTGAAATGGTCTGTAAGGCCTTGTGATGTGTTTCATCTAGGTTAGAATCCCAGGCAGGGCTTGCATATTCCATCACTGATCTTATATATTGTTTGTATACTGTGGTGGTAGATTCTTTGTTGTGTCCAAATTAGGGCATTAAGTCTGGGTGTCAGTTTGTTTTTTATGTTAACTTTGTGATATGTTGTTTGAATGTATTAAAGTGTATGTATGCTCTGACAGAGGATAAAAAAGTAAGAGAGAAAGAGGAGTTCTGGGTGAATGTGGAGGCGTGCCTGGATAAGTTTAACAAGAACGAAAGAATATTTCTGATTGGGGATATGAATGGGAAGGTGGGTGATAGGAAAGTTGATGGAGTGGTGGGAGGGTGGGGGGTACCATCAGAGGTGAGTGGGAATGGTAGTGCACTTGTGGACGTATGTGTGGGGAGGAGGCTGTGGATAGCCAACACCTTCTTCCGACACAGAATGATACACAGGTACACATGGAATGTGGTGCGGAGGATGAAGGATAAGGATAAGACAGTGATGGAACGAAAGGCACTGATTGATTATATATGTGTGGATGAACGAATGAAGAAATCTGTGCTGGATGCTAGGGTGTATAGGGGTACTGGAGGGGGTCTGTCTGATCATTATGTAGTAGTAGCTAAAATTAGGATACACAAGAAGTGGGTGAGGAGAGCTGGAGGGAGGCGAGAGGAAGGTGAAATGGCGAGGAGGGTGGAGAGGCTACAGGAGGAGGAAATCAGGGAAGAGTACAGGAAAGCAGTAGAAAGACGACTAGGTGGGTTCGACCTGGAAGATATGGAAGAAGTGGAGGAGATGAGCAAGGTGTTTAAAGAGGAGATATGTGCAGCATGTGAGGAGGTGTGTGGAGTAAGGAGAAGAGGGAGGGGAGTGAAAGGTGCAGCATGGTGGACAGAAGAGGTAAAAATAGCTGTGGAAGACAAGAAGAAAGCGTATAAAGAGTGGTTGGGTAGTAGAGGGAATAAAGATTTGTAGAGCCAGAAACGAGATACGTACGTGGAGAGAAAGAGAGTGGTGAAGAGAGTAGTGAAGGAAAGTAAGAGAAGAGAAGAGTAGATGAGGAATTTGGAAGGAATCTGAGTGTAAAATGGAGGGAGTGTAAGAAACTGTTCTGGAAAGAAGTCAAGAAAGTTAGCGAAGGTAGCAAGGGAAACAGTAAGGGTGTGAAAGATAAGAATGGGAGAATGCTAGCCGAGAAGCTAGAGAGATTCTAAAGATGGAGGGAGTACTTCAACGAGTTGCTAAACGTAAGGAATGAAGCGCCAGCACACATAGTTGGATGGGGTATGGGAGAGAGAAGAAGAGAAGTAGTGGAGGAGGAGGTGGGGATCAGAAGGTCAGAAGTGTCGGAAGCCATGAAAAGAGTGAAGTTGGGGAAAGCACCAGGAACAGATGGAGTGTGTGGGGAAATGCTGAGGTATGGTGGTGAGATAGTGATCGAATGGGTATGGAAAATGTGCAAACTAGCATGGGAGAAGAAGAGTGCACCTGATGACTGGAAGACAGGCATAATAGTCCCCCTATATAAGGGTAAAGGGGAAAGAGGAGTGTGTGGTAACCACCGAGGAATATGTCTTCTAAGCATAGTAGGGAAGGTGTACAGTAAGGTAGTGATTGAGAGAGTGAGAGCGAGAACGGAGAGCAGGAAGATTTTAGGAAGGCGAGAGGATGTGTAGATCAGATTTTTACCCTGAATTGTGTTGTGGAGAAATATCTGGAGAAACAACAAAAGGTGTATGTTGCCTTTATGGATTTGGAGAAGGCCTATGACAGAGCAGAGAAGGTATGTGGAAAGTACTTACAATATACGGAGTAGATGGCAAGTTGCTGAAAGCAGTGAAGAGCATGTATGAGGGTGCAAAGGCGGCAGTACGTGTAGAGAATGAGCAGAGCGAGTTCTTTGACGTGAATGTTGGGTTGAAACAGGGGTGTGTGATGTCCCTGTGGTTGTTTACTGTATACTGTATATGGATGGAGTCATGAAAGAAATACAAGGAAGAGCAGCGGAAGTTGGTGTGTCGCTGATAAGGGAGGGAAATGAGTGGAAGCTACCTGTACTGCTTTTTACTGATGATACAGTTCTGATGAGCGATAATAAATGGGAGTTGCAGGGTCTGGTAAATGTGTTTGGAACGGTCACCGGTCAACACAACCATTTCAACCAGTAGCTCTCAACCAGTACCAAATCAACCAATATGGTTAGGTTAGGTTAGGTTAGGTTAGTACTATATTTTGGCACTGCCTTGGTTGGTCTGGGTTAATTTGGCACTGGTTGAGAGCTACTGGATGAGATGACATGGAACTGTTTTGAACAGTGTGCGAAAAACGGAATCTGAAGGTAAATGCGGGGAAGAGCAAGGTTATGGTCTTCAAAAGGGGTGAAGCCACAGAGTGTGAGGTGAAGTTGAACGGTCAGGCTATGGAGATTGTCAGCTCATTTAAGTATCTGGGCAGTGTGTTGAGTAAAGATGGGACTATGGATGAAGAAGTGCGGGAGAGGGTGCAACAGGGAAAGAGGGTTGTAGGAACTTTGAAAGCAGTAACAAGAAATAGGGTGGTCAGTATGGAAGTGAAGAAGTCCTTGCATGACAGTGTGGTAATCCCGACACTAACTTATAGAAGCGAAGCATGGACGTTCGTGAAGAGACTCAGACCAAGAGTGAGAGCGGTGGAAATGAGTTACTTGAGAAGTGCATGCGGAGTTACATGGAGGGATAGACAGACGAATGAGGAAGTAAGAAGGAGGTGTGGTGTGGAGGTAGATGTGCTGGAAAGTGTGAAAAGGAACAACTTGAGATGGTTCGGCCATATGGAACGTATGGAAAGCGAGAGAATGACTAAGAGGGTGTACGAGAGCGAGGAGGAAGGACAGAGAGGGAGAGGTGCACCGAAGGAGAAGTGGAAGGATGGAGTGAGGAAGTATATGGATGAAGGCGGTGCTAGTTGGGAGGAGGGGCGTCGACTGACTGGGGACAGAGGTGCATGGGGGTGGTTCGTTCGTGGCCACCCCTTCGGGGATCACGGCGTCAGGCAATAGATAGATAGATAGATAGATCATATTTAGTAGTAGCCTCTACATTATCCATTGTAGAGCTACTGTACAGTGGTCCCTCTCATTTAGCGAATTCATTAGTCTAGCCAAACCATCGCCAAAAGTGAATTTCGCCAAACGCGAATAGTACTTTAAATGGGAAAATTATCCATTAGTCTTTGACGAGGCCTGAGTTCACCCTTTTGGGCCTTTTCAAACCGCCCGCCATGCGCATTGTCGATCGCCGACACACTCGGCGCCGTCTGCTTACTCTGTTTTTGCTAGAAGCCATAGGCCTAGCCTATATATCTCCACAAAGAATTGACCTAACCTAGGTTAGATGTATATCAGGCAGCAGAATTCATTGTTATCTTGTGAATAGTCTTATTGATAAGGAATAACCACATAACCTTAGCAACAAGTTGCTAAGTCACTAGCTAGCCAGACCAAGAAATGGTCTAACCTAGCTTAGATATATATCAGGAGGCATAAATCACTTTTACCTTGTGAATGGTGAAGACTAGAATTTTCTATACCAACTGCTTTTCGATTGAGCAAAATAATGAAATTGGTTTTGGATCCGTGGTCACTTCTTTGATTAATTATATTTATCGATTGGGCCCCTGAGTCAGCTGATGCGCGCGTGTGTGTTTGTGTGTCGCAGACTGTTCGGCACAATAAACAAAGCAAAACACAAGAGATATGAGGTTCACAAATCGGTTTGGTCAAGATTACTCTGTTAATATACGTTTATGAAATATACCTGGGATATTCTCGCTATCCAAGCAGCTCAGTTAGGGTTTTGTGAGTAGGCCTAAGCCTATCTATAGCCTAGCCTCAGCCTAAGAGTAACTCTCAATACGGCGCTCTACTGTAGCCTACATGAAACATTAACAGCAATAGAAAAGACAATAGATAATAGATAACAGATTTTTATTTACCATGAATTATTTAGAGTTAGGCCTGGTGAGACTAGCTTGCGGGCGACGCATTCCGTGACGTCAGCATTCTCGCCAAAAGTGTATTTGAAGCGCCAAATTCGGATTCTGGTACCATATCCAACCTATCGCCAATAATGTGTTTCGCCAAGCTGAAATCCGCTAAACGCGAGGGACCACTGTATATACTATTGTATAATTCCGCTCCACTGGGAGTGGCCAATTATCGAAACCACTAGCGCGATTAATCGATAACTTCTAGAGTAGCACCTACATTCTCTACTAGGTACGTTTTACACACTTTTGAGGCCACTAGTTTAAAGAAAAAATGAAAATATGAGTGAGAAAGAGAAGACAAAGTTGAAGAATTTTGCCCATCTGCGATCTAGGCTCCTTACGACTTCTTCGTGAGCTTCCCGTGCAACCCGACCGGGTTAATTAGATCATTCTTTCTCGCGCTACACTCGGAAGTAAACACGGATTTTCTGTGCTCTGTTTTCATGACTTCCATTCCTGTTTACTTCACTTTGGGTGAGTTGTGGGCCATTCTATATGGCTCCTGAAGTTCTAGACAGATGATCCGTGATGCAGGCATGCTAAAAATGGGCTCTAAAGGGGTTTTATTGGAGTGTAGCGTCAAGATTGGTGGCTACTTGTTTTTGTTGCGGTCAAGCGCCACCCGTCTGGTGGTGTTTTGGTGTACTAGGCCTTTGCCTCTTTCGTTCATATTACTTGTTCAGTTTCTCGCGGTGGCTTTACTTTTGTATAGCTAGGTTTTCTATTCAATTAGGGCCTCTTGTCACAGGATTAGTTTTGGTATATTCCTGCGAAACGGCATGCATTATATCTCAAGAACTGGGCAGTGTTATAGCATATTTGTTGTTTGTACATATATATGTATTATGTATGTTGCTTCGTAGTATACTATAAATGGAAAATATACTTGGTAAATGAATAATTAGAGGGCATCTGTGGACTCACTTTTACAATTTCCCAGGTCAGCTGGTGGGCGACGAGTGGAAGTGAGTCGAGTTGTATACTGCTATTCTATTGGTCAATAAACTGGGTGTGACGTCACGAGCGATGATGGTATATGAATGGTTGTTGTGAGAGTACGTCACTGTCTAGACGGTGACGTCACAAATTCTCGCAACATTTTAACGGGTGTAGAAATACACGTCAGTCCATATAATGAGCCTCTTTTGTTTCTCAATCCCTCTACGACGTCACATTGATTCATTTATTATCCTTGGTGTTTATAATCTCTCGGATTCGGGCCAGTCGGCCATATTTGAAATGGTGGAACTGTTGTTCAATGAATAGTGAAGTGTTTTTGCTTTATGAAAACACCTACAACATCTTCTATTTAACGGGATTACCAACGGAGCTTCCAGCGGAATTGTGTTAATTTGGCTGCAGACCATTATTGTCCAGTACACCAAGGGTAAGGGTTTTATACCGTCGTTATTTGGGTCCAAGCCTAGGCTACGATTACCACAGAATCTTTAATGAATATCCTCAATACAGACTTATTTCCTTCACTTACCTCGTCAATAATAACCCATATAGGTGGAGAGGCCCTGAATTATATCATAGAAAAAGTGATGTTGAAACATTATCTGCAATTTAGCCATGTTGATTAACTCTTAGCCCACTTAACCCCTTCAGACTCATATGACGCAGAGCTTGGCAGATTAGCAATGAGAAATAGAGTTCTCTCACTCTTATAATTACCTCTTTTGGCGACCGTCAATCTTTTATGAATTAAATACCAAACCAGCGGGGGTGTGGGGGCGGCAGCCCCCACCTAATATACTAGGTTAGGTTAGGTAAGGTTGTTAGGTTACGCTAATATTACCCCTTATTTTCGTCTTTTACCCCTCAATTTCCCTGTACTTCATAGCCCTCCCCACTATCGGGGGCCGTATCTTAAGATCGTAATTGTTTAATCGAAGTCCTCTTTTTCTAGTTATTAAAAACGTATTCTATGGTGTATTATATGATCTATATATAAGCAATAGAACTGTTCAAATTACCTGGGAAGTGTATATTAAACAAAATACAAAACTTTGAATAATGAGGTAAGAGATAGGCTATGTGTTTTTTATCACTTTTCAACCCAAGACCAGCGGGGTCTGGGGGCAGCAGCCCCCAGGATGCCCAGGTTACCTTAGGTTAGGTTAGGTTAATGACCAGCTATGTAAATACAGTAGTGAACATTTGGTTCAGTCTGTGCTCAAAAATCCATTTTCTTTAGGAGGAGGCCATACACTAAACAATTACCGTGATGTTGAAACATTATCTGCAATTTAGCCATGTTGATTAACTCTTAGCCCACTTAACCCCTTCAGACTCATATGACGCAGAGGTTGGCAGATTAGCAATAAGAAATAGAGTTCTCTCACTCTTATAATTAACTCTTTTGCCGACCCTCAATCTTTTATGAATTAGGCTAAATACCAAACCAGCAGGGGTGTGGGGGCGGCAGCCCCCACCTAATATAGGTTAGGTTAGGTAAGGTTGTTAGGTTACGCTAATATTACCCCTTATTTTCGTCTTTTACCCCTCAATTTCCCTGTACTTCATAGCCATCCCCACTATCGGGGGCCGTATCTTAAGATTGTTGGATAATGGGGACAACTTTTTTCCGGACATTCTAATTAATGACAACCACTGTATAATGATGAAAACTAGCTAAACCCCCCCCCCCAAAAAAAAAAATCACGAAATAAAAGTTGGCCAGGTTCCTGGATATGTTCCTTAATTTGCATGAACAAATTGTAATAGGCCTATAGAAACCTAAAATCATATAAATAACAAATCCACAAAAATACAATCATTGAAAATAGCTGTGGTCCGTCTCCTTAATATTGACTGAAAAAACGCCCATTCTAATAAATCTCAGAGCTCTTTCGGACAGTCACAGTTTACAAACGCCTTCTTTATGCAGTGTAATCAATATTTACCCCCTGCTGGCAACATAGATGACGATTTCAATAATTCATGGGGGGGGGGTCCAACCCATCGTGTATCCAACATTGGCATTATAACTAAGACCATGAATAGGGCCTACACTCATTTCTCTAAATCTGGAGGAAAAAACATAACAAATAAGGGTGCGAGCCTATTCCCTATAATTACTAATATATCAGTTCATCTTGGGACGATATCGCTACTAATATACTAATTAGTATTGATAAATAGAAACGGTTTGAATATCAAGACGCAAATTACACAGTGCACTAATGACATTATAATACACGTTGTGTGAAACATATACACCGCTGATGTTAAATTAACCGGGTGTAAGATTAAGCGGGTGTAAAAATAAGCGAGTGTAATGACGACATGTTGGCCGAGGGCTGGAATGACGTCATCGCTGAGGCCCGCCTTGGCTGATGACGTCACGATAATCAACAACCAATCACAAGCAAGGATACACAACGTCTTTGCTTGGTTAATCAACATGGCTATATTCTAGTTAATCTCCGTGTTTCAACCCCTCTTTCCCTGATCTATTTCATACCCTCCCCAGCTATCGGAGTTTAGTATTGTTGAGGTAAGTGAAGAAAATAACTAAGAGATATGAGGATATAAATAAGGATCCTTAGTTAATGGGCAAACAAAATACGGTGACTACCGCTACATAGGATCTTACCTTAGTTTTTGCTAATATAATTTTGCAATATTGTGTCTAGGCTAACTGTGTTTTCCTTGGCTAGGCCTACCCTTGATGACTGAGGGGGGGGCACAGGCCCCCGTTTTCTCTTTCATCTGGCCACCTCATAGGGTTTACTGTACTTCCCTATCGAGGTATTTTCCAGGCCCACATGGGCCTGGTTATGTAGCTTTGGTTTTCTCAGTTGGTTGGCACTGAGGCCGACTTGTCTAAGCTGCCGTGGCCTAGTTGGGTCGAAGGGGGTACAATGGGTTGCAAAGGGGGTCAGGCATCAGTTTGCTTGACTATTCACTTTTCACACTGTTACCAGGTCAGCCCGGCATTCCCCTGCTGGGCTCCTGCGTTCACAGGACTTGGAAGCCCATCATCTTGGGACTTTTTGAATTGGCAACAGTGTCAGCGTTACTAAATTGGTATCGGCTGACACGTACCCCAGGATCCCCACCAATCTGGTGGTCTTCGGTTATCCTCTGATTAATTCTCCCTACCAACAATTCCTTGAGACCTCTGGTGGACGCTTCTGAACTAGCGCCAGAGCTACGACCATAGACATCACTATACCCAGCACCTAGGATATGCACAGTTTATCTCAATTTTGGTGTGATTCTACACGTTTTTATTATACAGTATACGACTACACTAAGTGCTTATATAGTATAGTAATAAAGGGAAAGTCCATATGCAGCTGATAATGACTACAAACATAATTATAAGCTGATTAATTATCGTAACAAAATTGGCGGGAAAATACCTGCTGACTTTTATTGTAAATATAAGTTATTTATGAATATGGGTGATTTTAAAATATATAAATCAAAAGTATGCATAGACCAAAGTATGTGTCAGCTACAGAAATTTCGACTAACTGCATATTATATTATAGAATTGTTGAAGTAGAGGGAGGGTGGATAGCTCCGCGATGTCACCCATTTCCCACAATGCACCGCGGTAAACCTTGCGTTCAGCGCCTCTATCGGCCACTGTAGGCATTTACTGGTAGGGAGAATTGACTGCTCCCTCTTTGTCACTGCAGTCCTAAACTTGGTCGAGCTGACACTACCTGGACACCCTTTACACAGACGCTCACACGTCTGCTGTACCTTTGCCTGATGCCTTTCACCGGTGTCTGAGGCCTTGTGGGTTGGTCCGCCCTGGGAGCGGAAATCTGTTGTGTACGCTTTTCCTACCTCATCTCCCTCTTATTAAGAGGCCTGGATGCTTCGTCGCCCTTCATCTCCTGCTGCACCGGTGGTCCTTCCTGCTCCTCCTCCATCTCGAGCTTCTGCGCTGTTTCTGACTGTGGCCCCTCCTGTGCCTCTGTTACATTCGTCACCAGTTTCGACTCCCAATGAGTTGTCTTTGGAGGAGGAGGAAGGGGCTGCACTCGAGGACTCTCCAAGTGAGTCTCTCACCTGCACGCCTTCTCCACACCTGAAGGTTGGCCACCATGGACGTCTTAGGTCCATCTCGCCATCTCCCTCGGATTCTCCAGGCAGGTTGAAAATCGCCGCCCTGCTTGAGGATCAGGCAGCGGCGTCGAAGACGTTCCAGGGGTCGAACGCGGAACAGTTCTCCTCCTTACACGAGGCTCTGGAACGTCTCACCGCAGCTATGGTGCGACCGTCTCCTGTGCCTCAAGCCGCACCTGTGGTGAATCCAATCCCACCCGTAGAGGGGCACCTACCGGCAGTGCCCGCTGACCCGGTGGCTGCGGCTCCGCGCGCTCCTTTTCCCCTGCCCCTTCTCCCGCAGTTGCGGCATATCTTGTCAATCTGCCTGGGTGCGGGTTGGGGTTGGGTGGCCAGACCGTCTCCGTTCCTTTCTTGGGGCGGTATCAGATCCATACACGAAGGCTTCCTTCCCTGTACTGGTTCGACCGAGCTATGGTCGGCCTCTTCTCGACAGGTTATCCATATCGATGCCCCCGCTCTGTCAGCCATCGCTGGGATCCCTCTAGTCAAGAGTGCCCGGGATCGGAAGGGAGCCCTGGTTCTGGAGCTCCCACATCTTCTGGCTGGTCCTTGGGTGGCGTGGCTGGCAGAGGGCGTGGACTTCGGTATGCGTTCTGTGGAAGGTTCTCGTCTGTTTCCACCTTTGGATCAAACCTTCGTGTCGGGACTGGTCCGCTCGTCACCCGGGGTTCCTGCCAAGTACTGGTCTTGGCTTCATGTCCCTCCAGTTTCTCTTGATAAGATGTCTGCTCCCTTCTTCGCGTCCCCGGAGAAGGGCGCCCTCGAGCGCGATCACAGGCTTCGACAACGCGCTGCTCGCCTGCTCTACCCTCTTGATGTAGTTTCCGTTGTCTCGGCTTCATCTTTGACTGTATGATGCCCAGCCTCCTGGGGATTTGCGGCAGGGTGGGGAGCACATGTGGCACGCCCACCTGCTTGCGGCTGAGGAGCGCTTTTCCGCCCCTGAGACAATAATAATAATAATAAAGTTTATTTCCACCGACAGTGGTTATTCTTCTTACATAGTATTTACAAATATAATTATATACAGTTGGGGCTTTAGTGTTTTCAAAGTAGTTACAACTGTACACAACTGTATAGTTGTGTATACAGACCAGGTGTGACGGACCACAATTCCTAAGCTGTAATTACAAATATACCAAGTAGGTCAGCTCAGATCTATGTAGATTAAGAGGGCAGATAAGCCTGTGGATTATTAGGTTAGCCCTTGCACCTGGCTCAGGGTAGGACACCTTCATATAGCCTATCTAAATACTGTACAGTAACGTTCTCTTTAATACAGTATTATATTTTTACAATAGTTAGTGTATAATTAAAATTAAATGATCTGCTGTTTAACTAAGACATACCCGGTTACCGAGAGATATGAGAGAGCGAGAGAGAGAAGCGAGAGATAGAGAGAGAGAGAGAGAGAGAGAGAGAGAGAGAGAGAGAGAGAGAGAGAGAGAGAGAGAGAGAGAGAAATAGCGAGAGAGAGAGAGAGAGAGAGAGAGGAGAGAGAGAGAGAGAGAGATGAGAGAGAGAGAGAGAGAGAGAGAGAGAGAGAGAGAGAGAGAGAGAGAGGGGAAAGGAAGGAGACAGGGAGAGAGGGAGAGTGAGAGGTAGAGAGAGAGATAGAGAAAGAGAGAGAGAGAGAGAGAAGAGAGAGAGGAGAGAGAGAGAGTGAGAGAGAAGAAGAGAGAGGAGAGAGAGAGAGAGAGAGAGAGAGAGAGAGAAGAGAGGAGAGAGAGAGAAAAGAGAGAGAGAGAGAGAGAGAGAATGGAGAGAGAGAGAGAGAGAGAGAGAGATAGATTAAGAGAGAGAGAAGAGATATGAGAGAGAGATATATACATACACACATACATACACATGTACACATACACACACATACAGTACGAAAACTCTCAGGCCATCCAGGAAGAAAGTCGTAGGGCTAACTGCCTCATAATATCAGGGGTGGAAGAAAAGGAGGAACTAGACTGGACAAAACGAAAAGAGCAGGATGAAGGTCGCATCAACAAGATTCTGGAATCTATTAAAGATGAGGAGGACACCTGGAAGGAGGAAATATCAGACATGTTTAGGCTGGGAAAATATACAAAGGAATACAATTGACTGGTAAAAATCGAATTTAAGTCAAGAAGGACTTGTGATGAAATCATGGCAGTAGCGGCTAGGCTAAAAGGGTTAGAGGGTAAGGACAAAATCTACATCAGGCGAGACTTACCAGAAGAAGAGAGAAAGAAGGAGGCTGAACTAAGGAAAACCGCCAAGGAGGAAAATAGCAAGAGGACAGAACAAGAAAAGAATATTTTTTTTTACGGAGTAAGAAGGGGGAAGATTATGAAACTTTCGGTAAAAAGAAACTAAAAGTAAAAGAGGGTAGGGAACAGACCGCCGCAGATAAGGCGCTTGGAGCAGGTAATGGGGGACTAGAAAGTATAAGGATTCTATATAGCAATGTCGATGGGCTAATCTCTAAGAAACTAGAACTAACAGACTTACTCAATACTAAGAAACCAGAAATAGTATGTCTCACTGAGACAAAACTAAGAGAAGACCTTGATATAAATTTGCTAGGATGGTCTGAATACAGGATTTGGAGGAGGGACAGAAAATTTCGACATGGAGGTGGAGTGTGCATCCTTACTAGGAAAGATTTGATTGTGTCTGAGATAAAACTAGAAACTTCAACAGCAGAAGTTTTAGCAATAGAGATTGGTGGAAACGAAAAAATAGTGGTGATAGTAGCGTATGTACCTCCCAAGACGAAGACATGGGGTAAGGAGGAGCATAGCCTAATGCGTAAGGAAACAATTAGTGTGCTAGGAAATATCTTGGCTTCAAAGGATGAAATAGTCATGTGTGGGGACTTTAATTGCAAGGAAGTGAATTGGGAAGATCTTGAAGCCGGAGCAGGGGAGGAAAGTTGGGGCTATGAATTTTTAAGTATGGCCATGGAAAATTCTATATACCAACATGTAAAAGAGTCAACAAGAGTAAGGGGAAGTGATCAACCAGCTAGATTGGACCTTCTATTCACAAGAAGGGAGGAGGAGGTTCAAAGTATTCAGTACCTATGCCCACTAGGAAAAAGCGACCATGCAGTTCTAGACATAGACTTACTATTGAAGTGTAATCTACCCAAGGGAAGGGAAAAGCACAAGGAAAATCACTGGATGTATTCCAGAACCGATTTCGAAGGACTACAGGATTTTTTCAAGTCACAAAATTGGGATCAGGTGTTATCTGAAAGTGAGGTAGACAAAAAACTCAAGGCATTCATGGAGATCTATGATACTGGTATAAAAACTTTTGTCCCTAAGTACATTAGTAAAAGGAAAAAAAGTAATCGCAAAGTATGGTTTAACCGCGAATGTAGGCAAGCACAGGAAGCAAAAAACAAAGCCTGGAAAAAGATGAGAAACTGGGATTCGGAAGATAACAGGCAAAAGTATAAAGAGGAGAGAAACAAATACACAGAAATGAGGAGGTCGTCAGAGGCAAACCATGAGAAAGGGATAGTGGAGAACTATGAAAAGAATCCAAAAATGTTTTTCAAGTTTGTAAACGGCAAAAGGAAGATAAAAGCCACGATAGTAAAGATTAAAAGTGGAAACAGAATCATAGAAGAGGATACAGAGATTGCGGAAGAACTAAATAGAAATTTTGCATCAGTATTTACAAAAGAGGAAGAATTCATTGCACCAGAAACCAATGAGATAGGTACAGAGGAAATGCCGGAAGTCACATTTAACAGACAAGAGCTCATAGACAAAATGAGTAAGGTGGATCCAAACAAAGCCGCTGGACCGGACGGAGTATCAGGCTGGATTATTAAAGAAAATGCTAAGGAACTGAGTATACCGTTGTTGTTGTTGTTGTTGTTCCCTAAGCTGCCTGGCCGAACAGCCCCGAGTCCCTGAGAAAGGCCATGGCCACGATCGGGCTTTCCCACAGAGCTCTCATTGAGTGTAGATTGTGTTGTTGGCGTAAGTGGTTGTGTGAAATGCAGTCTTCTATGATGTGTTTAACCCTTAATTAGCGGCGAGCAACATAAGTCGAGTTAAATAAAGCTGGACTATGTGGCGGCGCTCGACATAGGTCGAGTGGCAATTTCAGCACGTAATGTGGCTGAGAGAGAGAGACAAGTGGTGGCAGGAGATAGCGAGCGTATGCTCCAGACCACCGCGGCGAACCTACTGACACAAATCTCAGCTCCCTCCTCCCTCTCACTCGCTACATACTCAATTATGTACCGAAGTACCGAATTACCTGCTTTTTGCACTCGCGTTGCACGGTTATTGCAAGAAAACTATCCATCATACAAGGATCGTTATGGTGTCATTCGAAAGCTCTGTTTATGCCCTTTCAGGGATAGGTACTTGTTTTACGTCTGGTCTTATTTAGGCATGAAAATGATCACGTAAACAGCCCTATTTTGGCTAAAAACACCCCGCTGTGCGGTACACATAAATAAACCGCATAGGCCGCTCGTAAGGTGTTAATGGTATGGGGTGCTGTGTTACATCCCGGGCAGGCGTCGACAACGGAGTCATTCAGTCTCTTCTGATAGCTCAGGAGAGCTGGATGGTGTCCGCATCTCAGCCTGGCCAGGTGGACTCTGTCCTCGCGAGGAAGGGAGGATTCGGAAGGATGGATTTCGGGAGGTCGTGCATGCAGCTGCGTGTTGTCTGTGAGTGAGTGGATGGATCGGTGAGAGATATGAGTATGGATGTGTCTTCTGGAAGTTGGTTCGGGGTGGGCAGGGAGGGAGAGAGGACAATAATTGTGTGTGATACCGTGTGCTGGGTGTTGTTTTGATATTTCTTGGTGTCTGTGGGTGTGTTGCCATGTAGTTTAGTGGGTGGTCTTGGTTCGTGGAGGCTGCTGCCAGGAATTGAGTGCCTCTCATGTCCAGATGGTCTTTGACTTTGAGGATTTTGGTTTCTTGATGTAGGTGATCTGTGGGTGCAGTAGCTGTGCAGCCTGTAATGATCTTCAGGGCTTTGTTTTGAATAGTCTGTAAGGTCTTATGATGTGTTTCAGCTAGGTTAGAAGCCCAGGCTGGGCTTGCGTATTCCATCACTGATCTTATGTATTGTTTATATACTGTGGTGGTAGTTTCTTTGTTATGTCCAAATTTTGTGTGAGCAAGTGACCTGAGGGCATTAAGTCTGGGTGTCAGTTTCTTTTTTAATGTTTGTGGTGTGCTGTTTGAAATGTCATATGAGTATCATATGTTACTCCTAGGATTTTGGGTGTGTGTGTATGTGTTAGGGGTGTGTTGTTTATGGTGAGTTGAGGGATGTATTCGTGTTCTCCTGTCCAACTTGTGAGCAGGGTTGCGGTGGATTTGGCTGGGGCTAGATTAAGTCTGTTTGTAGTGCACCAGCCATGTAGTGTTGAGATAGGGTTGAAGGAGATCTGTTGCTCTTTTTGGGTCATGGTGTGTGCATGTGAGTGTTATGTCATCTGCATAGGAGGCTAAGTTTATTTGGGGCGTATTGGGTGTAGTTATATCGTGCATGTACAGATTGAAGAGTGCGGGCGATAGGACGGATCCTTGTGGGACTCCGTTTGGAAAGTTTCTGATTTTAGATGACTGACCGGCAAAAGATACGTGTGCACATCTGCCTGCTAGGAAGTTGGCCAGCCACCGTTTTGTGTTGTTGTGCATGTTTGTGTTGTAGATTTTGTTTGTTAGGTTGTGGCGGGGGGATGGCATCGAAGGCTTTACTAATGTCGAGCGTGGCTAATAGTGATCTGTGTGGTGGTCTAGCTGAATTGATGCCGTCGAAAGCTCTTTGTGTAAGGTCTGTGAGAAGAGTGTTTGTGGAGTGCAGTGGCCTAAAGCCATGTTGTGTTGGAGCTAGGGGTAGGTCAGGTGTAATTAGTTGTAATACTAGGCGTTCCATGACTTTGGAGGGGGAGCAAAGGAGTGTGATGGGGCGGTGCGAGGAGGGTAGCATGGGGTCTTTGTTGGGTTTGGGGAATGTGATGATGATACCATGCTTCCAAATGTCTGGTATTGTGTTGTGTAAATAGCTGTAGTTTGATATGTTAGTAAGTGCTTGTATGCCTTGTGGTCCCAGGTGTCTGAGGTGTATGTTGCTTTATGTTGTCTAGGCCACAGGCGGGTGAGTGCTTGAGATTGTTGATGATATGCTTTGTCTGGTGATTGGTGAAGGGTGTATAGTCAGGGTCTGTGGGGAATTGTCTCTTACGTCGGATGACACGTCGGTCGTCTTTGTGAGGTTTTAGGTGGCTGACATGTGAAAAGTGATTGATGAGAGTGTTTGCTTGTTGTTTACATGAAGGAGTAGAGTCTGTTGTTGTGATTGCAGCATGTGATTGTGTTGTGTTGCTGTTGGAAAGTGTGATGCTGTTTAGTGTTTTGTAGAGTTTTTTGGGGTTTGTTTTGTGATCAAGTGTTTGTAGGAAGTTATTCCAATTTAGTTTTTGTTGTTCTTGTATTTTGTTGTTAGTTTGGGTGTTGAGTGCTTGAATTTGTTGTGTGATGTCTTGTGTGTGGGGTGCTGGGGAGTGTTTCAGTATGTCGTGTTGTCTGATGAGGTTTTGAATTTCTGGTGTGAAGTTGGGGTTGTGTCTTTTTCTGTTACCTCTTGGAATTGTGTTTCTTGTCAGCGTTTTGGATAGTTTTATTGAGTATGTGTACAGCATTGTTGATGTTAGTGATGGGTGTATTGTTTAGAGTTGTGAAGTGTTGTTCTGTCTCATTTGTGAATGCTTCCCAGTTAGCTCTTTTATAATTGGTGTATGTGTGTTTGTGGCTAGCTGGGGTGAGTCTGGTTTTGGTGGTGATAATGATCGGGAGGTGGTCAGAGCCTAAGGTTCTGACCACCCTCCAGGATGTTGTGGGGGCGAGTTCTGGGGAGCAAAAGGTGATGTCTGGAGATGATGGGTTATAGAGGGCTTGGTGAGGAATATGGGTATGTTGATGGATGTCGTTAAGGATGATGAGGTTATCGGTTTGGTTTTGTAGTACTAGCCCTCTGTCTGTGTCGGGGTTGTCGACAAACCAGGCCGACGTCTTGGCGTTGAAGTCACCACCCAGGATGATGTGTGGGGTGTGTGGGGTGTTTGTGATGTGTTGTAAGTGTGGTCTGTATTCATTTGGTACTGTAGGGGATGTTTGGGGAGGGATGTATGTGTTTATGATGGTTATGTTGGAGTTGTTGCCAGTGCGTATTTTAATTGACTGTATTTCTGTTGTGTTATCATTTGGGGGGAGGAGTGATTTGGTTTGTACACTGGTTACTATGTATGATATTGGGAGGTTTGACGTACCTCCCAACCTACCAAATAGGAAAACCTACTATTTGGTAGTAGTCTTGGAAAATCCAACGTCAAGGCTATTAACCTAATTGCAATGACGACTTGTCTATTTTGACTGCTATGTCGTCATTCCAACCGCGGTTAAAAAGAAAACGTCTAGAGTCTACTCCTTATCTTGCTCTAGGAGACGTTGTACATTAACCAAAACTACCACCGAAGGTGAAAAAAGCATAGAAGAGAAGAAAAAGGGGTTTACCTTAGTTACCGCTTAAGGCCCATCCCGTGTTCCGTCATGTGCAGATCCCTGTCGAACGTGCGCATGAGCGACCCTCTCTTGTCATCACATCTCACGTCAGCAGAAGAACGCGGATGGGCAGGGGTCCGGCGTGAGGGAGGGTATTATGTACGTTGGATTTTCCAAGACTACTACCAAATAGTAGGTTTTCCTATTTGGTAGGTTGGGAGGTACGTCAAACCTCCCAATTTGTTAGTAGTCTTGGCAAATCCAACGTCAAGGCTGCATAACAAATAGGAGGAGGACATCCAAGCCCAACCTACCAAAAAAACCAATGCATAAAACAAAATTACGAATGACAAAGACACAATTTAAACAAGAGAGTTTAATAAAAGAGTGAAAAAACTGAGGAGTAGCTAAAAAGAACAGTTTTAACACATGCCCGTCATTCATAGTAATGCAAAAACATAGACTTGTCTGAAACCAAAAAGGTACTGTACCCAAAATCCCTTTTCTTCAAAAACCAACAAAAACACTGAACACAAGAACAAAACACAATTTTCAATGTGGCAAAAACACTTATGTACTGGAACAATACATAATCCCAAACTTGCAATCCAGTGTTGCAAACCCATACACCCCCCCCCCCCCCTTTGTCAAAAAAACAAAGGAAAAGAACGAGGGACAAGGGGGGAAGACCAGGGATCTTCGCCAGAGCACCAGGAAACACGACCCCCGAGAGCAATCACCGGCCGAGGGGGTCGAACACTGGACACGGAGAGGTAGGAGGAGATGAAGGAATTGATAGAAGACCACAAAACCGCTGAGGCGAAGGCAGGGAAGGATCGATGTGGCAGGAACCGGAAGGAGGCAGCAAAGGATCTGACATCGCGCGCAGAACCCCTACAAACAGGGTGACGGGCACGAACGGTCCGACAAACGTGGCGGCCCAGCTGCACCTGCCAGAGCCTCCCACCTGTCCGAGGAGACACCCACACAGCAGTACCCGAAGGCGGCGCCACAGACGCAACAGAGGAGTGCAAGGCTGACACCGGGCACAACACATGGCGAGGATGCCCACGCCGTAAAGCCTGGACGGCGAAAGGCTGGAAAACGGGGGCCTCCCTCCCATGCGTGGTAACAAAAGGTGGGGAGGAGGCGAACGAGACGCCATGCAAGGACGGGGAGAATCGCACGCAGTCCCGGGGCCGTGACAATGCCGCTAGTGCAGACACCCGATCCCCAGTGGCCAGAGCGACAAGGAAGAGTGGACGCCCGAGCAACGGAACCGGCGTAGCGGCCCTTGTATACGTGGGGGAAGCCAGAAGGACCAGAGCCCGCCCCAGATCCCACAGCGGAGGGACCTGGCGCGGAGGCGGTCGATCCCGGAAGGCAGCCGTCAGGAAGGAATCCAGCACCTGTGGCGGAACGACCAGCCCAGCGACGGACCCAAAGAACCCCCCGGACGGCAGACAAGTGGGTACGTATAGCGTCGACTGGAAAGCGACGTGTACGGAAGAGGTGAAACAAGGAGCGTAGGACGAGGGAAGGAGAGCCTACTGGCAGGCGAGTGGCCTGTAGCCACCTAGTAAAAGACCTCCAGCGGGACCCGTAAGTCCCCCAAGGAGAAGACGGCCAGGAACGCTGCAGGAAGTCAGTCAGGGCCCGGCCGGGGACCGGGAGCCACCGTGCCTCATGAACAAGCACGATGCGAAGGCCAAAGAGGTCCGCAGGACCCCAACCTAGCCCAAGTGGAAGCCGGAGACAGGTAGAGGGACCGGACTCGGGCACCACCGCGGCAACCGGGCGGACCAAGTCCGTGCCGGCCACAGAGGCGCGAGGAGCCAGACGCAGCAGTGGTACAGCCGCAGCTTCGCGAGGACTGGGCACATCAACAGCGCGTCTGGTGGCGGAAAGATGGATATCGACCGCCACCTGTACCAGGCGACCATGAAAGCGTCCGGACCCCCCCCGGAGCGCGAGGCCAGAGGGAGAGGTCCAGAGGCAACTGGCGCGGCACCCCCGAAGCGAACAAGGCGACCTCCGGAACACCTCAGGAAGCCGCGAGGTCGGCGAACACAGTCCGTTTCATCGCCCATTCTACAAGAACGCCCTGCCCTCTCGACAGGGCGGCCGCCCAAAGGGTGGCAGGCCCGGGCAGGGAGGAGGCATGCAAGGAGAAGGGGTGTCGGTCCGCGAGGAAGAACAACTCCACCGAGACCCCCAATAGAGTCAACGACCTGGAGGACCCCCGCATAAGGAAACAGGGGACAGCTTGTCTGAGTGTCCAACCCGAAGGCCACCGACTTACCCCGAAGGGCCAGCGCGTGGTCCCGCAGGAAGAACAAAGGAACCAACAATCCGAGGGCATAGACGGGTAAGAGGAGGGAGACCCACCCATCTGCCGGGAAGTGGACGTCCCAGGTTCGATTGGGAACCTCACCCAACCTCGCTCGACGTATCTGTGGTTACCCAGACCGTCGGTGGGGGGGGGCGGTCCAGGGCACAGCCGCAGAGAGCGAGCCCCGAGCAACCCAGCGACCGAAGCGTCGGCGAACGGTACGCGGGAGCGGCAGGAGCCGATCCATAGGGGCAACGGAAACACCGCGGTGCCCATGAGGAGGAGGCGGCGGAGCCAGAGGCTCCCTAAGGGAAGGGGCAGAGCGGCCCAATGCAGCGAACCCACGAACGAGTCCCAGAGCCACCCCGGGAAGGAGACCGAGTGCAACACGGCGAGGACCGTCCACCGAAGGTGCACCGCGGCCGGCAGACCCCGGGTCACCGTAGCGCCGGACAAAACCCATGCGAGACCGACCCATGGCACGACACGCGACAGGGTCAAGCGTGACTTGGGAACATCGAAGGGGAACCCTAACCGTGCGATGTTGCGAACGACTGTGAGGGCGTCGCCAATGCACAGGCCTAGGGCGTCGGAAACTACCAACCAAACGGCCAAGGAAAACAGGAGCTGGAGCCCGCTCCTGAGGAGAGGACCCAGAGCCTGCCCCACCAGTGCGGAGAAGATCTGCGGCGCGATGTGGAGACCGAAGGGAAGGCCGTCGAACAGGAACACACGATCGGAAGTCCGAACGGCCAAGAATCGCCGGAAGCGAGGATGGAGAGGAACGAGCCAAGACACATCCTGGAGGGCCAGCGACACTACCCACGACAGAGGGCACAGGGCCAGGCGTACCAGGGGTACCGGCAGCATCCGAAACCGTGTGTGCACGATGTGCCCGTTGAGGGCCGACAGATCCAACACCGGTCGCATCGCGTGACCGGGTGACCGGCGGTCAACTCCCTCGACGCTACCCAGCTCGGGCATGGAAGTGAACACGTGGGCCACCTCTGAAGAGATGGGCCGTTGTCGGTGACAAGAGCGGAGTGGGGGTCTGGACGTCCACCTCCAGGTGAGACCCCTCCGCGCAACCCGCCGCCCCCAACGTCCCTCGCGGCTACCGAGGGGCGCAAGGGCGAAAACAACCCGAGGGAGCACCCGAGAGGAGGGGAGCGACCCGGTACGCCCAGGCGAGAAGGAGAACAAGGAGGCCGACCCAGAGAACTACACATTGTGTTGACGTGGAGGTACCCCCGGTACGGGCCGTGCGGGCATGAGCGCCACGTTGACCTCCTCTACCCCCGCCCCCCCCCAACCTCGTTGAAAAGGGCGGGCCACCCCAACCCCAGGCCGGCGCGGGGCTGACCCCTCCGAAGGGCGGCCGGAAGTGGAAGGCCGGCCAGCCCCGACACAGAGGGGATGAAAGGGGCAAGAACAGAAGTGCGAGGCGGAACCGATGCACTGGCCAGCAACGTCCCAGTCCTGCGCCCGTGCAAGGCGGCAGCACTTGCAGCAGCACCCCGAAGAGGACCGGCAGAAGGACGGGACTGAGAAGACCCCGCGCGCGGCACAGCGCGTCGGTGCGTGATGTAAGCAGGGTCCGTAACGACACAGCGCGGCGTCGGGTGGCGGAAGCAGGGGCCGCCGACAGAGAAGCGTAGCATTCCCAAGCATCCTGCGTAAAAAAAACCCGACGTATATAGCGCAGAGTACAATAAACCCTGACGAAGAACCAAGGGGGCCGGCCGGCAGAACGAAGACCGTACCGTCGTGCGGTGCCGAGTTGCCGCGCACAAAACCGCCTTCAGCTCGGGAACCAAAGACACCGCGAGCCGAAGGTGGACCCGCTGAACGCGGTCCAAACCCTCGCGAAGATCGCCTGGCGCAGACGCCTCGAAAAGCCGCAGGTGGTGAACAGACGTCTGGAGGGAACCTAAAGACAAGACAATACGGCCGTCACCCTCTGTCGCAAGGGAAAAACCTTGGCGACAGAGGGCTGATCCGGGGGAGAGAGAAGAACGGGGTAGCAATAGAACAAAGTTCAAGAACGGGCGCGCTCATCCAGGACCAGAACGCGCCGTCCAACCCGCCGACAGACACAAGAGGAGGCAAAATCAGGGACGACTCCGGGGGAGGGACGGAAGGAGAGCCGTCGACGGATCGGTGTGTGAAGTCGAAGGCCTCAGCAAACCAGGCCTCCAATGGGAGAGGGTGACCGAGCATGATGGCTAAGCCAGGCGTACCGGCGTCGCACAAACCTGTCCCATAGGAGGACAGACCCATCAACACAGCCAGGGAGTGAACAGCCGGAAGGATGTCAGGGCGGCTGAAGTCTGACCAGAGCGTAGGCCTGCAGAAGGGAGGGGGACCGTAGCAGGGGTAGGTAGGGTGAGGCGCGGAGGGTGAGTCACCGCCAAGAAGGGCGAGAAGAGGGAGTCTTCCATCGACTCCAAGCGCCCGTCGAAGCGTGACACAACCCAGCCCTGCATAGCCGACAATCGATCCGAGAGAGGCTACCCCCCCCCCCAGATTGGGCGGCCCGCAGGGGCGAGCGTGAGCGGGAGCTTGACCCACGACACGAACCAGCAGCGTCGCGGCCCAAGGAAGGCGAGCGACGACGGTTGTGTCGCCGTTGAGGGACTCGTCCCCGATCACGAACGGCCGAGGGGGAAACAGCACCATACCCCTCTTCCAGCGACACATCAGCTCCTGAGAAAGGGGACCCCAAAACCTCGCGAAACCCCACCGAGGCAAGAGGAGGGGTATCCCCCTGGCGAGACGGTAAGTGATGGTCAGGAAGAGAAGAATGAGGAGGAGCAGGACGACGGGAGTGGGAAGGCTGGCCGGGTGAAAGGAGGCCAGGAGCCGCGGGGGGAAACAGAGCAAGGATCCCCGGGGCTGAGATAACAGGGCGGCCCGACACCGAGGCGGAGGAGGGAGGGACCACCACCGTGGGACGAGACCGTGAAGGAAGAATAGGCACTGAAGCAGGTGAAGTAGGAGAAGCAACGACATCCAGGCGGACCCTCCTGGACAGTGTAGGAGGAGGGAGCAGAGGGCCAGCTACAGCATGAACAACCGCGCGCGGAGAGGACAACGTAAGAGGAAGTCGTCTGGGCTGGGGAAGCGGGCGGAAGGGAGTAGAGCCCCTATCCGTAGAGGCCAGGGGAGGGCGCACAGGGGCAGAGCCGCTAACCCCGGCCTCAGGGCGAGAACCATGACGAGGGCGATGGGCGTCGTCAAGGCGATCAGGAGGACGACGAGGCGAGCGAGAGCGTGGACGGAGCCGGGGAACCCCCCGACGATGGGACGACCGGCTGCGGGACCCAGGGGAGAGGGCCCGAGCAGGGAGAGGGCCAGGTGAACGGCCTTCAGGCGGGTCAGGGATACCCAGGGCGACGCGGATCCGGTCGGCAACAAAGGCCGGGGAACGGTGGCCCACAGTCCTAATGTGGCGGGAGACCATCGTCCACACCGACGGAAGGGAAGCAGAGGCCACAGCCGCCGCCGAGGAACCAGGGCCATGGAGCAGCACAACCACCAGGGCCAGACACGTGCCACACAGAGCAGGGAGGTAGGCCGTAGAGGACACACAGAGCGAGTGGCGCAAGCAGGACTTGTGCCTCTCCAAGCACGGGGAGCGACAACCAAGGCGAAAGCAAGGCAGCCTACCTGCACTAGAAGAACACACACCATAATCAGCACGTCGAAGGAGTAAGTGGAGAGAATGTCCAAGAAGAACCAGGGAAGGAGCATGGGGAAACAGGAACACACATGCAAACAGGTATCCGTACTCACCCTAAACTGGGAGCACAGAGGTAGGTGAGGAGGGCGGCCGAGGCGGAAGAGCACTAGCAGAACCTGCAAAGATGGAGAAAGTGTTAACCACCACTCAACATCTTACATGCAGGGCCTATAACACCAGTAAAGTGCATACACCAATATAGTATCAGGCAACAAGATGACATAAAAAAAAGTCAATAGTGAAAGCCAACTATTACCGCAAATTTGCGGGCCAATGGAGGCATAACCGTACCGACACCACCCTCCCGCAATTTTGCGGGACCCCCCAACGATCTCCACAAATTTTCGGGGAGCCGAAATGTCCCAGAGGACCGAATCAAGCCCCCGCAAATTTGCGGGACCGGCCGAGATGGTCCGGCGCCGAAAAAGCGAGAGGAGCGTCTAGGGAATACCAAAAGAGGCCCAGAAAAAAGCGTCATCTCCTTATGAACTCCAAGCGACGATGGCCATCAAGCTGAGCAGTGTCTTCCTTGATAATATCCTGACTCAACCGGTCAAGGGAGAGGCAAGGAAGACACACCAGGGGAGAGGAGGCACATCCCCCAGGAACCACCCAACCCACAGAGATAGAGCAAAGCCCATGAGGAGAAGTGGCAGGAAGGGTGGTTTGGCACAAACAGGGGCCCCCGTAGGGTACCCCAGGATTGGGCAAAAGGGTATGAAAGGATGGAGGTGAAAACAGTAAGGGAACACAAAAACCAGTAAATGAAACTGGCGAGAAAAAGGGTGGCCTAGCCGTGAGGAGAGAATGTGTCAGGGGCGAAAAAACCCTGTGGTGTGAGGGAGGGGCCCCCGTGGGGTACCCCTGGATATCACGAACCACCAAGCGCCCAGGCCCTTGAGACACAGTGAAGGCTCGAAAGGGGGGACTCGGGAATAACGCTAATAATGCGGCCGACACAAACCCGACAAACAGCACCGCCACCACGAAATCTCAGATTGTGAACCAACTGTACACCTAGGCTATGAAAATATGAAAACTCATAGGGGCATAGCAATTCCTGAATGAGAAACAAGCTAGGCTAAAATAAGCTAAAAGCTAAACTATGCCCAGTCTAACAGGAAAAAAGAATATGAAAAGAGAAAGGAATGAAAAACACACACGAGGAACGCCAGGCGCCCCCGTACCTTCGGTAGCTATTTCCACACGCGTCTCCATTAAACACACTGAGGAGCCCATTTACGTGTGCCCTAGATCACGTAACATCTGTCTAACAAAAAAGAAGGCCAGATAAGCCGAAACGAACCTAAACAGGGTGAATTAAAGGAGCACAACAAAAGCGACTGCATTCAATGGAGCGCGTGAAAAAATGATGACAAGAGAGGGTCGCTCATGCGCACGTTCGACAGGGATCTGCACATGACGGAACACGGGATGGGCCTTAAGCGGTAACTAAGGTAAACCCCTTTTTCTTCTCTTCTATGCTTTTTTCACCTTCGGTGGTAGTTTTGGTTAATGTACAACGTCTCCTAGAGCAAGATAAGGAGTAGACTCTAGACGTTTTCTTTTTAACCGCGGTTGGAATGACGACATAGCAGTCAAAATAGACAAGTCGTCAATAGCCTTGACGTTGGATTTGCCAAGACTACTAACAAATTTCTTTGTGTACCAGGGTGATGAGTCCACCGCCCCCGCCGACAGCCCGGTCTTGTCTGATGGTGGTGAAATTATGAAATGTGGGTGTTTTTTGTGTTGTGCGGAGTTTTGTTTCTTGTAAGATGGCAATGTGTATGTTGTGTTGTTTGATGAAGTGTGAGAGTTCGTGTTTCTTTGTGTTGATGCCATCTATGTTCAGTTGAAGAATGTTAATGTTATGTGCACGATATATGTTGGGTGCTGCTGCACGAGGATGGGGTGGGGGTGGGGGTGGGGGTGATGGGGGGGTGGGTGGGGGTGAGGGAGGGGCTGGGGGTTGGGATGGGTGAGGTGGGGGTGGGGATTGGGGAGCAGGAGATGGGGGTTGGAATGGATTAGGATGGGGTGTGGTGTGTTGAGTTGAGGATGTGGATGGTATGGGAAGGTTAGGTGGGTTAGGGAGGAGAGGTGGACGGGTTTTAGGGGGGGGAGTGGATGATATGGGAAGGTTAGGTGGGTTGGGGAGGAGAGGTGGACGGGTTTTAGGTGAGGGATTTGACTGGGAGAGGGAGGGGCATGAGGAACAGGTCCAGGTGTTTGTGTAGTGTTTCTTGGAGGCAAGTGTTGTGCAGGTGAAGTGGGTCCAGTTCCCGCATGAATTGCAGAGAACTGAACCCTTAGTATGGCGACTCGAAGTGATGGGTTTTGAGCAAGTTGGACATATGTATGTGAACGTGGGTCCGGGGTTGCTCTCAATGTCTCCGGCTAGAAGAAGTCTTCGAGAAATGACAGCCGGAGAGTCATTTCTCGGTGTAGGAAAAACTGTGTGAAGTGTGTGTGTGGTGTGAGAGGTGTGGAAATTCCCGGCGCGACCGAAGCCGCTCCAAGGACCCGTGCCCCCAGGGAGGGGGCAGGGGATGGTTGTGACGGTTTGGCTCCCGAAACTGCTCCCCGCGGTCGGCATCCGGTTTTCCTCCACTGGTCGTTGATTTTGTCTTCGGCTGTGGAGGGTCGGCAGCCATCCGCGGTTGGCAGCCTCGGGAGGTGGCCCCACGGCGTAGACGCCGCCACATCATGACCGTCAGTATACCGTTATATGACATAATGACCAAATCATTGGACACAGGGATAGTACCTACAGAATGGAAAAGAGCAAACATTATTCCTATATTTAAGGGAGGAAGCAGAGATAAACCACTGAACTATAGACCTGTATCACTATTGAGCATCCTCATGAAGATTCTGGAAGGATTGATAAGGGACAAATGGGTGAACTACCTGGAATCCAAAAGATTAATTACTGACCGACAATTTGGATTCAGAGGAGGCAGATCATGTGTAAGCAACTTGTTGAGTTTTTACTCTAGAGTAATAGACACAGTGGACAAGAGGGAAGGATGGGTAGACTGTGCCTACCTAGACTTTAAAAAGGCATTTGACAAAGTTCCACACAAGAGATTGCTGTGGAAATTAAAACATGAGGGAAAAGTAGGAGACAAACTGCTGAAATGGATGGAGAGCTACCTTAGCGGAAGACAGATGAGAACAACAGTAAGGGGGAAATCGTCAAACTGGACTCAAATTACGAGTGGAGTACCACAAGGATCTGTCCTAGCCCCAATCATGTTTCTAATATTTGTAAATGACTTACCTGAGGGACTAACAAGCTACATGAGCATGTTTGCGGACGATGCTAAGCTGCTTAAAACGATCAGAACCCAGGAGGATTGCCTTGAGCTCCAAGCAGATTTGCAAAAGATCCATGAATGGAGCATCAAATGGAATATGGAGTTCAATGCAGGGAAATGTAAGACTCTAGAAATGGGTAAAAGCAAGTATAGACCTAGAAAAGATTATAAACTAGGAAACGAAGTGATTCCCAAAGCAGAAAAAGAAAAAGACTTGGGGATAGACTTTAAGGATAACATGTCTCCAGAAAGCCACGTAAATAAGATAGTGAGAGAATCACTAGCACTATTGGCAAATATCAGGATGTCTTTCAATTATCTTAATGAAAACACCATGAAACAAATAATAACGGCAATAATAAGACCCAGGATGGAATATGCATCTGTGGTGTGGTCCCCTCACATGAAGAAACATATCCACAAAATTGAGAGGGTACAGAGAGCAGCTACGAGGATGATTCCAGGTTTTGAAAATTTGGAGTACCAAGTGAGGCTCGAGAGATTGAATCTACCTACACTGGAACAGAGAAGGAAACGAGGACAGCAAATTCAGATATACAAATGTGTTAGAGGTATTGACAAAATCGACAAAGAAAACTTCATAGAGAGGGATAGAGGTGAGAGAACAAGAGGTCACAGCTACAAACTAAAAGTGCTTAATAGTAAATCTGATCTGAAAAGTAAAAGATTTCCTACCAACTCGATTAGTGGGTGGAACAAATTGCCAGCCGAAGTAGTGTCTGCACCATCAGTGCATAGTTTCAAAGCACGGTATGACAAACATATCTTAGGAGGCGGGAATTAACGAGCATGCTCACTCCCGCAAATACAACTAGTGTAAGTACAACAACTAGTGTAAGTACATACATATATATAGAGAGAGGGTCATGTCTACAGATTTCTTATGAACATTAATTTAATCATATGCAGAGTTTAGCAGCAAGGTTTTAACATTAGTCTTAAAGGTTCCTAGGCTACTGAAAGTTTGTACATTAACTGGGAGTTTGTTCCAAAGTACAGGTCCTCTTACCGTTAAATTTCTTTGCCCTATGTCAGTTTGAACATTCGGAATAAAAAGCATATTTTGTTGTCTCTTTGTGCTAGCTGTTACATTGAATACTGTGGGTAGACTTAATAGATACTCTGGGTAAAGCTTATTTAAGTATTTGAAAATAACAATTAGTGTGTCATGCGTTATTTTATCTTTAATATTTAACCATCTTAGTTCCTTTAATATAGAAGTGACATGATCAAACTTTTTTGACTTACCGTCAGCCACTTTAGCAGCAAAATTCTGAAGTTTTTGCACTCTGGATATTTGGGTAGCATTTGATGAACCCCAAATTACACTACAATAATTTATTATACAGTACTTAGCACTAGTGTTTGTACAATGATTGTTCTAGTTGATTTGTCAAAGTGATCTTTTATGCTATTGATATACATAAGTGTCCCTACTACTTTTTTACTCATTTCACTAATGTGGACATCAAAGTTCATATGTCTATCAAAATATATGCCCAGATTTTTTACATGAGTGGTAGGTTAAATAGTGCTGTCATTAAGGCGTATGGTGGCATTACTGGGTATTTTTGAAAGTACCTGACGAGTGCCTATGAATATGCATTGGGTTTTATCAGCGTTCATCATTAATCCATTTTGTATAAAATATAGTCTCAGTTTTTGTAGTATTTCTTCCGTTTTAGTAATTAGATTGCCAAAATTATTTACCGAGTCACTGAGTAGAAGTTGTGTGTCATCGGCATATTGTACTAGTGTACAGTCTTTGATATATTTAATATAAGAATATAAGAACATAAGCATGTCATTTACGAATATAATAAACAATAATAGACCTAAAATTGATCCTTGAGGAACAACGTATGTTACTGGTAATTTAGAGGATAGTATGTTATTCAAAAGAACTGATTGCGATCTTTCATTTAGATAACTTCTAAACCAGAATGGGTTAACTTTGAATTTAATTAGTTTATTTATAAGGGTGTTATGATGGACACTGTCAAATGCTTTAGAGAGGTCACACAAGGTTAGCAAAGATACTTGTTTTTTATCCATATTATTATATATTGCATTAGTGACAACTGTAAGGGCCGTTTCGGTGGATAATTTTGGTCGGAATCCATGTTGGCATATTGAGAGTAGTTTATTAGTTTCTAGGAAATTTGATAGTTGGTTAGCGACAATCTTTTCGAGTATTTTTGAAAAATGGGGAGTAATGAGATTGGTCGGTAATTAGTGGCGTCATTATTATCTCCGCTTTTAACCCGGTGAGACCCAGCGTCGCACGTGTTGCGTCGGCAGTGTTTGATCACGAACTCCCAGCGACGCATCACGTGCGTCCGACATATAAAAAACACTTACGTGGCTCGTAAGGTAGGAAATGGCGGGAGAATAGGAGGGGGAGGTACCGTAGTGTGTGTGGGAGCCGGGCCAGTAGGTGTGAGCGGACCGAGACAGCCGCGCGGCTGGTGGTGGGCTTAGTGGGGATACTTTACACCCTTAGTTCACCGCCACTTTGAACCTTCATTACTCCGGTCGTATGGGAGCTAGAGGCTTGAGATTTATGTGAGACACTCCTTAGGATGTATGCCGTACAATGCCATACTCAGTTTTTACCCTAGTGCTCCCGGGCGGGTGGTCATGCGGGGGAGACGAACTTTCGCCCCCAAATGACCAAAATTAGTTTTTTTTTATTTTTTTCTTCATTTCTCGATTTTTTTTTTATTTTTTTTTTCTTCATTTCTCACCATTCTCTTCCATTTTGGCTCAACAAATTTTTTTGAGGCCCCCCCCCCAAAAAAAAAAAAATTCCGAGGTGATTTTTTTTTTTTTTTTCATTTCTCATCCTTGTCTTCCATTTTAGCAAAAAAAAAAAAAAGAAGTGAAAATGGCTTGGGACTGGGGTGAACAAAATATTATAACTAGCCGGGGCTCAACGGGTTAAAAAGGGGGGTGACGATAGCGTGCTTCCATACCGTAGGAAAAATACCAGTGACAATGGAGGTGTTAATAATGATTGTAAGGTAAAAAGCAATAACAGGTAATGAATCTTTAATGAATCTGAGAGAAATGTTATCACACCCAAAAGATTTAGTATTATGTAGGTGCTTTATTACATAGGTGCAAAATTACATCAAAAGACAACTATAGACCTATTGCCCTTGCCAGTATTGTAAGTAAGATACTAGAGTTAATCATTTTAGACAGAATCTCAGTGTATATCTCAACTATAGTAATTTGGTTTTTAGAATCATGGTACGGACCAGTGCATCTACACTCTGAAGGAGCTAGTGGATGGGTACATCAAAATGAACAGCTCTATTTTTGCATGCTTTCTTGATGCTAGTAAGGCATTTGACAGAGTCTGCCACAATATCCTGTTTGATAAATTAGCACAAAGGGGAGAGCCATCCTATATACTGAAATCTTGAAGTGGGTACGCCAATCAACATTTAATGTAAGAGGGGTAACATTATTTCGGATTCCTTTACAGTAACCAATGGAGTGAGACAGGGTAGTATTCTCTCACCTTACTTATTCAATGTATATATGGATGAATTAAGTGATAAATTGAATAAAGAGCAGATTGGATGTTATGGTGGGAATAAAGTCATCAACCATCCATGTATGCTGATGATCTGGTCATTATTGCACGTCTTCTGCGGGTCTGAGCAAACTTCTTGATATATGTGAATCTTTTGGTAGTAAACATTGTGTTAAATTCAACCCACTGAAAAGTGCTGTTCTTATTTAGATCAAAATTACTGTATAAAAGTAAACTGCCAAATTTCTCACTCAATAATCAAATATTCAAGAAGTAAACAAATAAAATACCTGGGACACATTATCTCAAAGATTGCTCAGATGATGCAGATATCGGCCGTCAGCGCAGACAGCTATTTACGTGGTAACACCATCTTGAGAAAATCCACATGTGTAATTGGGAAACTAAAGTCACTTTGTTCCGGACATATTGTTCCTCTATGTACACGGCCCATTTGTGGTGGAAGTATAAGAGAGCCACCATAAATGGTCTGTGTACATCCTATCATAATATACTCAAGATGTTCATTGGTCTCTCTAAATATGAAAGCACTAGTATGGTGTGCACACTGTTGGATGTGCAGTGCTGTCGGGCTGTCATCAGGAGACTGGTGTACAGTTTTCGCAGCGACTGCAATCCTCCAGTAACACGCTGATTGTAGCTCTTTGGTCTAGTGATCATATCTATGAATCCCGTATATCTCACTGGCAGAAGCTGCTGCACATAGTATGTACTGTATGTAATATATGTCTAATTGAACTATGAGCAATGATCTGTGCAATAGGTGTTAACCAACATTGAGCAATAGCCTTAGTTAGCCTATCTGTGTTATATTGTGAAAATGTGATGTGTATATTCTGTAAATAGCCCTACTGTATTTTTTATTTTATTGTGTCTGTATAATATATCTTTGTGTATAATTATTATCTGTGCTGACGAAGTATGTGATATGGACCATTAGGTCGTACTGTATTTATACTGTATCTATCTTATGTGTCTGGAATAAAGAATTATTATTATTATTATTGTTAAGATAATTGTGTTTGTATCTACGGGTTGGGGAAGAAAATGGGAGGAGTGGTCGTTATTGTTATTGTTATTTTCATTATCGGCTGTCGAGTCTTGGATATTATTTACGGATGCCCTGGTTTTTTCATATGTCCTTTTTCCGATGTTTGCAAAGAAAGCATTGAAATGTTCGGCGTTGGATTGATCAATATCAGTTGGTGAGGCGTTGGATTTGGATTTGGAGGGGGGAATTAATGATTTTACAATTTTCCAATCTATCTATCTATCTATTGCCTGACGCCGTGATCCCCGAAGGGGTGGCCACGAACGAACCGCCCCCATGCAATATTGTTTTTTGAGTTTAAGAGTTCATTATGATAGTGTTCTTTCTTTGTTGTTACTATAAGTTTTGTAACTTGTTTATTACAGTTTTTGTAAAGACTCTGTAATGTTGTGTTATACCTGTCTTCTTTTAAGTTCTTATGTGCTACGTTTTTGGCTTTTATGGCTTCTTTAATTGCGTCATTCATCCAGGGGGCGGGGGGTCTACTAATGTCTCTGGTAACTATAGGGGCACAGTGCTCTAGACTTTGATTTAAGATTGATGTTAATATGTTAACTTGCTCATTTACATCGTCTGTGTGGAGTATTCTGTTAATATTGTTTATCTTGCTAAGAATATGCTGACAGAATGTGTCACTGCTGTAATTTTTTAATTCTCGAAATGATCTTACAGTAGGCGAAAATTTGGGCTTACTGATATTTATTGTAGCGGTTATTAGGTCATGGTCAGCGATAGGATGAGGAATTACGTCAGAGTTTAGTACTATGTCGGGTTTATTGGTAATAATTACATCAAGTTAGGGTGGCAGAGTTAGGGGTGATTTGATTTTTTTTTTTATTATTTGGGACAATTTATTATTTTTTATGATACGGGATAATTTGCTATTGTTTTGAAGATCATCATTTAGATCGCCAAACGCAAAGAAAGTCTTTTTGTGCATACATATTGTTTGAAGGACATTAGAGATATAATCAAATGTGGCAGAGGGAGTTTTTGGGTACCTATATATGCAGCCTATTATGATAGAGGGTAATTTTCTACACTGAACTCTTACCCATATATCTTCAATACCTGCCTGTCGTTCGATGTTTGTTTCAATTATTACTGAATTAAGGGTCTGTTTAACATAAATACAAACACCAGACCCACGGCCGTTATCGCATCTGTATAGATTATAATTAGGTATATCCACATAAGCGTTAGGAGTGTGGGAAGATAACCAAGTCTCACTCATACATGGGATATCGATATTTCTGTCATGTATTAATATTTTTACCTCCTCAAAGTTAATTTCATTGGGGGTGTGGTGGTGAGATTAATAAAAATAATATTACTCTGTAATGATTGAGCATTAATGTGTTCAATAGAAACAGGGGGGGGGGGGGCCGTCGCGTCGCGGCCTGAAAAGGCTCCCGTATGGCAGACAGGAGGTTTCGAAGAGCGTCATACAAGTCGCGATGGAATGCAAAGGAAATGAGACGGTAGTGAAACACCAATGCGATCGACGGAACTGTGTGGGCAGGGCCAGTATACCATATAGGAAACCAGCCCCAGTGAAACACGTACTGTAAGTCATCCACATAGTCGCAGTCCAAAGCAGAAGAAACCTGTGTGGCAAGAGTCTTCCAAACTGTGGTAGCTACTTTGCCACACCAACAGTCCATGATGCGAAAGCCAACGAGGACCCCAGGTCTCCAATCGGCCCCAAGTGGATGTCGGAAACCGACAGAGGAAAGGGACACAGGTACCATCGCTACAGCTGAGTGAACCAGGTCTGCACCGGCCATAAGGGCGTGAACAACCAAACCATGCCACGGTACCCTCGCAACCTGTGGAGGACCGTGCACAGCAAAAGTGCGTCAGGTGGCGGAAACACGTATATGGACTGCCACCTCTTCCAGTCCTCGCTGAACGCGTCCGTCTCCCCCCGTCTTCCCCGCTGAGGGGCGAGTCCAGCGGTTCAGGAAGACAGACAACTAGTTCGGCACGAGCAAGGCGAATAAGGCCACTTGTGGAATGCCCCAGGAGGCTGCCAGGTCGTCGAATACGTACTGTATGAAAAACCAGTCTATAGGTTTGACTCCTGTAAGGAGATAAAGAAAACCTAATATTTAGTAGTGGCCCCGTAATCATTGACGAACATGCCTATTACATAAGGCATCCTCTTCAAACACTAATCCGCCGTAGTTTGAATCTACCGCGCAGAGCATTTAAAAACTGAGGAGCCTTCATCATGAGCGCACGCGACCTCACTCACGGCTTCAGTCATTATGAATTGGGTTCTCACTACGAAAAAACTTCGTAAAAAAGAAAAAAAAGAAAATAAGAATAACTATCTAATAAGCTTTCCATCATATCGTGGATGTACTTGTGTGGATCTTTGACCAGACGCTGATTCAGGCGTCATTCTTCCTTCACTGACATATCAAGTAAACCAAAATCCTCAATACATCAACGAATGGGAAGGGGATGGTCGGGAGGGCCCCAGTCGTCAATGATTACGGGGCCACTACTAAATATTAGGTTTTCTTTATCTCCTTACAGGAGTCAAACCTATAATTTATTAGTGGCCCCTCCATCATTGACGAACATGCCTGATTTCTAAGACTGGAGGGGGACATTCGTAATCATATCATAACTCTAGAAAAGCAGATAATAAAAACAACCACATAGTATTCTTACTTTTGAAAATATATTTAATAAGGCGTAGGCCGGCTTAGTCCAAGAAAGGGGTTCAGGCAGGTGCGTGCTTCAAAGAAGCCTGCCTGACAAAAAAATGGGTAACTCTGAAGATTCTGTGAACAGATCTGTAGTTACAAAGGCACCCCACTCAACGAGTGGTGACAAAAATAACAAGTTATCAGTTTATATGTGCACATAATAAACCCCAAAATAATCGTGGAGATAAATTGCAAAAGATCTTCACTGTTTTAATATTAAATTGCTTTCGCAGCTAAAACTACTTATAACAACCCCGTTGTTTTGTACTAACATTGTACTAGCACAATTTCTCGCTGAGAAATTTTCATATCACATTAACCATAAATTGTATCACAGCTCTCACACTCCGGCGGGGTCTAGGGTGTCCTATGTCAACTGACTGCACCCCCCCCCCCCCCCCCCCCCCCCCCCCCCCCCCTTTCCCTTGAAAGTAAACAAAAGTGACTGCAGGGCCACCTAGACCCTCTGCCTTAAAGCTATACATGGTAAGGAAGGTTTATCTAGAGCAACTGACAAGTATCTAGACAAAAACGTATGATTAGACGCCCACAACTGAGTGGACGCAATATCTTCTACTGAAAAAAATTTCAGGAAACGTAAAGAGGCTGCCCATTTGCGTAAATCGTGGGCCCGACCCACAACGCCGGTATTACTCTCTTTAATAACTTCGACCAGAAGAGATGCTAATCGCCGTTTCAGTAAGCGTTTACCCGTACTTGCTACCCATAAAGCACCTTGGGGGTTTAGAGGAGCTACTCTCAAATATTTGGTTAGAGCTTGCACTGGACATAGATTATGATGCACCTTTCCCCTTTTTAACGCCGGCACCGTGAACTCAGAAAACACGTGTGCACTGTGCTCATTCTTGGCTACAAATCCCGGGGAAGGTGCAATGTAAATACATTCATTAAGTCTACCAAACCTAAGGCAATTAGGTGTGTTGCTCATCGCCGCCAGCTCAGACACTCTGTTCCCGGTGGCCAAAGCCAAAAGGAAAACAGACTTTTTTAAGAGTAATGCAAAATCTGCAGTATTTTGGTACAGACGAGAGTGAAGTAAAGACAAAGCTTTGTCCAGAGACCAAGTAGGCATGAGCTGACGGGGAGGTGGGCGGAGTTTAAAACAAGCTCTCATAAAACCTGTTTCCTCCGCCACCGGTATGGAGAGACCTGTAAGGTCTAAAAAGGGCACTCTAATCGCAGTTAAGTGATTTTTTAACGTTACCACAGATAAATGTTTCTGCTCAAACAGATAATTTAAATAATTGAAAACTAAAGCTACTGATGGCACAGTCTGTTCTGTTCTGATGATCCAAGAAGTAAAGGCTTGCCAATGTGAGTGATACTGTCGTTTCGTAGACTGAGTATATTGATTTAATAATTTATTGGTCACATCTCTACCGTATGGTGCTAGCCACTTGGCCTCCTGAATGTCCATAATGCAAAAGTCAGCGAGGTCGCTAGGTTGCCAATCGTGTCTAAGTGGAAATACCCGACCGGGAGCGACACCGGGTGCGGGCACCACGTTTTCAATTGCTGGTACCACAACTGCGCCGGCCACAGGGGCGCGATTAGTGAGACTAAGCCTCGATAATCTCGTAGTTTGTTCACTACGTGGCACATTAGTGACGCATCTGGCGGCGGAAACAGATAGATGGAGCTCCATCTGTTCCAGTCTGTCACTAGGGCGTCTGGCCCCTCTGCCGGCGTTTTCGTCCGGCGGGTGAGGTATAGAGGGAGTTTGTGAGTCTCCTCGGACGCAAACAGATCCACTTGTGGATGGGAGAGCTCTGCAATCATTAGGTTGAAAATGGGTTGCTTGAGCTCCCATTCTACTGTCGTGCTCTGTCTCCGGGACAGAGCGTCTGCCCAGACGTTCGCTACGCCTGGGAGATAAGATGCATGAAGATAAATGTCTAGTCTGTTGGCTAGAGTAAAAATCTCTTCCGACACGTTTAGCAACCTCCTTGACCTCGTTGATCCTTGTTTCTGAATACAGTGAACTGCGTTCAGATTGTCCATTCTGAAGGCCACTGACTTGCCCCGTAACGCAGGGCCGTGAGCCTGAAGGAAATACAAGGGGACTAGTAATTCTTTGACATTGATGTGAGAGATTTCTAAGTGGGACCAAAGCCCCTGACCCTGGTGCCCCTGATTTGACTGAAATCCCCACCCTATTGTGCCTGACGCATCCGTGTCTACCCATACCGTTGGTGGAGGAGAGGTCCATGACATTATTGAGTGCAACGTTTCCCTCTTTGCCCAGACCGCTAGTAAGGTGTGGATTAATTTCGGGATGGGCCATAATTTTCCCGCCGGTAAGAGTGGGAAATATTTGTTGCCTTCCAATATTAAACGTTTTACTTTCAACCGGCCCAACATGACAGTTAGTTGGATCCAGTTGAGAGAGCGGACCAGAGACTCCCAGATCCTCCGCGTCGTAGTCAGACTGTGAAGAAACATGAACAGTTTCCTGCGAAACCTGTTGCGATTGTCCACACTCTGACTCAGAGTGAGAGCGGCCGTGTCCCAGACCAGCCCTATCCACTGAATTACTCGTGAGGGAACAAGGTTTGACTTTACCAGATTTACCTTGAACCCTAGAGTTTTGACATGATTTAAAATGATGTTGACATGTTTGATGCATAATTGTTGTGTCTCTGCCACCACCAGCCAGTCGTCTAGGTACCACAACACTCTGATTCCTTGTTTTAACAATGGCATCAGGGCTTGCCGGACTAATTTCGTGAATAATCGAGGTGCTAGGTTCAAACCGAATGGCATCCTTTGAAAAAAAAAAATTTGGTGCCTGATCCGTAAGGCCAAAAACCTTTGAAATCTTTTGTTGACCGATACGTGCCAATAGGCGTCTGTCAGGTCTAGTGAACACATCCAACCTCCCGGCGGAAGTGTTAGCCTGATTTGGTGTACTGTTAACATTCGGAAAGACTCGTTGTGAATGTGAAGGTTCAGATAAGACAGGTCTACGACCGGTCTCATCTGAACACTGTCCCTTTTGGGAACCAAAAATAGTTTGGACGTGAATACAGGGTAATTTGGGGGGACCGGGATGATGACATTCTTGGCAATCATTTCCTGGACCAGTGACTCCACCTCTAAAGAAACAAAATTCGCCGTTGTCGGCTGACGTAAGCGAGGTCGCCGGAGCCACTGCCAAGTGATGCCTTTGCGTGCCACCATCCGTGCCCAAGTGTTTAACGGCCATGCTTGGTGACACGTTCGGAACGACCCAGTTAGCAGACAAGGGTTCGCCGGCTGTACTACCCTCGGGTCCGCCGGCCTTAAGGTTGGCACCGGGAGTGAGAGAGACTTTAGTTTTTTGATGGTGGGGTTGGTGGTGCTGGACGCTTCGCCGGCTGGCTGGTGTTGGCCGAAGACTGGCCCTGACCTGGCTTATTATGGCCGCGTCCTCTCTGACCTGAAAACCTACTCTGTCTATGCCTGTACTGACCTTGGGGGGAGTGGGAGGACTTAGGCGGAAGAAAGGGCTTAGATCCCCCTGGCTGAGCTTTAGCGGTTGGCCTGGGTTTGGGGAAGTTAAAGGCAGGTTTCTTAGCAGGGGTGGGACTGTGTTTAAAGGCCTGCGCCATATTAAATACCGTTCGCCACACTTCAGGGGACATTAAAGAGGGAGTAAGCACTGGTGACATGACCACCTGATTCGCAATGCGATCAGGCAGTTTGCGAACTAAAGACATTCTGAGATCTTGTCTTGCTCGTACCGCCTCAAGCAAGGCGGTGCGTATGTCACCCAGAGATTGGATTGACGACTGGAGAAGCAGTCGCCGGGATAATTCAACCGATCTTCTGGCATCCGCGTCTGCGATTGCCTGAGTGGACCGAAGTAAAGACTTAGCTACCTGTTGAGACACTATGTATTGAGAGAACAGGCGAAAAGCTTTCCCCCTTAGCCTAAATTCTCGGTCTAGGTGAGTTGGGGTAGGGGTAGTGAAAGGGTCTTTTAGCTCACAAAGATTAATTTTAGGGGCAGCTAGGAAAGAAAACAAAGCTGACGGGACTCCGCCGGCAGAACATACCGGCATGGAGAACCACGAATGAGTATCTTGAGGGATCTGGTGGGAAGATTTGGAAGTAAATGTGGTTGCAAAGTTTTGAGCCTCTGTCTCCCAATCTACCCAAGGTCCTGGACCCAACTGCCCCACCTTCAAGACTGGATTAGCTGCTTCGTCTGTGACGGTTTGTAAATCAAGTTCAGGAGTGAGAGCTGACAGAGTCTTAATGTCATTAAACCCATCCAGCTTAGACCAGTCTGAAAACAATTTTGAAGCTGAGGCAGGGGGTAAAGCTGGCTTAGTAGCATACACAAAATAGTCTTGGTGATAATAACTAGGTATAGCCTTTATATTGACGTCTAGTACATTTCCCAAAATATCCAAGGCCCTTTATTTCTTTGATTTATTGCCCTGGATGACCCACTCACGCGGTACTGGGAGTTCCCCTGACAAGGTAGGTTGGGCGAGCTCTGGTTTAGTGGGGGTCAGAAGGACCCATGACTCGTCTGGTCCATAAAGCAAGGGCATAGCTACCTTTCTGAGAGGCGCCTTGTCTAGAGGGGGTGGATTGACATCCGTTATAACCCTTACATTCGAAGTGGTCAATGCCGCCGTAGCAGGCCTAGTAACCACTGATGGTGACAGAGTGGGGGGGTTAGGGATCTTAGATAAAGCAATAGAAGTCATCAGAGGCCGTACCGTAGAACTTGTCGTGGGAGCCCCCAAGTCCACTGTGGGAGTTTCCTGTTGTTGGCCAAAAAATTTAGATAAAGCATGACTAAATAGCCCATCAATTTCCTGCGCAGTGACAAATTGAGTTGATGATGAACTTACTGGTGAATCATTAATATCCTGCGCGGCGTCTAAGCCTGAACCTGACTCTTGCCCTTCCATCTCCGAAATTATTGAAACCTCGTCTTTCTCCTCCTGATCCTCCTGAGAAGATCCCGCCGAAGCTGGGGTACCTTGCTGCCAAGATAAGTCAGGAATAGAGGATGGGATCGCCGCGTCCCTGTGGACGTCAGCTACTGTGTGACTAATTTGAGTCGGACGTGGGTGGTCAGACCCTGGCCGAGAAAATCGCCAAACACCGAGGCCCTGGCCTACACTCTCTTGGGAGTCTGAAACACTCTCAATCACTGATCCCCCTGAACTCTCCAATTCCAGGGTTAAAATATTAATGGGTAAATCCTCTTTAGGGACAGGCACCGTACTGGACCCTTGAGACCTAACACAAACTCTGTCTGGGGTAGAGGTACGATGAGAGGCACTAGAAGCTGGCGAATGTAGGGAGGTCTTTCGTTTATGGGAATCCTTTTTGGAAGATTTATGGCTACGGTGTGACCGTGAACTACTTTGATTTGGAGGATTCATCGCCGTGACCACTGGTGGAACTTTCCATCCTACTCTTCTTACTCGATGGTGAAGAGGCAAGACTAGATGACTGGCGTCTGAGAGGTGACCTAGACCGAGATCTCGCCCGAGACGCGGAGGCGGACGCCGGGGGTGTAGGCTCTCTTGGACGTTTCGGAGTAGCAGCAGAAGACACAGAACCCTGACCAGTCTCCGCCGGCTTATGACTAGTGACTCGAGAGGAACGTTTAGGGGGAGGGTGTTCAAAAAGCAGTCTATCCCAAAGAGGGACGTTGTCACATTGAAGTGACTTATGAGCTACAATCGTAGTGTATGCTGACATCTGTTGCCTAACTTCTCTTAACGCGACCGCTGCGGTCATATCATTGTCGCATAGGACCTTGACAGCTAATTGGGAGCAAAAGGAACAATTACGCATAACCCACAGACCCCTTGAACGGTCTAGACATTTAACACACTTTATGCAAAGAGTATGCGCAAAAATAGGGATACCGGCACAGGTAGGGGTAGTGCATAAAGCAAAGACTGGGGCCAAGGTAGCCATGACAGAGACTGGTGGGGAAAACTACCGCCGGGTCTGTATTGGTCCGCCGGAGCCCAGCTCTGGAAAAAAAGAAAATTTCCAGGAATTAATGCTCATAAGGTTAACCCAACATGTTCGCACACAAGTGTTAATAACCCACCGGGTAACGAGATGTAATGACACAACGATCACAGCTCGCTACGCGGCGGGGCTCAGAATATCTAAACATATCTTTTTAAGAAAGTGAAGAATACCCTCTGACATAATATAACGGTCCAGCATGGCGTTTATAGTCTTTCTGGTGGTGACTGTCTCAAGATTCAATTTTGGAACAAAAACAACCCCCCATAAAGACGCCGGCCCTTGAAATATTTTAGTAGAATAACACAGGGCAGGCTGATACGAGATCTGATTTCTAACGAATTGTCACAAAAAGATCGCCGTAAGTATGAAGGCGGCGATACCTAAACGTATCACTTAATTAAGTGGTTAAATCGAAATTGAATTGTAAATTCCTTATGTCCTCCACCCAGGAGCACCCGCCGGGTGTAAAAACGATGTTAACCCTAATTGAACCTTCAATCGCCGTAAGTGTAAAGGCGGCGATACATAAAATATCCCTTAAAATGGATCGGTTAACTAACTGAATGACTTAGTTGTTCATCCCACCCTACCAAGGTACACCCGCCGGGTGAGATGTCAAAACGTTAACCCCATAAGTTCCTGTCCCCACTTCTTTGTAAAAGATCGCCGGGGAGGAAAGCCCTTAACAACAGCTAGGTTTTTCTTGTGGTTTTGTAAAACCGGGTAGAAAAACTACATAACATATGTTCGCATGAACAATGTTTTTAGATGGGTACAGCCATTGCGCCGGGAATCAAAGGGAGCCTGAAAACAGGCACCAACACAGAGACGCAGTCCTGGAGAGCCACAGACACCTCATCGCCGGGGACACAAGCCTGTGTTGAAACCACGTGTGGCCCAACACGGCTCTCGGCCGGGTTTTTTCATGGTGAAACCGAGAAAAAACCCGCCGGAAGGAAACCCACCCCGTTCAGACACCATCTGAACGTACAACGGACACGAAGGAAAGCCACGCACGACTAGCCTAAGTCCACACAATAATCCGTGGAATTAGCCAATACACAACTAAACCAGGAAACAAACATAGTCCGAGGAATTAGCCAATACACAACTAAAACCCGGATACACATGACACAGTAGGGCATATTTATAAAAATAAACAATAACACTTGTACATGTGGCAAAGCTACGAGCGGCTGGCTAGGCCTAAGTAGACGGCATAAGAAATGTTGAAATATACACAAAAACACTGGAAATATAACAACAGGAACCACCGCCAACACACCACTGTAGCAAATACTTCCGGCAAAGGGAAGACTGACTCGGGACCCAGAAAAAACTTCACTAAGTGAAGAAAAATACGCTGGGAACGTCAGTAAGCAAAGCTTACCTCATCAGAAAGATAAAAGGCAGCAATAATTAACGCGTAATGAAAGCCGCCTGCATCACAAGCTAACTCAACTGTGAAACGATCACAAGTCCACAACAGGACCACGAGGGTACATCCGAAATAGATGCTCCAAACACACGACCCAAAATACACTGCACTGCGGGCAACCAGCCCAGGACACTCCTGCTACGCATATCCTAACCTTACTCGATACATCCCGGAGTAAACAAATGAGAAAAAAACTCACTAGGGACGCAGCAAATGCGGAACCAGCGGAGCGTGGGGAGACACGTCCGGGCAGGCTGAGCGCAGAGCAGAGAAGGAAGAATGACGCCTGAATCAGCGTCTGGTCAAAGATCCACACAAGTACATCCACGATATGATGGAAAGCTTATTAGATAGTTATTCTTATTTTGTTTTTGTTTTTATTTTTTACGAAGTTTTTTCGTAGTGAGAACCCAATTCATAATGACTGAAGCCATGAGTGAGGTCGCGTGCGCTCATGATGAAGGCTCCTCAGTTTTTAAATGCTCTGCGCGGTAGATTCAAACTACGGCGGATTAGTGTTTGAAGAGGATGCCTTATGTAATAGGCATGTTCGTCAATGATGGAGGGGCCACTAATCAATTATCCAGGTGCGTCGGCCCTTCGACAAAGCATCCGTCCAAAGATCGGCAGTCCCGAGCTGGTAAGGCACATGCAGGGCGACGCCGTGATTGTCGGCTTGACAAAATAACATCTCCGCCAGGGTTTGGTGAACGGCGGACCTGGAGGCAGTGATGACAATGATGGAGGGGCCACTAATCAATTATCCAGGTGCGTCGGCCCTTCGACAAAGCATCCGTCCAAAGATCGGCAGTCCTGAGCTGGTAAGGCACATGCAGGGCGACGCCGTGATTGTCGGCTTGACAAAATAACATCTCCGCCAGGGTTTGGTGAACGGCGGACCTGGAGGCAGTGATGCCAATTTAGCGGAGTGTCCGCTAGATCTAGAGTATTTGCATATTGATCTAGCGGAACAAATCTTTGAATTCACAAGAGTAACTAGCGGATATTCAAGTCCAGTCTAGCGGAAAATTTAAAGATGCATCACCTATAATCTAGCGGATATTTTAGGGTAGCCAAGCGGATTTACAAGTTGTAGTAGGCATCACTGCCTAGAGGAGCCCTGCCTCTGAAGACAGGGAACCGCCATCAGATCGGCTATCCAGACGGCCACCGACCTGCCGGGGAGGGTCCGTTCGTGATCCCTCGGGAAGAACAACGGGATGAACAGACCCAAGACAATGATGAGTAAGGGCGAGACCCGGCCATCTGCCCCGATCTGGACGACCCATGTTGGATCGGTAGTCCCACCCCACTTCGTACGACGCATTGGATCGACCCAGATGGTCGGCGGTGGAGCGGACCAGGGCACAACCGCTGTGAGTGTGCCCCGAGCGACCCAGTGTGTGAATCTCAAAGGAATCGCGCACGCAACCTCACTCATGGTTCAGTCATTATGAAATTGGGTTCTCACTACGAAAAAACTTTGTAACAAATAAAAAACAAAAAGAAAATAAGAATAACTATTCATAAGCTTTCCATATACTCGTGGATGTACTTGTGTGGATCTTGACCAGACGCTGACTCAGGCGTCATTCTTCCTTCTCTGCTCTGCGCTCAACCGACCCGGACATGCCTCCCCACGCTCCGCTCGTTCCGCATTTGTTGCGTCCCTAGTGAGTTTTTTCTCATTGGTTTACTCCGGGATGTTTCGAGTAAGGTTAGGATATGCGTAGCAGGAGGGTCCTGGGCAGGTTGCCCGCAGTGCAGTGTATTTTGGGTCGTGTGTTTGGGGCATCTATTTCGGGAGTACCCTCGTGGTCCTGTAGTGGACATGTGAACTTTTTCACGGATAGCTAGCTTTGTGATGCAGGCGACTTTCATTACGCGTTATTATTGCTGCCTTTTATCTTTCTGATGAGGTAGCTGTTTATTCTCTGACGTTCCCAGCGTATTTTTCTTCACTTAGTGAAGTTTTTTCTGGGTCCCGAGTCAGTTCTTCCCTTTACCGGGAAGTGTTTGCTACAGTGGTGTGTTGACGGTGGTTCCTGTTGTGATATAATTCAGTGCTTTTTGTTTATATTACGACATGTTTACTGTGTTTTCCGTCTGCTTAGGCCTAGCCAGCCTCTCGTAGCTTTTGCCACATGCACAAGTGTTATTGTTTTATGTTATAAATATGTACTACTGTGTCATGTGTGTCCTGGTTTAGTTGTGTATTGGCTAATTCCACGGACTATATATGTGTCTTGTGCTTTGGCTAATTCCTCAGTCTATTGGTGCGTTCAGATTGAATCTGAACGGGGTGGGTTGCCTTTTCCGGCGGGTTTTCTCGGTTACACCATGAAAACCCGGCTGGTTGCCGAGTTTTAATCACGCGTGGTTAAAAAAGGCTTGTTTTCCCCGGCGATTAGTGGCCTGTACTCACCTAATTGTACTCACCTAATTGTAGTATACAGGATTTGAGCCTAAGCTCGTGTTGTCCTGTCTCTCTCTCTACATTTATCCAATTTTGCTTTAAAAGTTTGGATATTTCTTGCTCCCACCACCTCCCCATCCAACTTATTCCAACACTCAATGCTTCTATACGGGAAGCTGAACTTTCTTACATCAGACTTACATATAACTTTCCTCAACTTACAATCATGACCCCTGGTTCTTCCCTCGTCCCTCACCACAAAATCTCCCTTGTCGATCTTCTCAAAACCTTTCACACACTTAAACATCATGATCATGTCACCTCTCTCTCTCCTCTCCCTCAGCATTGGCAGCTTTAGCCTCTCCAATCTCTCCTCATAAGGCAGGTCTCTAAGGCTAGCTATCATCTTAGTGGCAACTCTCTGAACTCTTTCCAGTTTTTTATTATGTTTTATAAGGTGTGGAGACCACACCACTGCTGCATACTCCAGTCTTGGTCGTATTATTGTCCCTATTATTTTTGCTAACATCTCTTCATCTAAATAATTCAGAGCTATTCTCATGTTAGTCAACACTGCATAGGTTTCACCAGTTATTTTATTTATATGCTGTTCAGGTGACAAGCTGTCTGCCACAACTACCCCTAGGTCTTTTGCTTTCACAGCTTTACTAATTATTTCATCTCCTATTTTATATCCCCAAGAATGTCTATATTTACTTTTTCCCATCTCAAGAACCTGACACTTACTCGTGTTGAATTCCATTTTCCAAGTTTGACTCCACTCATATAACTTATCTAGGTCTCTCTGTAATTCTTCACAACTACTCCTACTTGTAATATGCTTCATTAATTTTGCATCATCAGCAAACATAGATATATATGAGCCTATTCCCATTTGAAGGTCGTTGATGAAAACCAAAAACATGATTGGGGCCAACACCGATCCTTGAGGCACTCCGCTTTTTACCCTTTTCCACGAGGAGAACTTTCCTTTTATTACTGTTCGCATTTCCCTCCCAATTAAATAGTTTTCCATCCACTTTAATAATACTCCCTCAACCCGCCCCACAGTCCTGAGCTTCCACAACAATCTCCTATGAGGCACCTTATCAAATGCCTTCTTGAAATCTAAGTAAATACAATCTACCCACCCCTCCCTCCCTTGTACAATGTCAATTACCCTATCATAGTAACTCAACAAATTTGTGGTACACGAATGACCTTTTCTGAACCCGAACTGCTTTCTTGAAATTATTTCCCTCTCCTCCAACATACCCACCCATCTTTTTCTAATAATCTTTTCACAAATCTTGCATATAACACTCGTTAAGGATACCGGTCGATAATTTAGCGGGTCTTCTTTATTTCCACTTTTATATATTGGAGTTATATTTGCTTGTTTCCATTCTAAGGGAAGTTCCCCCTTGTTTAATGAGTGTTGAACAATATTAAAAATAGGTCTCACTAGTTGTTCAGAACATTCTCTTAATACCCATCCAGCAATGTTATCTGGGCCCATAGATTTTCTCACGTCCAATTCTTCCAACAATGATTTTAGTTCATCCTTGTTGACTTCTATCGACTCTAGTCCCTGTATCTCGTTCAATTCCACCACAGGTTCTACATAGTCATCCTCCTCCACAAACACGGATGTTAATGTATCATTCATAATTTCACACATACCCACTGTGTCTTCATATAATTGACCCTCTACCCTAAGCTTTGTTATTTTGTCCTTTATTTTTGTTTTGCCGTTGATATAACTATAGAACAGTTTGGGTTCTTTATTACATTTGTTTACTATATCTTTTTCAAAGTTCTTTTTCTCCTCTCTTATAGTCTTGACATAGTTGTTTCTAGCATTCTTATACTCATTCCATTTTTCCTCAGTGTGTCTCCTTCTCACTTTATTCCATGCAGAGTCCTTTTTGTTCTGGGCAATGTGACATCGCATGTTAAACCACTCTTTCTCCTTAGCCAGCTTTCTATCCTTAAATGTTGGTACATATTTATCTACCCCCTCCCTGTAAATGTCTAGTAACATGGTGTATTTTACCTGAATATTCTGTTCTTGCTCAATAAATGACCAATCTATATTTGCAAAGTATCCTCGTAATGATTCATAATCCGCCTTACTATAATTTAATCTATATTCCCTATGTTCCTCCTCTCTGCCTTCCAGAAATTCCACTGTCAATTCAAATTCAATCACAGCATGATCGCTTTTTCCCATGGGACTCAAATATGTTAGGTTCTTTATTTCTTGGGGGTCTTTGGTGAATAATAAGTCAAGTCTTGATGGTTCATCACCTCCTCTAAATCTTGTATTTTCCATAACGTGTTGTGTTAATAGATACCCCATTGTTAGTTCAAGAAATTTGCTACCCCAAGTATTTTCATTTGAACCCGCATCCAAACATTCCCAATCCACCTCCCCGCAATTAAAGTCCCCTGCAAGAATAAGCCTATTTTTCCTTTTACAAATAATTTCTAACATACGCAAGGTTTCTGTGGCTCTCTAGGACTGCGTCTCTGTGGTGGGGCCTGTGTTCAGGCGTACTGTGTTTCCCGGCGGGATGGCTTTACCCATTTAACTAAGTGTTCATGCGGACACTTGTTGAGTTGAGTTTTTCCCGGTTTTTGCAAAGCCAGTAAAAAACTAGGCTGTTTGTTGATCTTTCCTCCCCGGCGATCTTTTGCAAAGAAGTGGGGTTAGGAATTTTGGGGTTAACGTTAAAATTCACACCCGGCGGTTGCACCTTGGGAGGGTAGGATTAACGGTTTTGTTTAATTCAGTGAAGTTAACCAGACACTCGAGGGGTACGATACATATCGCCGCCATTCAACATACGGGGATCTAGAACGCTTCGGGAGAAGCCAGATCTAGAATTTAAGACAGGCTGTCCAGTTTTTGATCTGCGAGATAATACGGGGGCCGGCGTCTTTGAGAGTGGTTTTCCAGTAAGAACTTAACAAAACACCACTGGGAAGACTGCGTCAGTTATAAAAAGCCATGCTGGTCTTTATATTATGTCAGAGGATATGCATAAATCTTTGGGACAAGTTAAGATATTCTGAAATCTTTATTAACCCTCTCACCACGGAAGGGCTCTTGAACGCCCATAAAAAAGCATATAACAGGTACCCGGATGGTATCTTGAACGCCCAGTGGTTGAAAGCCTGTGAGCTTCGTGTGCAAGGCGTCGGTCCGACGCATGTAAACAACAGCCGGCTGGACCGTCGCCCCGCATCTCCGGCCACAAGAAGGAGAGCGTCGCTTGTTCGTGTGTGCCTGTATGTTGTTGTTAAGTATCGAAAAGTGGTGTAAAGTGGCTGTTTTGGCCATAAAGTTATCTCCAATGAAATCATCATCACAGCTCAACCAGTTGACTTAGAGAGCTCTACTTAATGCCATTCTACAGGTAAATAACACAGCTACGCTTGGGGATGCGCGGGAATGCGGGAAGCAGTCTGATTAACGAATATACGGTAGCCTAGCCTAGACGTTTTTCGGCCAAAACACCCGGGTTTCGAGGAATATATATATAATACATAGCCGGGGCTGGAGGGTTAATGAACCCTCCGCGTAGCGAGCCGTGATAGTTGTGTATTACGTCTCATTACCCGGCGGGTTGTCTAAAAAACACTTGTGTTCGAACATGTTGGTGTAGCCTTATGAGCATTAATTCCTGGAAATTTTTCTTTTTTCCAGGGCTGAGTTCCGGCGAGACTCTCGAGAACCTGGAGTAAAAGCGGGGGTGGGTTCGTGTTTTCCACCAGTCTCTGTCATGGCTACCATAGACCCTGTGTTTGCCTTGTGTATTGCTCCCTCCTGTTCAGGTATCCCTATCTTTGCACATACTCTTTGCATTAGATGTGTTAAATGTTTAGATCGCTCAAGGGATTTGTGGGTAACGGGGAACTGTTCCTTCTGTACTCAATTGAGTACCAAAGTGTTGCGGGACAATAGTAGATCCGCGGCGGTCGCTTTGAGGGAGGTCAGGCAACAGTTGACATGTTATGCGACAACAGTGGCACACATAGCTTTATTTAGGTGTGTTCACGGAAAGGAATATATTGATCAAACAAATTTTGTTTGGCCAGCGGTGGGGAGGACGAGAGGACATGACTATAAACTGTTGAGGAGGAGAGCTAGGAAGGATGTTAGGAAGTTTGGTTTTCCAGATAGAATGGTTGAGAAGTGGAATAAGTTACCAAACGACCTAGTGTGTGCACAAAGTATTCAAGCTTTTAAAGTAAATTATGATAAGTTAAAGGCTAACGGGACACTACGAGAGTAATCTCAATCCTGTAAAATACAATTAGGTAAATACAAAGCGCTGCAATGTGACAATGTGATTCTTTGGGATAAATTACTAATTGAGCACCCCCCTATTAAACGTCTCGCTAGAGTAACTGTACGAAAGTCGGCAGAGACTGGGCAGGGTACAGCACTTTCTCTGGTCCCTACACCCTCTAAAAGACCTCGTGAACCCACGCCCCCGGTGACAGCCTCCACGTCACGGGCGCGGTCCAGGTCCAGGTCGCCCCTCCGACAACAGCCACCTAGTCATTCCTCTTCACCAGCTAGAAAGAGGAGTAAAGAGGAAAAGTCCAAGGATAGCTCTAGTGAGAGATCGGAAAAGTCTAAGAGCAGTGATAAGTCTAAATCACCACGCAGCCATAAATCTTCCAGGAAAGATACTAAGGAACGAAAGGCCTCCCGGCGTTCGCCGGAGCCTCGTGCCTCACTTTTTGCCTCTACTCCCGACTTATCTAGTATTCAATCTGATGGGACGGGAGTGGAGTCAGAGACTGGTGGGGGTGTTGCCGGCGGACAGGTTACCATTGGAGATTACATACCTAGAGTTAGAGAGTTCGGTAGGCAGTGATCGCCCTGTAGAAGAGTCTCAGGGGTTGATGGTGTATCTGACTCCCAAGGGAGTTCGGGCCAAGGCCTAGGTGTATGGCGTTATTCCCAACCGGGGCATGAGGGCCCACGTTTGGTTCAAGAGCCACAGGTACAGGCGGACGTCCACCGGGACGAGGTGATTCCATCATCCATTCCTAATTTAACTTGGCACCAAGACGAGGTTCCGGCTTCGGCGGAACCCTCTCATGATGAGCCAGATGACAAGGATGAGGTGTCCATAATCTCTGACATGGAAGTGCAAGAGTCGGGTTCAGTTCTAGACGACTCGCACGATAGGAATGATTCACCTTTGAGTTCTTCATCCACTAAATTTGTCACGGCGGAGGAAATAGATGGTTTGTTAGTAACGGCTCTCACAAAAAATGTTGGCCAACAGCCGGAGACTCCTACAGTGGACCTGGGAGCTCCCATGACAAGTTCAAGTGTTCGGCCTCTGATCGCTTCTATTGCTTTGACCAAGATTCTGCACCCTCCCCCTATGTCACCTAATATAGTCGCTAGGCCTGCTGCGGCGGCACTGACTACTTCTAATGTAAGGGTGGTTATGGATGTGAATCCGCCCCCGTTGGATAAAGCACCATTAAGAAAGGTAGCTATGCCCCTTTTGTACGGTCCAGATGACTCATGGGTTCAGATGACCCCAACTAAGCCAGAGACAGCACAGCCCACTTTGTCAGGGGAACTTCCAGTGCCACGAGAGTGGGTAATCCAAGGAAATAAATCTAGAAAGTTACGAGCCTTGGATATTGCGGGTACTGTACTTGATGTTAATATTAAGGCCATTCCGAACCATTATCACCATGACTTTTTTGTGTATACAGCTACGCCTGCACTGCCCCCTGCCTCAGCTTCAAAGCTGTTTTCTGACTGGACCAAGCATGACGGTTTTAATGACATAAAAGCACTGTCAGCTCTCACTCCAGAATTAGATTTACAAACGGTCACAGACACAGCCGCTAACCCAGTCTTGAAGGTGGGGCAGTTGGGCCCAGGACCTTGGGTGGAATGGAAAGTAGAGGCTCAGAACTTTGCGACCACCTTTACCTCAAAATCCTCCCACCAGATTTCTCAGGACAGCCATTCTTGGTTCTCTATGCCAGTCTTTTCAGCCGGCGGAGTCCCATCTGCTTTGTTTGTGTTTTTAGCTGCCCCCAAAATCAATCTCTGTGAACTTAAAGATCCTTTCACTACGCCTTCACCAGCTCACCTAGACCGGGAGTTTAGGCTACGAGGGAAGGCGTATAGACTTTTTTCCCAGTACATTGTTACGCACCAGGTGGCGAAATCTATGTTACGATCCACTCAGGCAATCGCGGACGCGGAAGCCAGACGATCGGTTGAACTATCTCGGCGATTACTCCTTCAGACGTCGATTCAGTCGTTGGGTGATATACGCACGGCCTTGCTCGAGGCGGTGCGGGCGAGACAAGACCTCAGGATGTCCCTAGTGAGGAAACTCCCTGATAGAATTGCGAACCAGGTGGTCATGCCGCCGGTGCTAACTCCCTCGTTAATGTCCCCTGATGTGTGGAGAACTGTTTTCAATATGGCTCAGGCCTTTAAGCACAGTCCCACCCCTTCTAAGAAACCTGCTTTTAACTTTCCCAAACCCAAGCCAGTCACAAAAGCTCAACCGGTTGGGTCAAAACCCTTTCAGATACCTAAGTCCGCCTCCCCCCAAGGTCAGTACAGGTACAAACAAGGTAAGTTTGCAGGTCATAAGGACCGCAGCTATAGCAGACCAGGCCAGGGCTCGTCTTCTGCCAACGCCGGCCAGTCGGCTAAGCATCCACCACCACCACCACCACCACCAAAAAAATAAAGTCTCTCTCACTCCCAGGGCCGATCTCACGGCGGGTGGATCAGAGGGTAGTACAGCCGGCGAACCCTTGTCTGCTAACTGGGTCATTCCGGACGTGTCACCGCGCATGGCCAGTAAATACTTGGGCAAGGATGGTGGCACGCAAGGGCATCACCTGGCAGTGGCTCCGACGACCTTGTTTACGTCAGCCGACAAAGGCAACTTTAGTTTCTTTAGAGGTGGAGTCACTAGTCCAGGAAATGATCACCAAGAATGTCATCATCCCGGTTCCTCAAAATTACCCAGTTTTCGCATCCAAACTATTTCTAGTACCCAAAAGGGACAGTGCTCAGATGAGACCAGTCGTAGACCTGTCTTATCTGAACCTCCATATTCACAACATGTCATTCAGGATGCTTACAGTAAACCAGATCAGGCTAACACTTCCGCCGGGAGGATGGATGTGTTCTTTAGACCTGACAGACGCGTATTGGCACGTCTCGGTCAACAAAAGATTTCAAAGGTTTCTGGCCTTAAGAATAAAGCATCAGACTTATGTCTTTCAGAGGATGCCGTTTGGATTGAACCTAGCACCTCGCTTATTCACGAAATTAGTCCGGCAAGCCCTGATGCCCTTGTTAAGGCAAGGGATCAGGATTTTATGGTATCTAGACGACTGGCTAGTGGTGGCAGAGACGGAACAAGTATGCATAAATCATGTCAACATAACATTACAACATGTCAAAACTCTAGGGTTCAAGGTCAACCTGGTAAAGTCAAACCTTGTTCCCTCAAGAGTAGTTCAGTGGATAGGGCTGGTCTGGGACACAGCTACTCTCACTCTGAGTCAGAGTGTGGACAATCGCAACAGATTTTGCAGGAAACTGTTTATGTTCCTTCACAGTCTGACTACGACACGGAGAATCTGGGAGTCTCTGGTTGGCTCTCTCAACTGGATTCAACTAACGGTACGGTTGGGCCGGTTAAGAGTCAAACGTTTAATATTGGAGGGCAACAAATATTTTCCGCTATTGCCGGCGAAAAAATTATGGCCCATACCAAAATTAATCCACAACTTACTAGCGGTCTGGGCGAAGAGGGAAACATTGCACTCAGTCATGTCATGGACCTATCCGCCGCCAACGGTATGGGTAGACACGGATGCGTCAGGAACGATATTTTGGGGCTTTCAATCAAACCAAGGGCACCAGGGTCAAGGGCTTTGGTCCCATTTAGAAATTTCCCACATCAATGTCAAAGAATTACTAGTCCCCTTATATTTCCTTCAGGCTCACGGCTCTACTTTACGGGGCAAGGCGGTGGCCTTCATAATGGACAATCTGAATGCAGTTCACTGTATTCAGAAACAAGGGTCGACGAGATCTCGGGGGTTGCTAAACGTGTCAGAAGATATTTTTATTCTAGCCAACAGGCTGAACATTCAGCTTCACGCATCTTACCTCCCAGGCGTAGCAAACGTCTGGGCAGACGCTCTGTCTCGGAGACAGAGCACAACAGTAGAATGGGCGCTCAAGCAAACCATTTTCGACCAAATGGTTGCGAAGCCTTACCATCCACAAGTGGATTTGTTTGCGTCAGAGGAGACTCACAAACTCCCACTGTACCTCACCCGCCGGACGATAACGCCGGCGGGCGGGCCAGATGCACTGGTGACAGACTGGAACAGGTGGAGTTCCATTTATCTATTTCCGCCACCAGATGCGTCTCTAATGTGCCACGTAGTAAACAAACTACAGGATTATCGAGGCGTAGTCTCGCTAATCGCGCCCCTGTGGCCGGCGCAGATGTGGTACCAGCAATTGAAGACGTGGTGCCCGGACCCGGTATCACTCCCGGTAGGGTTTTTCCACTTAGACACAATTGGCAACCTAAAGACCTCGCTGACTTTTGCATTATGGACATTCAGGAGGCCAAATGGCTAGCACCATACGGTAGAGACGTGACCAATAAATTCATGAATCAATATACCCAGTCTACTAAGCGACAATATCAATCGCATTGGCAGGCCTTTACTTCTTGGATTATTAGAACAGAACAAACTGTGCCCTCGGTGGCCCTGGTTTTTAATTATTTAAATTATCTGTTCGAGCAGAAACGTTTGTCTGCCGTGACGTTAAAAAATCACTTATCAGCGATTAGGATACCGTTTTTGGACCTTACCGGTCTCTCCATACCAGTTGCGGAGGAAAAGGGTTTTATGAGGGCATGTTTTAAACTCCGCCCACCTCCCCGTCAGCTCATGCCTACCTGGTCTCTGGACAAGGCATTGTCTTTACTTCATTCCCATCTGTACCAAAATACTGCAGATTTTACATTACTTTTAAAAAGGGCAGTATTCCTTATGGCCTTGGCTACCGGGAACAGAGTATCTGAGCTGGCGGCGATGAGCAACACACCTAATTGCCTCAGGTTTGGTAGGCTTAATGAGTGTATTCACATTGCACCTTCCCCAGGGTTCATAGCCAAGAATGAGCACAGTGAACACGTGTTTTCAGAATTCACGGTGCCGGCGTTGAAAAGGGGAAAGGTGCACCATAATTTATGTCCAGTGCAAGCTCTAACCAAATATTTGAGAGTGGCACCTCTAAATCACCACGGTGCTTTATGGGCAGCAAGTACAGGTAAACGCTTGATGAAACGTAGACTGGCTTCTCTCTTGGTCGAGGTCATTAAAGAGAGTAATCCCGGCGTTGTGGGTAGGTCCCACGATTTACGCAAGTGGGCGGCTTCGTTACGTTTCCTTAAGAATTTTTCTGTTGAAGATATTACGTCCACACAGTTGTGGGCCTCTAATCATACGTTTTTGACTCGTTACCTCTCAGTAGCTCTAGACAAACCTTCCTTGCCATGTATAGCTTTAAGGCAAAGGGTCTAGGTGGCCCCTAAGTCACTTTTGTTTAATTTCAAGAAAAGGGGGGGGGGGGGTGCAGTCAGTGTAACATAGGACACCCTAGACCCCGCCAGAATATGAGAGCTGTGATACTGTTGATGGGTGTTGTGATATTTAAATTTCTCTGTACTATTCATTACAGGAAATTGTGCTAGTACAATTTTAGTACAAACAACAGTGTAGTTGTAAGTAGTTTTTGGGCTGAGAAGCAATCTAATTTAAGCATGGGTTATATTTTGCAAAGTATATCCACTAATCTTATGGGGTTTATATGTGCACATGTAAACTTATAAATTTTTATTTTGCACCACTTAATTTAAGTGGGGTGCCTTATTAACTGGCAGATCTGTTCGCAGAATCTCAAAGTTAACCCCTTTTTATCAAGCAGGCTTCTTTGAAGCACGCTCCTGCTTGTACCCCTTTTTGTATAGTTGTGCTGTATAAAGTTTATGCACCAAATATATATTTTTTACAAAGTAAGAATACTATGTGGTTGTTTGATTATCTGCCTTTGCTAGAGTTATGATATGATTACGAATGTCCCCCTCCAGTCTTAGATATCAGGCATAATCGTCAATGATGGAGGGGCCACTATTAAATTATAGGTTTGACTCCTGCAAGGAGATTAAGAAAACCTAATATTTAGTAGTGGCCCCGTAATCATTGACGACTGGGGCCCTCCCGACCACCCCCTTCCCATTCGTTGATGTATTAAGGATTTTGGTATACTTGATATGTCAGTGAAGGAAGAATGACGCCTGAGTCAGCGTCTGGTCAAGATCCACACAAGTACATCCACGAGTATATGGAAAGCTTATGAATAGTTATTCTTATTTCCTTTTTGTTTTTTATTTGTTACGAAGTTTTTTCGTAGTGAGAACCCAATTTCATAATGACTGAACCATGAGTGAGGTTGCGTGCACTCATGATGAAGGCTCCTCAAATTTTTATGCTCTGCGCGGTAGATTCAAAACTACAGCGGACGAGTGTTTGAAGAGGGTGCCTTATGTAATAGGCATAATCGTCAATGATTACGGGGCCACTACTAAATATTAGGTTTTCTTAATCTCCTTGCAGGAGTCAAACCTATAATTATGTATGTTGCTTCGTAGTATACTATAAATGGAAAATATACTTGGTAAATGAATAATTAGAGAGCATCTGTGGACTCACTTTCTACAATTTCTCAGCTCAGCTGATGGACGACGAGTCGGACGAGTGGAGGCGAGTAGAGTTGTAAACTGATATTCTATTGGTCAATAAACTGGGTGTGACGTCACGAACGATGTTGGGATATGATTGGCTGTTGCGGGAGTACGTCACTGTACAGGTGTCTAGACGGTGACGTCACAAATGTTCGCGATATTTGAATGGCTATAGAAATACACATCAGTCCATATAATGAGCCTCTTTTGTTTCCCAATCCCTCTATGACGTCACATTAATTAATTTATTATTATCGTCCTTGGTGTTTATAACATCTCAGTGTCGGCCATATTTGAAGTGGTGGAACTGTTGTTCAATGAATAGTGAAGTGTTTTTGCTTTATGAAAACACCTACAACATCTTCTATTTAACGGGATTATGAACGGAGCTTCCAGCTGCATTGTGTTGATTTGGCTGCAGACCATTAATTTCCACTACACACAGGGTAAGGGTTTTATACCGTCGTTATTTGGGTCCAAGCCTAGGCTACGTTTACCACGGAATCTTTAATGTATATCTTCAATACGGACTTATTTCCTTCACTTACCTCATCAATAATAACCCATATAGGTGCAGAGGGCATGAATTATATCAAAGAAAAAGTGATGTTGAAACATTATCTGCAATTTAGCCATGTTGATCAACTCTTAGCCCACTTAATATAATATTGTGGAACAGATCTACTGTACCGGTATTTAGGAGGTGGTTTCCGTTTGTGGATTTGTATATTTTTCACACAACTAGTACTATGACATAATTAATGCACTGTAATTCGCATATTGATATTCAAACAGTAATTGCATGACCGAGGTTAATCTGATTTATATTGACTAAACTCGCGGTATTTTTTACCTCCGAGGTTAGTCTAATATGTAGGCCCTAGGCCTATTTGCTGACCATGAATCCTCCGAGGTTAGTCTAATTTGTATCCCACGTACTGAGTTCTATGAATCCGCTGTACCTGGCATGCAAGGGCTAGTATAGTATCCCACGTACTGGGTACTATGAATCCGCTGTACCTGGCATGCAAGGGCTAGTATAGTATCCCACGTACTGGGTACTATGAATCCGCTGTACCTGGCATGCAAGGGCTAGTATAGTATCCCACGTACTGGGTACTATGAATCCGCTGTACCTGGCATGCAAGGGCTAGTTTAGTATCCTACGTACTGAGTACTATGAATCCGCTGTACCTGGCATGCAAAGGCTAGTTTAGTATCCCACGTACTGGGTCTAGGTTAGGTTAGGCTGGGTTGTTTGGTTAGGTTAATATACTAGGTCTCAGAAACACGATTCGTAGTTTCTTGGATAATGGGTAAATACTAATTTCCATGAACACATTTTATTATAGAAACCTTATAAATCATATAAATAACAAATCCACATAAATAAAATCCTTGAAAATAGCTGTGGTCCGTCTCGATCCTTAACCTAACAAGTGCGCATGGGGGTAATTGGAAACGTCCCCCTGTGCTGACGTATTTGAGGTGTTTCCGTCACTAAAATATTCATTGTGCCATTAATAGCATTAATACTTATCCATATGCGCCTATTATGGGTTGATTATAAAGGTATTAACCTGAAACAACAATAAAACGAGTGAAAACAGCGTTTGGATGGTCAAAATCGGAGATATAGCCCGCGAGTTGTATAATGTATGGGTGAGGCAAGCTGCTTTCCCGCCAATTTCCCCCAAGGCCACTGAGACACAGTCGATCGATACTCTCTCTCTCTCTCTCTTGCATTCGCTTGCTATCAGTGATGACCACACCCTCCAACCGGCTTTCTAATGTTAGCATGAAAATATACCTCTGAATAAGGGAATAACAGGGAAAATAGGTGATAACTGAAGGAGAGGAGGAAAGTGGGGAAGGAGGGGAGGTAGAGGACTGAGATTTTGCATGGCCCAGGGGGCCAAAAAAAAAAAAAAAAAAAAAAATCAATGTCAAAAGTTGATTTTTTTTTTCACTCACTCTTAAGAGTCTCCCCGCAGTCCGCCGGGGGAACTCTTAAGAGTCTCCCCGCAGTTCCCGGGTTAATATTGACCGAAAAAACGCCCATTCTAATCAATCTCAGAGCTCTTTCGGACATCCTCACTGTTTACAAACGCCTTCTTTATGCAGTATAATCAATATTTACCCCCTGCTGGCAACATAGATGACGATTTCAATAATTCATGGGGGGGGGGGGGTGGGGGGGGGCAAAGCCCCCCTCAACCCATCGTGTATCCAACATTGGCATTATAACTAAGACCATGAATACACTCATTTCTCAAAATCTGGAGGAAAAAACATGAAAAATAAGGGTGCGAGCCTATTCCCTATAATTACCAATATATCAGTTCATCTTGGGACGATACCGCTCTCGCAGATTAACCTTACCGTTCACGAGTCAAATACGGGGGGGGGGGGGGGGGTGCGTGAATACTAATTAGTATTGATAAATGGAAACACTGAATATCAAGACGCAAATTACAACGTACACTAATGACATTATAATACACGTTGTGTGAAACCTATACACCGCTTATGTACATTTAAGCGGGTTTAAGATGAAGCAGGCTTTAAAATAAGCGGGTGTAATGACGCCATGTTGGCCGAGGGCTCGAATGACGTCATCGCTGAGGCCCACCTTGGCTAATTACGTCACGATAGTCAACAACCAATCACAAGCAAGGATACACAACGTCTTGGCTTTGTTGTTGTTGTTGTTGTTGTTGTTCCCTAAGCTGCCTGGCCGAACAGCCCCGAGTCCCTGAGGAAGGCCATGGCCACGATCGGGCTTTCCCACAGAGCTCTCATTGAGTGTAGATTGTGTTGTTGGCGTAAGTGGTTGTGTGAAATGCAGTCTTCTATGATGTGTTTAATGGTATGGGGTGCTGTGTTACATCCCGGGCAGGCGTCGACAACGGAGTCATCCAGTCTCTTCTGATAGCTCAGGAGAGCTGGATGGTGTCCGCATCTCAGCCTGGCCAGGTGGACTCTGTCCTCGTGAGGGAGGGAGGATTCGGAAGGATGGATTTCGGGAGGTCGTGCATGCAGCTGCGTGTTGTCTGTGAGTGAGTGGATGGATTGGCGAGAGATATGAGTATTGATGTGCTTCTGGAAGTTGGTTCGGGGTGGGCAGGGAGGGAGAGAGGATAATACTGTAATTGTGTGTGATACCGTGTGCTGGGTGTTGTTTTGATATTTCTTGGTGTCTGTGGGTGTGTTGCCATGTAGTTTAGTGGGTGGTCTTGGTTCGTGGAGGCTGCTGCCAGGAATTGAGTGCCTCTCATGTCCAGATGGTCTTTGACTTTGAGGATTTTGGTTTCTTGATGTAGGTGATCTGTGGGTGCAGTAGCTGTGCAGCCTGTAATGATCTTCAGGGCTTTGTTTTGAATAGTCTGTAAGGTCTTATGATTTGTTTCAGCTAGGTTAGAAGCCCAGGCTGGGCTTGCGTTTTCCATCACTGATCTTATGTATTGTTTATATACTGTGGTGGTAGTTTCTTTGTTGTGTCCAAATTTTGTGTGAGCAAGTGACCTGAGGGCGTTAAGTCTGGGTGTCAGTTTCTTTTTAATGTTTGTGGTGTGCTGTTTGAATGTCATATGAGTATCATATGTTACTCCTAGGATTTTGGGTGTGTGTGTATGTGTTAGGGGTGTGTTGTTTATGGTGAGTTGAGGGATGTATTCGTGTTCTCCTGTCCAGCTTGTGAGCAGGGTTGCGGTGGATTTGGCTGGGGCTAGATTAAGTCTGTTTGTAGTGCACCAGCCATGTAGTGTGTTGAGATAGGGTTGAAGGAGATCTGTTGCTCTTTTTGGGTCATGGTGTGTGCATGTGAGTGTTATGTCATCTGCATAGGAGGCTAAGTTTATTTGGGGCGTATTGGGTGTAGTTATATCGTGCATATACAGATTGAAGAGTGCGGGCGATAGGACGGATCCTTGTGGGACTCCGTTTGGAAAGTTTTTGATTTTAGATGACTGACCGGCAAAAGATACGTGTGCACATCTGCCTGCTAGGAAGTTGGCCAGCCACCTTTTTGTGTTGTTGTGCATGTTTGTGTTGTAGATTTTGTTTGTTAGGTTGTGGCGGGGGATGGCATTGAAGGATTTATTAATGTCGAGCGTGGCTAATAGTGATCTGTGTGGTGGTCTAGCTGAGCTGATGCCGTCAAAAGCTCTTTGTGTAAGGTCTGTGAGAAGAGTGTTTGTGGAGTGCAGTGGCCTAAAGCCATGTTGTGTTGGAGCTAGGGGTAGGTCGGGTGTAATTAGTTGTAATACTAGGCGTTCCATGACTTTGGAGGGGGAGCAAAGGAGTGTGATGGGGTGGTGCGAGGAGGGTAGCGTGGGGTCTTTGTTGGGTTTGGGGAATGTGATGATGATACCATGCTTCCAAATGTCTGGTATTGTGTTGTGTGAATAGCTGTAGTTTGATATGTTAGTGAGTGCTTGTATGCCTTGTGGTCCCAGGTGTCTGAGGTGTATGTTGCTTATGTTGTCTAGGCCACAGGCGGGTGAGTGCTTGAGATTGTTGATGATATGCTTTGTCTGGTGATTGGTGAAGGGTGTATAGTCAGGGTCTGTGGGGAATTGTCTCTTACGTCGGATGACACGTCGGTCGTCTTTGTGAGGTTTTAGGTGGCTGACATGTGAGAAGTGATTGATGAGAGTGTTTGCTTGTTGTTTACATGAAGGAGTAGAGTCTGTTGTTGTGATTGCAGCATGTGATTGTGTTGTGTTGCTGTTGGAAAGTGTGATGCTGTTTAGTGTTTTGTAGAGTTTTTTGGGGTTTGTTTTGTGATCAAGTGTTTGTAGTAAGTTATTCCAATTTAGTTTTTGTTGTTCTTGTATTCTGTTGTTAGTTTGGGTGTTGAGTGCTTGAATTTGTTGTGTGATGTCTTGTGTGTGGGGTGCTGGGGAGTGTTTCAGTGTGCCTCGTTGTCTGATGAGGTTTTGAATTTCTGGTGTGAAGTTGGGGTTGTGTCTTTTTCTGTTACCTCTTGGAATGTGTTTCTTGTCAGCGTTTTGGATAGTTTTATTGAGTATGTGTACAGCATTGTTGATGTTAGTGATGGGTGTACTGTTTAGAGTTGTGAAGTGTTGTTCTGTCTCATTTGTGAATGCTTTCCAGTTAGCTCTTTTATAATTGGTGTATGTGTGTTTGTGGCTAGCTGGGGTGAGTCTGGTTTTGGTGGTGATAATGATCGGGAGGTGGTCAGAGCCTAAGGTTCTGACCACCCTCCAGGATGTTGTGGGGGCGAGTTCTGGGGAGCAAAAGGTGATGTCTGGAGATGATGGGTTATAGAGGGCTTGGTGAGGAATATGGGTATGTTGATGGATGTCGTTAAGGATGATGAGGTTATCTGTTTGGTTTTGTAGTGCCAGCCCTCTGTCTGTGTCGGGGTTGTCGACAAACCAGGCCGACGTCTTGGCGTTGAAGTCACCACCCAGGATGATGTCTGGGGTGTTTGTGATGTGTTGTAAGTGTGGTCTGTATTCATTTGGTACTGTAGGGGATGTTTGGGGAGGGATGTATGTGTTTATGATGGTTATGTTGGAGTTGTTGCCAGTGCGTATTTTAATTGATTGTATTTCTGTTGTGTTATCATTTGGGGGGAGGAGTGATTTGGTTTGTACACTGGTTACTATGTATGATATTTCTTTGTGTACCAGGGTGATGAGTCCACCGCCCCCGCCGACAGCCCGGTCTTGTCTGATGGTGGTGAAATTATGAAATGTGGGTTTTTTTTTGTGTTGTGCGAAGTTTTGTTTCTTGTAAGATGGCAATGTGTATGTTGTGTTGTTTGATGAAGTGTGAGAGTTCGTGTTTCTTTGTGTTAATGCCATCTATGTTCAATTGGAGAATGTTAATGTTATGTGCACGATGTATGTTGGGTGCTGCTGCACGAGGATGGGGTGGGGGTGAGGGAGGGGCTGGGGGTTGGGATGGGTGAGGTGGGGGTGGGGATTGGGGAGCAGGAGATGGGGGTTGGAATGGATTAGGATGGGGTGTGGTGTGTTGAGTTGAGGATGTGGATGGTATGGGAAGGTTAGGTGGGTTAGGGAGGAGATGTAGACGGGTTTTAGGGGGGGGGGGGAGTGGATGATATGGGAAGGCTAGGTGGGTTGGGGAGGAGAGGTGGACGGGTTTTAGGCGAGGGATTTGACTGGGAGAGGGAGGGGCATGAGGAACAGGTCCAGGTGTTCGTGTAGTGTTTCTTGGAGGCAAGTGTTGTACAGGTGAAGTGGGTCCAGTTCCTGCATGAATTGCAGAGAACTGAACCCTTAGTGTGGCGACTCGAAGTGATGGGTTTTGTTAATCAACATGGCTATATTCTAGTTAATCGCCATGATTCAACCCCTCTCTTTCCCTGATATATTTCATACCCTCCCCAGCTATCGGGATTAGTATTGTTGAGGTAAGTGAAGAAAATAAGTAAGATATATGAGGATATAAATAAAGATTCTTAGGTAATGGGAATATATAATACGGTTCCTACCGCTACATAGGAACTTACCATAACTCCTCTTTTACAAACACTGGATGAAGCTTTTCATTCATAACTTCACACAAGTCTGTATCATAGATGTTCGTTCCAACTCTTAGTCTGACAATACCTTCTTTTGTTTTTATTTTTCTATTTACAAATCTATAAAATAGTTTTGGCTCGTTTTTGCACTTCTCTACAATATTCCTTTCATATTTATAATGTTCCTCGCGTCGTATCTTTACGTATTCATTTCTTTTCTCCTTGTACTTATTCCAGTTATTTTCACTATGTCTCTTCCGTGCTATATTCCAGCCTCGGTTTCTTCTATCCTGTGCCTTACTACATCTTATATTGAACCATTCTTTTTCCTTCTTTACCCCTGGTGAGAACCTTGGGACATATTTATGTATCCCTTCTTCATATACTTTCAAGAAAAGTCTATATTTATTAGTGGCCCCTCCATCATTGACGAACATGCCTATTACATAAGGCATCCTCTTCAAACACTAATCCGCCGTAGTTTGAATCTACCGCGCAGAGCATTTAAAAAACTGAGGAGCCTTCATCATGAGCGCACGCGACCTCACTCATGGCTTCAGTCATTATGAATTGGGTTCTCACTACGAAAAAACTTCGTAAAAAATAAAAACAAAAAGAAAATAAGAATAACTATCTAATAAGCTTTCCATCATATCGTGGATGTACTTGTAAGGATCTTTGACCAGACGCTACTGCAGGCGTCATTCTTCCTTCTCTGCTCTGCGCTCAGCCTGCTCGGACCTGTCTCCCCACGCTCCGCGGGTTCCGCATTTGTTGCGTCCCTAGTGAGTTTTTTCTCATTTGTTTACTCCGGGATGTATCGAGTAAGGTTAGGATATGCGTAGCAGGAGTGTCCTGGGCTGGTTGCCCGCAGTGCAGTGTATTTTGGGTCGTATGTTTGGGGCATCTATTTCGGATGTACCCTCGTGGTCCTGTTGTGGACAGGTGAACTTTTTCACAGTTAGCTAGCTTTGTGATGCAGGCGGCTTTCATTACGCGTTATTGCTTCCTTTTATCTTTCTGATGAGGTAGCGTATTTTTGCTGTCGTTCCCAGCGTATTTTTCTTCACTTAGTGAAGTTTTTTCTGGGTCCCGAGTCAGTTCTTCCCTTTGCCGGAAGTGTTTGCTACAGTGGTGTGTTGGCGGTGGTTCCTGTTGTGATATAATTCAGTGCTTTTTGTTTATATTCCGACTTGTTACTGTTATCCGTCTGCCTAGGCCTAGCCAGCCTCGCGTATCTTTATCACATATACAAGTGTTATTGATTTATTTTCTAAATATGTACTACTGTGTCATGTGTATCCTGGTTTAGTTGTGTATTGGCTAATTCCACGGACTATTTATGTGTCCTGGGTTAGTTGTGTTTTGGCTAATTCCACGGACTATGTTGGGCCCGGCGTTAGTTGTGTTTTAGCTACGCCTCGGTCCGGTGTTGCGTTCAGATGGTATCTGGACGGGGTGGGTTTTTTCCGGCGGGTTTTTCTCGGTTTCACCTTGATAACCCCGGCTGGTTGCCAAGTTTTGGCCACGCGTGGTTTAAAACAGGCTTGTTTCCCCGGCGAGTGGGTGTCTGTGGCTCCCCAGGTCTGCGTCTCTGGGGTGCCTGTTTCAGGCTCCTTCTGATTCCCGGCGGGTTGGCTGTACCCATCTAACAGTGTTCATACGGACACGTGTTGTTTGTATTTTTTTCGGTTTTGCAAAGCCAATATAAAACTATGCTGTAGTTGTATTTCCTCCCCGGCGATCTGTTTCAAAGAAGTGGGGATAGGAACAATTGGGGTTAACTTTTAAACTTTAATTCACCCGGTGGGTGCAACCCGGAAGGGTGGGATGACCGAATTTGCAAAATTCAGTTTAGTTGACCAGTCAATTGAGGGATGCTTTGTGTATCGCCTCCTTCAACATACGGCGCTTTAGGGCACAATTGGGGTTAACGTTTTTTTAAACTATTATTCACACCCGGCGGGTGTTTCTTGCACGGATGAGAATAACGAATTTACAATTCAGTTAGTTAACCAGACATTTGAGGGATACGTTTTGTATCGCCGCCTTCAACATACGGCGATCTAAAAAGATACTTCGGCAGAAGTTAGATCTCGTATATTTGTCAGGCTTCCCAGTTTTTTATCTACGAGATAATTCGGGGGCCGGCGTCTTTTTTAGTTTTTTTTTTTCCAAAATTTAATATGGAAACAAACACCACCGGAAAGACTTAATTACTTATAAACGCCATGATGGTCTTTATATATTATGTCAGAGGGTATTCATAAATCTTTTGGACAAATTAAGATATTCTGAAATCTTTTACTTAGGAAACCCCACCGCGTAGCGAGCTGTGGTCGTTGAGTATTACGTCTCGTTACCCGGCGGGTTATTTAACACCTGTGTGCGAACATGAGTGGGTTAACCTTATGAGCATTAATTCCTGGAAATTTTAATTTTCCAGAGCTGGGTCCCGGCGGGTCTATGCAGAACCTGGAGTAGTTTCCCTCCAGTCTCTGTCATGGCTACCTTTGCCCCGGTTTTTGCTGTATGCATTACGCCCTCCTGTTCAGGTATCCCTATTTTTGCGCACACCCTTTGTATAAAATGTGTTAAAAAGTCTCGTTTGGTGGGGGTTACCTTTCCGGCGTTTTTCTCGTTGCTCCGAGAACACCGTTTTTGTTTACCGAGTTTTAGTCAGGATGGCTAAAATAGGTAAGTTACCCCGACGAGTTTGGTCGCTTGAGGGCTCATCAGAAACTGCGTTTTCTGTGGTCGAGCCTGGGATCAGGCTTCCTGTGTTATTCATTGCTTTATGCATTACGCCCTCCTGTTATGTCTCGTTTGGTGTGGGTTACCTTTCCGGCGTTTTTTCTCGTTGCTCCGAGAACACCGTTTTTGTTTACCGAGTTTGAGTCAGGATGGCTAAAATAGGTAAGTTACCCCGACGAGTTTGGTCGCTTGAGGGCTCATCAGAAACTGCGTTTTCTGTGGTCAAGCCTGGGATCAGGCTTCCTGTGTTATTCCCGGTGAGGGGGGCTCCACACAGTTATTTTGTTTGGTCTTTCCCTCCCGGCGACCTTTTTACAAAGAGGTCTGGGGCAGGTATAAGTGGTTTGACATTGCATATAAAACCCGGCGGTTGTACCTTCGGGTGGTTATATTAACGAATTTGCGATTCGCGATAATTTGCCAAACAATTGATTGATACAATAGGGTATCACGGCCGTCAAGACGGCGATCTATGAGGGCTTCTGGCAGAAGCCGGATTAGAGATTAAGATAGGCTTAGACTTTTTATGGGATAAAAAGATGCCTGAATCTTACTAGTGTTTCAAGTGTAAAGGGATACTTGAAGGACTTCATCTTTAATAAAGATATGTTTCATCTTTATGAGGATTCAGAAGTTATGCTTAATTCTTTCGAACAGGTAAAATATATGCTGAAATCCTTAATAAACAATTGGAACAATGTTGTTTGTTTGTTTAGTCTTTCTCTCCGGCGACCTTTTTACAAAAAAGGTCTGGGGCAGGTACAATTGGTTTGACATTGCATATAAAACCCGGCGGTTATACCTTCGGGTGGTTATATTAACTGATTAGCAATTCGCGATCATTTGCCAAACAATTGATTGATACAATAGGGTATCACGGCCTTCAAGACGGCGATCTATGAGGGCTTCTGGGAGAAGCCGGATTAGAGATTAGGATAGGCTTAGACTTTTTATGGGATAAAAAGATGCCGGAATCTTACTAATGTTTCAAGTGTAAAGGGATACTTGAAAGACTTCATCTTTAATAAAGATATACTTCATCTTTATGAGGATTCAAAAGATATGCTTAAAATCTTCTGGACAGGTAAATATATCCTGAAATCTTTAATATGAAACTAAAGGAAAACGAAAAGTAGTGGTGGAGTGCTACGGTTCGTTGACTGGCGGTCTTGTGACATATTTTGTACCATTTTTTGGGTGTAACCCTATGAGCATTAATCCCCGGAAAATTCTCTTTCCAGGGCGGAGTACCGGTGTTGCACCAGGTGACCAGGTAGTTCCCGGGGGCGGGGTAGTTTTCCCCCAGTCTCTGCCATGTCGGCACTTGAACCTCTCATTGCTGTATGTTCAACGCCGTTAAGATCAGGTATCCCTATATATTATTTTTATTTGTTAATGAAATAATTTAATCACTGAATAATAATAACCATATATATTTCTATGATTATATTAGGATAATATTGTGTTTATTTATAGTAATTTATTTTAATACAATTAAATATAAATTAAATTAATTAGTATACTTTATGATTTTGCTCACCAGCTCTGCTTTCAATGTGTTAATGAGCTATGGGAGCTTTTAATTATCATAAACCTTTACAGGGCTCTCTTTTAGAGAGTATACCGAGCTCGCAAGCGAGGGACAGCCACAGCCAAGGTGTATGGCGATACTCACAGTCCTGGCAGGACAGAACACATCCCTTTGTGACTCAACTAGTGCTGACGTCCACGGGATGCCGATGTACCATCTTCTACCCCAGTTTTAACATGGCAACATGTGGAGGTCCCGGCTTCGGCGGGATCTTCCCATGATAAGCCAGACTTAACGGATGAAGAACAACGATCTCTGGTCTCAGAGATGGAGGTTGAAGAGTCCAGTCACCTTCTAGGCGACTCTCAGGGTACTGTCGAATCTCCACGGAGTTCGTCATCGGCTAGGTATGTACCGGCGGAAGAGATTGATGGACTACTATTGAATGCACTTAATAGGTTCTTTGGCCCTACGCCGGAAACTCCTTCTGATACGGGAGATCCCGCGATGTCGACGAATGTGCGACCTCTGGCTACATCCTTTGCTTTAGCGAAAATACCTAGCCATCCGCTTGTGTCAGACCCAATTTCCAATGTGCCAGGCACAACAGCTCTCACTACTTCCACTGTGCGAGTCATATCAGACATATCTCCCCCTCCTTTAGACAAGGCGCCAGTCAAAAAACAGGAGCTATGCCTCTTTTTACGGGCCTGATGAGTCAGGGGTAGCAATGTTACGGAAATGTTTTGGATGTTCATATTAAGGACATTCCAAGTTATTATAACCATGACTTATTCTTACCACCAAATCCCTCCAGAACGCCATTCTTGGTTCTCTCTTCCGGTTTTTGGTGCCGGCGGAGTCCCCTCTGCTTGGCTGCCATTAGCACGCCTTCCCCAGCTTACCTAGACCGCGAGTTTAGGTTAAGAGGAAAAGCGTTTAAACTGTTTTCGCAATATATGGTTCCCAGCAAGTAACAAAGTCTCTGTTACGCTCTTCTCAGGCAATAGAAGCCGCGGAAGTCAGGAAAGCCATTGAACTTTCCCGGCGCTTGCTTCTCCAGACTTCCATCCAAGTCTTTAGGAGATATTCGGACGGCCTTATTAGAGGCAGTTCGAGCAAGGCAGGATCTGAGGATGTTCTTAGTGAAGAAACTTCTTGACCGTATTGCAAGCCAAGTAGTTCTGTCTCCAGTTCTAATTCCTTCTTTGATTTCACCAGCAGTTTGGAAGACTGTTTTCAATTTGGCACAAGCATTCAAGCAAGGTCCCCGCAAGCCCTGATGCCCTTGTTAGAACAAGGGATCAGGGTCTGGTGGTATCTGGGCGACTAACTGGTGGTGGCAGAAACAGAAAAGTTACGCATCAGTCATGTCTACGTTACGTTAAACCATCTCATATCTCTAGGATTCAAGGTCAACTTAGTAAAAGTCAAACCCTTGTTCCCCCACGAGTATTTCAGGGGATAGGGCTGGTCGAGGACACAGCTTCTCTCACTCTGAGTCAGAGTGTGGACACTCGAAACAGATTTCGCAAAAACTGTTTATGTTTCTCCACAGTCTGAATACGACACAGAAACTTTGGGAATCTCTAGTCGGTTCTCTCAACGGGGTTCAGCTAACTGTGAAGTTGGGCCGGTTGAAAGTCTAACGTTTAATCTTGGAGGGCAACAAATTTTTCCCACTATTACCGGCGGGGATAGTATGGCCTATCCCAACGTTATTACACAACTTACTAGCGGTTTGGGCGACGAGAGAAAGGTTGCACGCAGTCATGTCATGAACCTCTCCTCCGCCGTCGGTATGGGTGGACATGGATGCGTCAGGCACGATAGGTTGGGGCTTGTAGTCAAACCTCGGGCATCAGGGTCAAAGGTTTTGGTCCCATTTAGAAATCTTCCACATCAATGTCAAAGACTTACTAGTCCCCTTATCTGTCCTTCAGGCTCACGGCTCTGCTTTACGGGGCTAGTCGGTGGCCTTCAGAATGGACAATCTGAATGTGGTTCACTGTATTCAGAAACAAGGGTCAATAAGATCTCGGAAGTGGCTAAACGTGTCAGAAAAGATTTTTATACTAGCCAACAGGCTGAACATTCATCTTCACGTATCTTATCTCCCAGGCGTTGCAAACGTCTGGGCAGACGCTCTGTCTCAGAGACAAAGCACTTCAGTGGAATGGGCGCTCTTGCGTGTGCGGAGCATGACCATCCACAAGTGGATTTGTTTGCGTCTGAGAAGACTTGCAAACTCCCACTGTACCTCACCCGCCGGACGATAACGCCGGCGGGCGGACCTGACGCTCTGATGACGGACGAGAACAGGTTGAGTTCCTTTTATCTATTTTCTGCCGCCAGACGCGTCTCTAATGTGCCACGTAGTCAACAAACTACAGGATTAGCGAGGCGTAGTCTCGCTAATCGCGCCCCTGTGGCCGGTGCAGTTTGGTACCAGCATTTGTACACGTGGTGCCCGCACCCAGTGTCACTCCCGGTCGGGTTGTTCCACTTAGAACACAATTGGCAACCTAGAAACCTCGCGGACTTGTTCATTATGGACATTCAGGAGGCCAAGTGGCTAGCACCATATGGTAGCGACGTGACCAAGATATTCACGAATCAATATACCCAGTCTACAAAGCGACAGTTTCAATCGCATTGGCAAGCTTTTATGTCTTGGATTCTTAGAACAAACCAAACTGTGCCCTCGGTGGCGTTGGTTGTTAATTATTTAATGTATCTGTTCATGCAGAAATATTTATCCGAAATTGATTTATGAGGGCAGGTTTTAAACTCCGCCCACCTCCCCGTCAGCTCAGGCCTACCTGGTCTCTGGACAAAGAATCGTAGTTATTCTCGTTCCCGTATGTACCAAAGACTGCAGATTTTACAAAAGGGCAGTATTCCTTATGGCTTTGGCTACCGGGAACAGAGTATCTGAGCTGGCGGCGATGAGCAACACACCTATTTGCCTCAGGTTTGATAGGCTTCATGAGTGTATTCACATTGCACCTTCCCCAGGATTCTTAGCCAAGAATGAGCACAGTGAACACGTGTTTTCAGAGTTCACGGTGCCGGCGTTAAAAAGGGGAAAGGTGCACCATCTTTTTTGCCCAGTGCAAGCTCTAACCAAATATTTAAGAGTGGCACCTCTAAATCACCAGGGTGCTTTATGGGTCGCAAGTCCGGTGAACGCTTGATGGAGCGTACACTGGCTTCTCTCTTGGTCAAGGACTTTAAAGAGAAGAATCCCGGCGTTGTGGGTAAGACCCACGATTTACGCAAGGGGACAGCCTCTTTACGTTTCCTTAATAATCTTTCGGTGGAAGTTATTAAGTCCACACAGTTGTGGGCCTCTAATCAGGAGTTTTTTGACGCGATGCCTTTCAGTAGCTCTGGACAAACCTTCCTTGCCATGTATAGCTTTACGGCAGAGGGTCTAGGTGGCCCTTTTAGTCACGTTTTGTTTAATTTCAAGAAAAAGGGGGGGGAGGGTGCAGTCAGTGTGACATAGGACACCCTAGACCCCTCCGGAGTATGTGTTCGGAACATACGAGCTGGGATACTGTTTGTAGGCATTGTTTTATAAAATTTCTCTGTAGTATTATTGCAGGAAATTGTGCTAAAGGCCAATAGTAGTGTTACAACAATTCTTGTTGTAAGTAGCTTTGGCTGTGAAGCAATAGATTTTTGAGAAATCTCGGTAGTTGCAACTACGACTTTTACTTTTGAAGTAATTACTTCTCCATAAGTACACGAGTTCAGTACTTCTATGAATGTACAAGAATTCATTTATGTTTGGTTATATTTTTAGGAATATATCTACTAGTTAATGGGGTTTATATGTGCACATGTAAACTTATAAGTTTTTAGTTTTCACCACTTACTTTAAGTGGGGTGCCTTCTTAACTAGCAGATCTGTGTACAGAGTCTCAGAGTTAACCCTTTTTCAAGCAGGCTTCTTTGAAGCACGCTCCTGCTTGTACCCCTTTTTGAAGATTTAGGCTGTATAAAGTTTATGCACCCGAATATCTCTTTTTTACAAGAGTAAGAATACTATGTGGTTGTTTGATTATCTGCTTTTCTAGAGTTATGATATGATTACGAATGTCCCCCTCCAGTCTTAGAAATCAGGCATGTTCGTCAATGATGGAGGGGCCACTAATAAATTATAGGTTTGACTCCTGTAAGGAGATAAAGAAAACCTAATATTTAGTAGTGGCCCCGTAATCATTGACGATTGGGGCCCTCCCGACCATCCCCTTCCCATTCGTTGATGTATTCAGGATTTTGGTTTACTTGATATGTCAGTGAAGGAAGAATGACGCCTGCAGTAGCGTCTGGTCAAAGATCCACACAAGTACATCCACGATATGATGGAAAGCTTATTAGATAGTTATTCTTATTTTCTTTTTGTTTTTATTTTTTACGAAGTTTTTTCGTAGTGAGAACCCAATTCATAATGACTGAAGCCATGAGTGAGGTCGCGTGCGCTCATGATGAAGGCTCCTCAGTTTTTTAAATGCTCTGCGCGGTAGATTCAAACTACGGCGGATTAGTGTTTGAAGAGGATGCCTTATGTAATAGGCATGTTCGTCAATGATTACGGGGCCACTACTAAATATTAGGTTTTCTTTATCTCCTTACAGGAGTCAAACCTATAATTTGTCTTGAACCATTTCCAGGCTTTCTAGTTCCTTCCAATTTATGCTTTGGAAATGATGTATCAATTATTTAAAATCAGTTTTAGCATAGTTGTATCTATTTATTTTATGTCCTTCATTTCTCTCCTCATTTTCCCCCATATCCATCTCCATTTCTAAAATCTTGTGATCACTTTTTCCCAAGGGACGATAATTTATCTTTTTAACATCATGCGGATCACTGGTGAAGACTAGGTCTAGCCTGGATGGTTCATCCATCCCTCTGATTCGTGTGTTTTCTCTAACATGTTGTGTTAACATGTTTTCTGTTAATAGATTCAGTTATTTACTGCCCCAAGATTCATCATTATTTCCCGCATCTAACCCTTCCCAATTGACTTCCTTACAGTTGAAATCACCTGTTAATTTAATTTATTTCTCCTATTAAAAAGTATTTTTAGTGCATCTAGAGATTCCGTGATTAGTTGATCATATTCTTCCCGCTTCCATGCTCTAGTTTGTGGTGGTATATAAGCCACTGCTATATCAGTTGCTTTGTTGTCCTTGCCTTTTATTGTCACTGCTATCATTTCTGATCTATTATTGCCTAGGTTAATCTCACTTGCTTCTATATTTTTGTCAGTCATTATTAACACGCCACCCCCCACTTTTCCTTCTCTATCGTTTCTCCACACATTGTACCCTTCCCATCATCATCATCATCATCATCCCAACACTCCCAATTCAGTACCACCTCTCAACTTTGTTTCTGCTAAGCACATAATATGTGGTTTATATTTCTCAATCTATCTATCTATCTATTGCCTGACGCCGTGATCCCCGAAGGGGTGGCCACGAATGAACCGCCTCCATGCACCTCTGTCTCCAGTCAGTCGACGCCCCTCCCCCCAACCAGCACCGCCTTCGTTCATGTAGTTCCTCACTCCATCCTTCCACCTCATATTCGGTCTACCTCTCCCCCTCTGTCCCTCCACCTCGCTCTCGTACACCCTCTTAGTCATTCTCTCGCTTTCCATACGTTCCATATGGCCGAACCATCTCAAGTTGTTCCTTTTCACACTTTCCAGCACATCTACCTCCACACCACACCTCCTTCTTACTTCCTCATTAGTCTGTCTATCCCTCCATGTAACTCCGCACGCACTCCTTAAGTAATTCATTTCCACTGCTCTCACTCTTGGTCTGAGTCTCTCAACCAACGTCCATGCTTCGCTTCCGTAAGTCAGTGTCGGGATTACCACACTGTCATGCAAGGACTTCTTCACTTCCATACTTACCACCCTATTTCTTGTTACTGCTTTTAGCGTTCCTACAACCCTCTTCCCCTGTTGTACCCTCTTCCGCACCTCTTCATCCATAGTCCCATCTCTACTCAACACACTGCCCAGATACTTAAAAGAGTTGACGATCTCCATAGCCTGACCGTTCAGCTTCACCTCACACTCTGTGACTTCACCCCTTTCAAAGACCATAACCTTGCTCTTCCCCGTATTTACCTTCAAATTCCGTTTTTCGCACACTGTTCCAAACTCATTTACCAGACCCTGCAACTCCCATTCATTATCACTCATCAGAACTGTATCATCCGCAAACAGCAGTATAGGTAGCTTCCACTCAATTCCCTCCCTTTTCAGCGATACACCAACATCCACTGCTCTTGATAGTATTTCTTTCAAGACTCCATCCATATATACAGTAAACAACCACGAGGACATCACACACCCCTGTTTCAAACCAACATTCAGGTCAAAGAACTCGCTCTGCTCACTCTCCACACGTACTGCCGCCTTTGCACCCTCATACATGCTCTTCACTGCTTTCAGCAACTTGCCCTCTACTCCGTATATTCTAAGTACTTTCCACAAACCTTCTCTATCCACTCTGTCATAGGCCTTCTCCAAGTCCATAAAGGCAACATACACCTTTTGTTTCTCTTCTTCTCCACAACACAATTCAGGGTAAAAATCTGATCTACACATCATCTTCCCTTCCTAAAACCTCCCTGCTCGTCGCCTATCCATTTCTCCGTTCTCACTCTCACTCTCTCAATCACTACCCTACTGTATACCTTCCCTACTACGCTTAGAAGACATATTCCTCGGTGGTTACCACACACTCCTCTTTCCCCTTTGCCCTTATATAGGGGGACTATTATGCCAGTCTTCCAGTCATCGGGTGCACTCCCCTTCTCCCATGCTAGTTTGCACATTTTCCATACCCATTCTATCACTATCTCACCACCATACCTCAACATTTCCCCACACACTCCATCTGCTCCTGGTGTCCCAACTTCACTCTTTTCATGGCTTCCCACACTTCTGACCTCCTGATCCCCACCTCCTCCTCCACTACTTCTCTTCTTCTCCCTCCTATACCAATATAGTCATTCAATTCTAATTTCTTAGACAGCTAGCCATCCACATTACTATACATCAGCTTCATCTCCCCCTTTCTTACACCTTTCTTTTTTCTCTTTCCCTAATATTCCCAGACTCTACTCCCCCCCCCCCCCCCCCGCTCTGCCTGCTTCGTTGGTTTCACTTTTGAACACGTGCGGGGGCTGACGGAGGCGGCAGGAGGGGAGTCCATGCCCGCATGCCCACCCTTCCTGCCGCCCCCAACTAATTGTAGTGGGCCCTATCATTTCTCATCCTTTCTGTTTTCCGTTTTTCCCTTCTTCCCGCTGCCCCCCCCTTTGGGACTGTCATGAGGTAAACGACCGTACTCACTCTTTGGTTTCGTTGGAGGGTGTTGTGGGTCGGCAATCCCTACACCCGTCGAACTGTGGTACCCGACGTGTTAGAGCGAGGGGAAACTTTTATGCCAAACCCTAACCCTTGTGCTGGGTCGGCGATCGACGGATCGACGGCCCTTAAGGTGCATTGGTCGGGGTGTATATCTGCAAGAATTCCTAGGGCGGTCGTCCCGTCCTCTAATTGTGGCTCCATGGTGGGTTTGGAATCTGACTCAGATGAATTTAGAAATATTCGTTCTATGGAATCTAAAATTGCCCCCTCCGACGCCGACCCCTGCGAGAAATTGGACTGCCTCAAGGACCCTTCCCCTGCTGCCAACAGTGCCGGAGTTCCCCACTCAGGCATGGCACCCACAGACCTTGGCAAACCTCCTAAGGATACTGTGACGAATTCTCCATCGTCGGGTAGTGAGATCCATCAGGTGATCTCCCCGGCATCAATTCCTATGCACAGTACTGCCTCTGTGATCAATAATAGTGATGACAACCCCACAGTCTCGACTTTAACTTCTAAATTACCAGATTATGATTCTAGCCTTAGCCTACCTCTTCATTCCGTTGACAACCTTAATGAAGAACCTCGCATGCCCTCAGCTGACACCCCTACGGATGCTTCTTGCATCCCTGACCCGTCTGTGACTCCATCTGTTACCATCTTCCCTCCGGATGCAGGATCTACTACCTCAATTAAACCTGCTTCTGTACCTCCACGATCTCAACGAGCCATTGATGCAGGTACAGGAAAAGACCTTGCCGGTATTTCCTCTGCCATTCACACGCTTCAACCGTTCGTACCTTCGCATAACCGACAAAGGCGTAAACGTAACACGTATACCCCTGCTTCGAAGGACACTTATAACGCTATGTTCAGTCCCCCTGATTGGTCACGGTTTTTCACGGTCTCTGGTGAACCTATGGATGATTTCAGTCTATACGATACTCTCGCACAGGATATTGGTGACTTCACCATGCATGCTGTTGGATCGGCCAAGTGCATGATTGAGGTGAAAACACAGGAGCAATCAGAAGCCTTACAAGCCTACCTCGACACCCCCAACGACAGATACACAGGTAAACCAGATGAATTCCTGAATCAGTGTACTGGCACGGTTGTGCTCCCTTCCGACTTCGAATTTGCAGATCAGAGCTTTACAGACTCAACCAATCGTATCTTAAAATTATTGCAAAGAACTGACCCCACTGTTGTTAAAGTTGACACTTATACTGCTCCTCAGCGTGGAAATCGGCCCCCACTACGCATTGTCAAAATCTATTTTAAGCGCCATGACCTCCCTATGCATGTCCGTCTTGCAGGTCGCCAACTGCAGGTACGACGGTATGTTAACAAGCCGAGACAATGCACAAATTGCTGGAAGCTTGGGCATTCAACCCCACGGTGTCGGGCTCTCAATGCTCGTTGCTTAAATTGCGGCTCAGAACAACATGCTCTCAACAATTGTCAAGCCAGCGCGCCCCGTTGTGCACATTGTGACGGGTCCCACAAAGCCAATGACAGAACATGCCCGCACTTTGCGTTTCATCGTGACGTATTACATTTACAGGCCACAAAAGGACTCCCCTTCCGGTCTGCTGCAGGCAGGTCTTCCGGTCTCCTGCATTAAGGCAGGAAGGTAAATCTCCTCCATATCGATGGTATGAATCAACTACACCCGCTGACTCCTCTGACCACCAGCATCCAGAGCAGCCTCCGGCACCACCTATTAGCCCACAACATTACCCCACCAATGATACCTTCCGTTTAGTTCACCTTAACTCCCCGGACCTATCCACCTCTAACAGGTTCGAGGGATTTACTAACTTGACCGATGATACTGAGTTTTGGAACATGACTGCCGAAGAGAACCTCATGGAATGTAACACAGTACCAGATATAGAGACTTCTCCCCAATCTCACTCCACCCAGTCGCAGCCTCGGAAAAAGCGTAAGGTTGCAAGTCCTATCCGGTCATTATCCCGGACCTCGAAACTCGGCTCCACCACACAGAAGTGGGTTATGCCTACCCACGATCCGGACTGTGGCTGCCATAACTGCGGCCGATTCTTTCTACTTCAGCACAAGACACAAGCGGAAGATGCTCAAATTCACCCGACTCCTTGTTATTGTGTCACCCATATTTGTGAATCTGATCCTACGCCCAAGGACTTGATGCAGAGATTCCTGAAGGACAATAACCTGTTGGATTCTGACTTGACTACTATAGAGCTATCACAATCCCGATTTGATGTTCACAAACCTCCTGTCAATGTGCGTACCACCCTCACCACGCCTGATCCTCCCTGTAACCTTGAGCGACATGTTCCGTTAGCCGCTCCCCACTGCCCAGATCCCGATGCTCCCAAACCTAGGGACATTCCCCCACAAACTCCTGCTAACCCTACGACACCATCATCTGACGAACCTTCGATAAAGACTCATCATACCCCGAGCCCCTCACAATCTCCTGTATTGATATGTCACACCAATATCCCACCTGACAAATGTGGATGTCCAATTTGTTTCCGTAATTATATCACACCCCATATCTGTGCCACGGATCCCTGCCTCCTTGCTCGGACGCAGGAATTTGTCACCACACGTACACTTCCCCCTAACCCTGATGAAGATGTTACCTCCGCTTATCTATTTATGAACACTCTGCGCCAAAAAATCCTCCACTGCCCCACCCTTGTTCCTAAACTAGTCACACAATTCACAGCTATTTCTGAAAAATGTACAGACCTTACATCTACCCCTTCACCTCCATCCACACAACCCTCTCCACACTCACAACCTTTACCAGACTCTCTTCAAGAGACCACTATTGTCGTTGACTCTGACAATCCTATTCTTGATGGCATATAACATTTTGCAATGGAATATAAACGGATACCAAACTCGCCTCCGTATGGGAGAATTACAACGATTACTTAAATTATATTCACCATTATGCATTTGCCTCCAACATGTAGGCAATTTTGTTGTCCCCCCAGGCATTATACTGTTGCTGCTAGCTCCCCTATAACCCCTTCACATCTCCGAACGGCCATCCTTGTGCACTATAAGTGCGTATTTGTTCCTGTCACCCTTGACCCCAACCCTTTTCAAACAACTGCCGTCTCCATTTCATTACCAAACCTTCCTTCCTTGACTGTTTGCTCCTCCTACAATCAACCCTCCTGTCATTACAATACTTCAGACCTTCATCAAATAGTACAACAACTGACCCCACCGTACCTTATTCTGGGCGACTTTAACGCACACTCTCCCCTTTGGGGCAACCCAAACACAGACATCCCAGGCAATAAAATTGAAAAATATCTCCTTCATTCTACTCTTTGTTGTCTCAACTTTGACACCCCCACCTACAGATCTGCTACCCACTGTACATTTTCCGCTGTTGATCTTTCCTTTGCCTCGGATGACGCAGCTCCCCTATTTGACTGGTCAGTTTTACAGGATCGCTTCTCCAGCGACCACTACCCTATACTCCTTAAGTATTTGTGCCCTGCATCCTCCCCTCAAATATCGAGTTATAATCTCTCTAAAGCCGATTGGACGTCTTATACGCACTCCTCTGCAGACGTTTCGGACTTCTCCCCTACCTCCTCCCCTGCACACAATTTTGATTATTTTTCGTCCTTCCTGAACTCCATTGCTCGCACTCATATCCCGCTTACCTCCTCGCTGACGCACCCTCGCCAGGTCCCTTGGTGGACGCCCACTCTAGCCCAAATGATAAAATTCAAGCATCGTGTGGAACGCCTTCTTAAGCGTCTGAGTGTTAGGCAGCGGCGTTTAAAGACTGTTTCCCCCCGACTTTTTTCCACTAATCGTTACTTTGACCTTATAACCATCACTATTGAAAAAATTGCCCTTAAAACGTTCTATAACAAGATCTGTGCAGTTGTCAAACGCAGTATCCTTGACAACAAGATACTTTCATGGCGATCATATATCTCGTCCTTCAATTCCCGCACCCCTCTCTCTACTTTATGGAAAAGGTTTCGCAGTATCAACGGACGCACTGTACGGCCTCCACTCTCTCCACTCAAAGACCCTGCCTCGGACTCGCTTACACATGACCCCCTTGACATCGCTGCCATACATGCCAAACATTTCTGTCACGTCAGCTCAGACCAGTCATTGCCTCGTCAATTTCTTCGTTATAAATGTATGGAGGAATCTCGCCCGCTATCTTTTCATAGCGGGAAAACACATGAATATAACACCCCTTTTTCAATTCCGGAATTGCGACACGCGCTCGACCTGTGTACAGACACTACTCCTGGCCCGGATGGATTCTCGTACGCTCTCATCCGTCACCTCCATCCACGTGCGCTACAACATCTTTTACAACTGTACAATCAGTTTTGGATAAGTAACTACTTCCCACCGTCTTGGCGGCATGCTTACACTATACCCGTACCGAAGCCTGGAAAAGATCATAGTCTTCCCACAAATTACAGACCGATTGTGCTTACCTCATGCCTCTGCAAATTAATGGAAAAAATGATCAATCCTCGACTTTTACATTACGCTGAGTCACATGCCCTCCTATCCCCATATCAGAATGGTTCCCGCCCTGGCCGTTCTACACTGCACTCACTTATTTGCCTTGAACACCAAATACGTGATGGGTTCTCCAAGAACCAACCCACAGTGGCAATATTTTTTGACATTGCTAAGGCTTATGACACAACATGGAGACACAGGATTTTAAAAAATTTACACGATTCTGGCATGCGGGGTCCTCTTCCCTGCTTTTTACAACATTTTCTCTCTAACCGTACATTCCAGGTCAAAAATAATGGTCTCCTATCGGACATTATGTCACAAATTAATGGAATACCACAAGGATGTGCCCTTAGCAGCTTACTCTTTCTTATGGCGATCAATAGTGTCATACGCAGCCTCCCACCTGAAATATCGTATAGCTTGTATGTGGACGACTTCGCAATATATTATACTTCTCCCAGTCTGACTCACATACAACGGCGTCTCAACATTGCTCTAAAATCCATCCACTCTTGGGCATCCACTGCTGGTTTTCAATTTTCTGCTGAAAAGACTAACGCCGTTGTATTCTATAGAAATGTTCGACATTTACGTAAACAGTCCATTACTCTCACCATGGGACATTCTAATATTCAGATCCTTCCACATACCAGGTTCCTTGGTTTAATCTTTGATACTCACCTCAATTGGAAGAGTCACATTGCCTGCTTAAAGGCACGTTGCCTCCAGAGAATGAATGTTCTGAAAACAGTCGCACGAGTCCATTGGGGCGCAGATCGCGCTACGCTTTTACTGTTCTACAGAGCTACCATCCTCTCAGCCCTAGATTATGGTAGCCCTGTCTATGGCACGGCCTCTGCTTCCACATTAGGAGCCCTCGACAGCGTACACCATTTGGGCATCCGCATTAGCTCGGGGGCATTCCGTTCCTCTCGTGTCTCCAATATCCTATGTGAGGCTGGGACCTTACCTCTAGCCTACCACCGTCGATTAGTCCTCATGCGTACGGCTGTTCGCCTCCGTCATGACCCGACTCTACTAGACCTATTCCATTCCACAGATAACTATCGTTCAAACATTCCAGTGCCATTCCCAATGTTGTCTCGCCAATTGCTCTCCACTTACAGTATCACCGTTCCTCCCATAACTCCCCCTCCTAGTCACATCACTCCGTGGACCCTAAAACACCCTACAGTTTGCTTTCACTTAGCGGATCACCTTGATGCCCAAGCCCCATCTCAATGTCGACTTCTCGCTTTACAACATCTTGATGATCACATCCCGGCTGTTTTCATTTACACCGATGGCTCGAAAACTGCGGATGCCGTGGGTTGCGCTGCAGTCTCAGACCATGGCTTGTATCAAAGTACCTTACACCATCACTCCACGGTTTTCACTACTGAATTATGGGCTATTCAAGGTGCTTTGAGCACCATCTCTTCATTGTCGAGGAACTCTCCACGGGTCGTTATCTGTAGTGACTCAAAGAGTGCACTGCAAGCCTTATGTGTATTTGCCCCCAAGGACCCATTGGTCAAGACTATCATCCACACAATACACAAATTACAGTGCGCTAATCGTTCCATCACACTGTGCTGGATCCCCGCGCATGTAGGAATTCCCGGGAATGAGCGTGCAGACTTCCTCGCTAAGCAAGCGTGTCATGGTACACCCTCTACTACTTTGCTGCGTTCGGAGGACATGCTCCCTGTCCTCCGTCGCCGTGTTTATGACGCTTGGCGAGTTGAGTGGAGAGCGCAACCATTAACTGGCCACCTTCGCTCCATTAAGGATGACATACACTTGTGGCCCTCTTCAATTAATGGTTCACGTGCAGACCAAACCCTATTAACTAGATTACGTTTAGGCCACACGCGCCTCACACATGGTTACCTGATGTCCACCCCTCGTGGTCCACCACCTGAATGCCAACATTGCCATACATCATTGACTGTTTTTCACTTTCTTTGTATTTGTCCCGTCTATGCATCTGAAAGACGGAGATTCTTGCTGAACACCTCATTACATGGCATCCTCTCTGACTCAGACTCTTTCAATTTCACCCCTATTCGTCACTTCCTGAGAGCGATAAATTTATACAATGACATATAACTGCTGACATATACGTGACTTTAAACTCTGTACCACCTCCTCCACCACTAGCCTTGAGAGGGCCTAGGCCCAGTGGGCTAGTATAAAATAAAAGCATCATCAACAACAACTGTAGTGACTCAAAGAGTGCACTGCAAGCCTTATGTGTATTTGCCCCCAAGGACCCATTGGTCAAGACTATCATCCACACAATACACAAATTACAGTGCGCTACTCGTTCCATCACACTGTGCTGGATCCCCGCGCATGTAGGAATTCCCGGGAATGAGCGTGCAGACTTCCTCGCTAAGCAAGCGTGTCATGGTGCACCCTCTACTACTTTGCTGCGTTCGGAGGATATACTCCCTGTCCTCCGTCGCCATGTTTATGACGCTTGGCGAGTTGAGTGGAGAGCGCAACCATTAACTGGCCACCTTCGCTCCATTAAGGATGACATACACTTGTGGCCCTCTTCAATTAATGGTTCACGTGCAGACCAAACCCTATTAACTAGATTACGTTTAGGCCACACACGCCTCACACATGGTTACCTGATGTCCACCCCTCGTGGTCCACCACCTGAATGCCAACATTGCCATACATCATTGACTGTTTTTCACTTTCTTTGTATTTGTCCCATCTATGCATCTGAAAGACGGAGATTCTTGCTGAACACCTCATTACATGGCATCCTCTCTGACTCAGACTCTTTCAATTTCACCCCTATTCGTCACTTCCTGAGAGCGATAAATTTATACAATGGCATATAACTACTGACATATACGTGACTTTAAACTCTGTACCACCTCCTCCACCACTAGCCTTGAGAGGGCCTAGGCCCAGTGGGCTAGTATAAAATAAAAGCATCATCAACAACATCAACTCCCCCCCCCCCCCTCCCCCGATTCCCCTCCACCTTCTCTCCCTTGCTCCCCCGTGCTCTCCTCCTGTCTTGTTTCTCTCACTTGTTCCTGGATTACACCAGTCTCTCCCTCCTGTCCTTCGGTACTGGTACTCGCTTCCTCTGTCTGACCGTTCGTCCCGAAGTTCTCTGTTTGCCCCTCCGTCTTCCTCTGTGGTCCTTTGATGAACCATTTCTTCTTCGTTCCTACCAGTCGCCAATAAAAAAAAATCCACTTCTTGGTCTGTTCTTTTGGCATTCAATTCCTTCACCTCTTCCCTCAAACTTTTCATTTTGTTTCTTTTATCTAAGTCCATGTATTTTTCGATGTAGATATGCTTCATACAATCCCTATCTTTCAACCTCCATTTATTCTTCATGATTCCCTCTACTATTCCTACTGTGCGAAACTGCACTTTCATTGGCATAGTCTCTTGTTTATATTTTCCAATTCTATGCATGTTTTCGATTTCATTCTCCCATTCTCTCACATCCTCGTCCACTACCTGTAGAATCTCCCTCACTCGGTTTCTCTCTATCCTACTTCTCTCCTCTTTCTTTATATTGTGTTTCTCCTTATCTCCTCTTATCACAATACATTTTTTTCTTCCAGCAGTCTCCCTCACTAGATTTTCCTTCTGTTTAATTACCTTAACTACATCCTTTTCAAAGTTACCTCCCTGCTTATGTATCTTTAATTTTTCCTCAGCTAACTGTTGCTCCTTTACTATCTCCGAAAATTTCAAATTCCTTACCTCTTCGTTCTTTTCAAATTCATCCTTCTTTAATTTAACATCCTTCATATCTTTCTTCGTCCTGTCCATTTCTTCTTGCATTTCGTTAGTACAGACCCTTAATACGTAGTTTTCATCTTTCAGAATACTAATTTGGTTTGCCATCCGTTTTTCTCTCTGTTCACAGTCTAAGATTTTTGTCTCCTGTTCCTCTAACTTCCGTTCTAGTTTATACAACCTTACCGCAAATGCAGATGTTGCTGCTCCCTCCTCTGAGAACCCTGAAATATCAAATACATCACGGTGATCACGATCATAAGGGTCTCTGTTGGTTAGCACCCTGCTCGGAGGCAGGCTAAGCAGGTTCCTCCCACCATTGGCCATTCTGCCACCTGGTCTTTGTTTACACCTGTTCGGCGCCAAAAGTTCGGCGGGAATATCCATTACTTTTTATTTCTATTTTTCCGAATTAAATTAAATGCAACTCTCACCTTTTTAACCCGCTGAGACCCAGCGTCGCACGTGTTGCGTCGGCAATGTTCGATCACCAGAACCCAGCGACGCAACGTTTGCGTCCTGGCCGGTCCGGTCCTAATTACTCCGGTCCTATGGCACCCCGAGGGCTCAGATTTGTATGGGAACTGTGTAAGTATCCCACGCACCCATGCCGATGGTTGAACACTCTCAAAGTCCAACCGCGTGCGCGTGAGCGCGTAAAAACATGTTTTTTGGGGGAAATTGCCTTCAATTTTTTACTCTTGTAAAATCCGTTTTCGGGGGCTCTGTAGGACCATTTTTTGCACTTTATGACCAATTTTTTTTTTTTTTTTTCCTTCATTCCTAACCCATTCGCTATTGTTTCTGGAATAAAAAAAAAAAATCAAAACCTGCTGGGCCCTGGTGGTACATTTATTAATAACTAGCTGGGGCTCAGCGGGTTAAACAAGGGAGTATATTCACTAATTGTATTCAAATAATAATTATTAAACAAAAGGACAACACATATGAACGCTCCAAAATACGAAACCACCAAACAGGCGCTGGCTGAATCAGCTGGTCGCACGCACGCACGCACGTGTATGTACTTACACTAGTTGTACTTACACTAGTTGTATTTGCGGGAGTGAGCATGCTCGTTAATTCCCGCCTCCTAAGATATGTTTGTCATACCGTGCTTTGTAACTATGCACTGATGGTGCAGACACTACTTCGGCTGGCAATTTGTTCCACCCACTAATCGAGTTGGTAGGAAATCTTTTACTTTTCAGATCAGATTTACTATTAGGCACTTTCAGTTTGTAGCTGTGACCTCTTGTTCTCTCACCTCCATCCCTCTCTATGAAGTTTTCTTGGTCGATTTTGTCAATACCTCTAACACATTTGTATATCTGAATTTGCTGTCCTCGTTTCCCTCTCGAGCCTCTCTTGGTACTCCAAATTTTCCAAACCTGGGATCATCCTCGTAGCTGCTCTCTGTACCCTCTCAATTTTGTGGATATGTTTCTTCATGTGAGGGGACTACACTACAGATGCATATTCCATCCTGGGTCTTATTATTGCCGTTATTATTTGTTTCATGGTGTTTTCATTAAGATAATTGAAAGACATCCTGATATTTGCCAATAGTGCTAGTGATTCTCTCACTATCTTATTTATGTGGCTTTCTGGAGACATGTTATCCTTAAATTCTATCCCCAAGTCTTTTTCTTTTCTGCTTTGGGAATCACTTCATTTCCTAGTTTATAATCTTTTCTAGGTCTGTACTTGCTTTTACCCATTTCTAGAGTCTTACATTTCCCTGCATTGAACTCCATATTCCATTTGATGCTCCATTCATGGATCTTTTGCAAATCTGCTTGGAGTTCAAGCAATCCTCCTGGGTTCTGATCGTTTTAAGCAGCTTAGCATCGTCCGCAAACATGCTCATGTAGCTTGTTAGTCCCTCAGGTAAGTCATTTACAAATATTAGAAACATGATTGGGGCTAGGACAGATCCTTGTGGTACTCCACTCGTAATTTGAGTCCAGTTTGACGATTTCCCCCTTACTGTTGTTCTCTTCTGTCTTCCGCTAAGGTAGCTCTCCATCCATTTCAGCAGTTTGTCTCCTACTTTTCCCTCATGTTTTAATTTCCACAGCAATCTCTTGTGTGGAACTTTGTCAAATGCCTTTTTAAAGTCTAGGTAGGCACAGTCTACCCATCCTTCCCTCTGGTCCACTGTGTCTATTACTCTAGAGTATAAACTCAACAAGTTGCTTACACATGATCTGCCTCCTCTGAATCCAAATTGTCGGTCAGTAATTAATCTTTTGGATTCCAGGTAGCTCACCCATTTGTCTCTTATTAATCCTTCCAGAATCTTCATGAGGATGCTCAATAGTGATACAGGTCTATAGTTCAGTGGTTTATCTCTGCTTCCTCCCTTAAATATAGGAATAATGTTTGCTCTTTTCCATTCTGTAGGTAGCCTACTATCCCCGTGTCCAATGATTTGGTCATTATATCATATAATGGTATACTCAGTTCCTTGGCATTTTCTTTAATAATCCAGCCTGATACTCCGTCCGGTCCGGCGGCTTTGTTTGGATCCACCTTACTCATTATGTCTATGAGCTCTGCTCTGTTAAATGTGACTTCCGGCATTTCCTCTGTACCTATCTCATTGGTTTCTGGTGCAATGAATTCTCCTTCTTTTGTAAATACTGATGCAAAATTTCTATTTAGTTCTTCCGCAATTTCTGTATCCTCTTCTATGATTCTATTTCCACTTTTAATCTTTACGATTGTGGCTTTTATCTTCCTTTTGCCGTTTACAAACTTGAAAAACGTGTGTGTGTGTGTGTGTGTTTTGAGGAGAGGGGCATTTCTGTATTCGGCTTTCCAGCTTGTAAGGAGTGAAGGTGGAAGAACTAACCCATATTACTTACGAGTTCACAGGGAAGAAAGAGGAGGACAGCACATATTGTTTCAGAATTTAGTCCTGACACCAAATTAATGATCACTGCAGGCATCCCTTGGAGAGGTAGATGTTCCAATACAGTAGTGTCTCACAATGGAAGAACAACGTAAACAGCAATCAATCTCATATAACTCATGTCAGAGTGAGTATAATCAGGCTAATATTTCTTCAGGTCAAAGAACTCGCTCTGCTCATTCTCCACACATACTGCTGCCTTTGCACCCTCATACATGCTCTTCACTGCTTCCAGCAACTTGCCATCTACTCCGTATATTCTAAGTACTTTCTACATGCCTTCTCTATCCACTCTGTCATAGGCCTTCTCCAAGTCCATAAAGGCAACATACACCTTTTGTTTCTTCTCCAGATATTTCTCCACAACACAATTCAGGGTAAAAATCTGATCTACACATCCTCTTCCCTTCCTAAAACCTCCCTGCTCGTCGCCTATCCATTTCTCCGTTCTCACTCTCACTCTCTCAATCACTACCCTACTGTACACCTTCCCTACTACGCTTAAAAGACATATTCCTCGGTGGTTACCACACACTCCTCTTTCCCCTTTGCCCTTATATAGGGGGACTATTATGCTAGTCTTCCAGTCATCGGGTGCATTCCCCTTCTCCCATGCTAGTTTGCACATTTTCCATACCCATTCAATCACTATCTCACCACCATACCTCAACATTTCCCCACACACTCCATCTGTTCCTGGTGCTTTCCACAACTTCACCCTTTTCATGGCTTCCCACACTTCTGACCTCCTGATCCCCACCTCCTCCTCCACTACTTCTCTTCTTCTCCCTCCCATACCCCATCCAACTATGTTTGCTGGCTCTTCATTCCTTACATTTAGCAACTCATTGAAATACTCCCTCCATCTTTCGACTCTCTTTTGCTTCTCGGCTAGCATTCTCCCATTCTTATCTTTCACACTCTTACTGTTTCCCTTGCTACCTTCCCTAACTTTCTTGACTTCTTTCCAGAACAGTTTCTTACACTTCCTCCATTTTACACTCATATTCCTTCCAAATTCCTCATCTACTCTTCTCTTACTTTCCTTCTCTACTCTCTTCACCACTCTCTTTCTCTCCACGTACCTCACTCGTTTCTGCCTCTCCAAATCTTCATTCCCTCTACTACCCAACCACTATCTATACGCTTTCTTCTTATCTTCCACAGCTATTTTTACCTCTTCTGTCCACCATGCTGTACCTTTCACTCCCCTCCCTCTTCTCTTCACTCCACACACCTCCTCACATGCTGCACAGACCTCTTCCTTAAACACCTTGCTTATCTCCTCCACTTCCTCCATATCTTCCAGGTCGAACCCACCTAGTCGTCTTTCTACTGCTCTCCTGTACGCTTCCCTGATTTCCTCCTCCTGTAGCCTCTCCACCCTCCTCACCATTCCACCTTCCTCTCGCCTCCCTCCAGCTCTCCTCACCCACTTCTTTTGTATCCTAACCTTAGCTACTACTACATAATAATCAGACAGACCCCCTCCAATACCCCTATACACCCTAGCATCCATCACAGATTTCTTAATTCTTTCATCTACACATATATAATCAATCAGTGACTTTCGTACCACCACTGTCTTATCCTTCATCGTCCACACCACTTTCCATGTGTACCTGTGTATCATTCTGTGTCGGAAGAAGATGTTGGCTATCCACAACCTCCTCCCCACACATACGTCCACAAGTGCACTACCATTCCCATTCACCTCTGACAGTACCCCCACCCTCCCACCACTCCATCAACTTTCCTATCACCCACCTTACCATTCATATCCCCAATCAGAAATATTCTTTCATTCTTGTCAAACTTATCCAGGCACACCTCCACATTCCCCCAGAACTCCTCTTTCTCTTTTACAAGTTTATCCTCTGTCGGAGCATACACACACACAATCACCCACGTTTGTATTCCTACTTTCATTCTCACCCACACAATCCTTGAACCCACAGACCCATATTCTCTTACACACTCCTTCCATTTGTTACTTACAAACAAACACGCACCTTCTCTCGCTGCTCCCTCACTCACTCCAGCACACACACCCATTCCACACTCCCACTCTCTCACATCTGTACCCTTCCATTTGGTCTCCGTCATTCCACATACATGTGTAGATCAGATTTATACCCTGAATTGTGTTGTGGAGAAATATCTGGAGAAGAAACAAAAGGTGTATGTTGCCTTTATGGACTTGGAGAAGACCTATGACAGAGTGGATAGAGAAGGCATGTGGAAAGTACTTAGAATATATGGAGTAGATGGCAAGTTGCTGAAAGCAGTGAAGAGCATGTATGAGGGTGCAAAGGCGGCAGTACGTGTGGAGAATGAGCAGAGCGAGTTCTTTGACCTGAGTGTTGGGTTGAAACAGGGGTGTGTGATGTCCCCGTGGTTGTTTACTGTATATATGGATGGAGTCATGAAAGAAATACTAGGAAGAGCAGTGGATGTTGGTGTATTGCTGAAAAGGGAGGGAAATGAGTGGAAGCTGCCTATACTGCTGTTTGCGGATGATACAGTTCTGATGAGCGATAATGAATGGGAGTTGCAGGGTCTGGTAAATGAGTTTGGAACAGTGTGCGAAAAACGGAATTTGAAGGTAAATACGGGGAAGAGCAAGGTTATGGTCTTCGAAAGAGGTGAAGTCACAGAGTGTGAGGTGAAGTTGAACGGTCAGGCTATGGAGATTGTCAGCTCTTTTAAGTATCTGGCAGTGTGTTGAGTAAAGATGGGACTATGGATGAAGAAGTGCGGGAGAGGGTGCAACAGGGGAAGAGGGTTGTAGGAACGTTGAAAGCAGTAACAAGAAATAGAGTGGTCAGTATGGAAGTGAAGAAGTCCTTGCATGACAGTGTGGTAATCCCGACACTAACTTACGGAAGCGAAGCATGGACGTTCGGGAAGACACTCAGACCAAGAGTGAGAGCGGTGGAAATGAGTTACTTGAGAAGTGCGTGCAGAGTTACATGGAGGGATAGACAGACGAATGAGGAAGTAAGAAGGAGGTGTGGTGTGGAGGTAGATGTGCTGGAAAGTGTGAAAAGGAACAACTTGAGATGGTTTGGCCATATGGAACGTATGGAAAGCGAGAGATTGACTAAGAGGGTGTACGAGAGCGAGGTGGAAGGACAGAGAGTGAGAGGTGCACCGAGGGAGAGGTGGAAGGATGGAGTGAGGAAGTATATGAATGAAGGCGGTGCTAGTTGGGAGGAGGGGCGTCGACTGACTGGGGACAGAGGTGCATGGGGGCGGTTCGTTCGTGGCCACCCCTTCGGGGATCACGGTGTCAGGCAATAGATAGATAGATGGTTAAATTTACCACTGAAATATTAGATAGTCGATAACTGAGTAAAATTGCTCTATAGACCTTATATCTCTAGCATGACTGGTTTGGGCTTATGTTTAGTGGGGTTTAGTGTGATATGGTGATTTAACATCCATAGACTTTTCAATATTGTTTGACCTGGTATCATATTAGAAAAACCAATAGACCTTATGAATATTTTTTCATTTCTTCATTCCAGATATGATCACTACTCCGTCTTGTGTGAGCTGCTGCCAGTGTCTATACCCAGCCTGTGTATGTGTCTGACAGTGGCCTCACAAGGAGCCTTCACCGAGGACCACTGTGAAAGTATCTCTAGGAATTTGGGTTTTCCTGGCCGTATCAACCTTTTGCCATTCCCAAGGTAAACTATGGTTTATATTCTGTATTTATTTATTTTTAAAAATTCTATTTAATGTGTATGAAAGAGACAAAAGGCAGGCTGCCTGTAACGAGTGTGGCCTCCAAAGCCATAAGAGTGACAGAGAGCCAAATGCAAGGTACGCGGGGTAAAAATGCCTTGGCACGCAAAGTTTAAAGCAGTGTAAGTTATAGGATGAAGGAAAGATTGGTTGGGGGAGAGAGTTCCAGAGTTCACTTATTGGGTAGAAGAAAGACAAACAAATTTAATTCTTGGGTCGGAGAGCTGGACAGAATAGGGGTTGGATTGTGTTGATAGGTGGATGCCTTCCACTCGCCATATGGGAGGGAGAGTGCACTGAGAGAGCTCTGAAGAACACTGATTGTTGTAATAGCAATAGAAGAGTGAAAGAGATGCAACATTGTGGCGTGTAGAAAGAGATTGTAGGGAATTAGTAAGAGGTGGTAAGTTGATAAGACGGAATACTTTGGGCTCTACCCTTTCGAGAAGTGCGGTATGGGGCGAACTGGCCAACAAAAAGTCCCACATCACACTCTTTACAGCTCCAGGTGGTCTTCTTGATTTGCTGAGGTCTGGTGACAGTGTCGTCATGTCGTCAGTGTCGTCATGCACCACAAAGGATGCAAATGAAAATACCCTTTTTGTCATCCATGCTGGTTCAAATGATGTCATGCGCACCAGATCCGAAGAGTTGATGGAGAAATATCGCAAGATGATCCAGCACTACAAAAACAAGTCAAGGAATATCATCATCTCAGGCATTCTCCCCAAGATCGACGCACCTGACAAATTCTACGACAAGGCCTTCAGCACAAATAGCCGACTAAAATATTTGTGTCTGAGGGAAGAAGTTGAATTCATCAACCTCTGGGACAACTTCTACAACCAGCCTACTCTGTTCCGCAAGGATGGCACTCATCTAAACCCTGTGGGTTCAGCACGCATGGGTCGTCTCCTACACGAAGCAGTCCGCAGCCATGGATCAAAAAACGCCATCCGAGAAGAAGCAGCAGTGACATAAATCATCCAACGCCAAGAAAAAACAGAGGCAACCGAGGACCACCAGCGATAAGGACCGAAGACAGCGAGGACCGAGGACAGCCATGAACATAAATGTAGATCCGACAAGAACCAAAAATATTATTAAAGAGCGTTCCGTGAGTTCTAAAATAACAAATTTAAAGGTTTTCTATGCAAACGCTCGTAGCATACGCAATAAATTTTCAGATTTAGAGGAGCTAGTGTTTACAGAAAATTATGATGTGATTGGCATAACAGAATCTTGGCTCAATACAGAAGATAGAGACTTTTTAGCAGAGTATTCACTTCCCGGTTATGTAATGTTTGAGAAAAGCCGAATAAATCGAAATGGAGGTGGCGTTTTACTTTATATCAAAGAAAGTCTTAACCCTACCCTCTTGTCAAAACCTCAAATTGTGAACGTCGACGCATCTTTTGTGCTAATAAAGAATAATAAAGGTACAAAAATAATACTTGCATTAATATACAGACCTCCAGCTCAATCAGTGCAAACTGACCGAGAAATTTACGAACAAATTGCAGATGTAAGTAACTCACAAGATACCGTAATTTTTGGCTACTTTAATTTACCCGTGACCAAGTGGGGCGATACTCTTACTTCACACTCCGGACATGACTTGTATACGAACTTGCAAGAGAGTTCGCTTTATCAATTTGTTCGAACGCCGACCCGTGGTAATAACGTTCTTGACATTGTACTTGCAACAAAAGAAGAATTAATAGAGAATTTGAATGTTGGTGATGAATTCAGTAACAGCGACCATCGTACGATAACTTTCACTTTAAAGTTTACTAGTAACGAACCAAATAGTAGCATCGAAAAAGTCCCTAATTTCAAGAAAGCAAACTTCCATAAACTTAGAGCTATATTTAAAGAAACTGACTGGAGCTTTTTAATTAACAATAACGACATAAATACATCTTGGAAGTTATTCGAAACCACTTACCTAAAAGCAGTGCAAGACTGCATACCATCGAAAATACGGCGTCCAGGCCATAATAATAAGCCCAAATGGTGGAATAAAGATATTTCAAACTGCCTGCTTGCTAAAAAATTTGCTAATGATAGATTAAAATCCTCACAAAATGACGAAGAACGGGTGAAATTTGTAGAGCTACGACGCAAAGCCAAAAAGTTAATTAAGCAAAGTAAAGAGACCTTAGAGTTACATATTGCGAATCAAAGTAAAACAAACCCGAAAGAATTCTATAGTTATATCAGAAAGAAAAAAGTAGTTACTTCAACTGTTGGACCGTTAGTCGATGAAAATGGAGAATACACCAAAGACGAAGTACAAATGAGTAATGCCCTCAATACCTTCTTTGCATCAGTTTTTACAACAGAAGACCTCAGTGATATCCCTACGCCATCGCCAATTCAGATTGATAATTCAGATGTTCTAAGCAATATCACCGTTACAGAGAGAGAAGTATTGAATTGTTTAGATAAACTCAAGGTAAATATAACGCCTGGACCGGATACAATCTCGCCTAGAGTTCTAAAGGAAGCTAAGGATGAGCTCTCCAAACCACTGACATTACTATTCAATAAATCCTTGCAGTCTGGAACTATGCCTGATCAGTGGAAGCTAGCCAACGTTACACCGATATTAAAAAAAGGCAGCAAATCCCTACCCAGTAACTATCGTCCAATTAGCTTAACCTCAGTTGTATGTAAAATGCTAGAAACGGTCATACGAGACAGACTCGTAAATCACTTAGAGGAAAATAACATACTTAAAGATACTCAACACGGCTTTCGTAAAAAACGTTCCTGTTTAACAAACCTCTTAGACTTCTTCCACGATATCCTCAACCTCTACGATGAGAGTAAAGCTGTAGATATTATATACCTTGATTTTCAAAAGGCCTTTGACAAAGTTCCCCACAAACGTTTACTGCTAAAACTAAAAGCGCATGGAATACAAGACGGTGTGTTGAAATGGATAGAAAATTGGCTCAGCGACAGAAAGCAAAGAGAAGTCATAAACGGTAAGGCATCTAAATGGACCAATGTAAGTAGCGGGGTACCCCAGGGATCGGTATTAGGACCAATTCTCTTTCTAATTTACATCAACGACATAGATGAGGGTCTCACCTGTACAATCTCAAAATTTGCTGACGATACAAAAATTGCAAATAGCGTACTCTCAAAAGAACAAGTTGACGATATGCAATACAATCTAGATAAATTGTCATGTTGGGCCCAAATTTGGCAAATGAGTTTCAATGCGGATAAATGTAAAGTACTACATATCGGATACCTAAACGAGAAAGCAAACTATTCGATGAATGGCACTCAGCTTAAGAATGTAAACAGAGAAACCGATCTGGGAGTAACAATATCGAGTAACCTAAAACCGAGTCAACAATGTTCAGAAGTTGTTAAGAAGGCAAACAAAATAATTGGCTTTATAGGCAGGTCATTTGAGCATAAATCCAAAGAAGTTATCCTAACCCTTTACAATTCCTTAGTCCGCCCTCTTCTGGAATACTGCGTTCAATCCTGGTGCCCTTATTACCAAAAAGATATAAACAAGCTAGAACGAGTTCAACGTAGAGTTACCAAAATGATACCTAGCCTAAAGCCAGTTGGCGGCACACCATGGCGGAAGGCGGACGCAAGTTTGAGGCTCCGGCATATGTTATGGGAATGGTCAATTAATTCACGGATATCGAGTGCATACGGGGCTAACAAGAAGAGGAACGATTTAGTGAAGTGTTTGGAGGATATATTGGTGTGGTGGAGGGGTGATATTATAGGTTTGACTCCTGTAAGGAGATAAAGAAAACCTAATATTTAGTAGTGGCCCCGTAATTATTGACGAACATGCCTATTACATAAGGCATCCTCTTCAAACACTAATCCGCCGTAGTTTTGAATCTACCGCGCAGAGCATTTAAAAACTGAGGAGCCTTCATCATGAGCGCACGCAACCTCACTCATTATGAAATTGGGTTCTCACTACGAAAAAACTTTGTAACAAATAAAAAACAAAAAGAAAATAAGAATAACTATCCAATAAGCTTTCCATCATATCGTGGATGTACTTGTGTGGATCTCTGACCAGACGCTGATTCAGGCGTCATTCTTCCTTCACTGACATATCAAGTAAACCAAAATCCTCAATACATCAACGAATGGGAAGGGGACGGTCGGGAGGGCCCCAGTCGTCAATGATTACGGGGCCACTACTAAATATTAGGTTTTCTTTATCTCCTTACAGGAGTCAAACCTATAATTTATTAGTGGCCCTCCATCATTGACGAACATGCCTGATTTCTAAGACTGGAGGGGGACATTCGTAATCATATCATAACTCTAGAAAAGCAGATAATCAAACAACCACATAGTATTCTTACTTTGAAAATATATATTTGGGTAGGCATAAACTTTATACAGCCTAATATACAAAAAGGGGTTCAGGCAGGTGCGTGCTTCAAAGAAGCCTGCCTGACAAAAATGGTTAACCCTGAAGATTCTGAACACAGATCTGTAGTTAAGAAGGCACCCCACTCAAAGTAGTGGTGACAAAAAATAAAAACTTATAAGTTTATATGTGCACATATAAACCCCATTAAACTAGTGGATATATTCCTAAAGTAGTTGCAACTACTGAGATTTCTTAAAATCTATTGCTTCACAGCCAAAACTACTAACAACAAGAATTGTTGTACTTACTACTATTGTACTAGCACAATTTCCTGTAATGAATATATACACAGAGAAATTTTATATCACAATACCTTAAACAGTATCACAGCTCTCCGTACACATACTCCGGCGGGGTCTAGGGTGTCCTATGTTACACTGACTGCACCCCCCCCCCCCCCTTTTCGTGAAATTAAACAAAAGTGACTAAAAGGGCCACCTAGACCCTCTGCCTTAAAGCTATACATGGCAAGGAAGGTTTGTCTAGAGCAACTGACAAGTATCTAGTCAGAAACGTATGATTAGAGGCCCACAACTGCGTGGACTTAATATCTTCAACCGAAAGATTATTCAGGAAACGTAAAGAGGCTGCCCCCTTGCGTAAATCGTGGGCCCGACCCACAACGCCGGGATTACTCTCTTTAATGACTTCGACCAAGAGAGAATGTGACTCGGGGAGGTGGGCGGAGTTTGAAGCATGCTCTCATAAAACCTGTTTCTTCCGCTTGTGGTATGGTTAGACCCGTAAGGTCTAAGAATGGCACCCTAATCGCAGTTAAGTGATTTTTTAATGTTACCACAGATAGACGTTGCTGCTCAAACAGATAGTTCAAATAATTAAAAACTAATGCCACTGAGGGTACAGTTTGTTCTGTCCTAACGATCCAAGAAGTAAAGGCTTGCCAATGTGATTGATACTGCCTCTTGGGAGATTGAGTGTATTGATTGAGTAATTTATTGGTCACGTTTCTACCGTATGGCATTCGCCACTTGGCCTCCTGAATGTCCATAATGCAAAAGTCAGCGAGGTCGCTAGGTTGCCAATCGTGTCTAAGTGGAAATACCCGACCGGGAGCGATACCGGGTCCGGGCACCACATTTTCAATTGCTGGTACCACAACTGCGCCAGCCACAGTGGCGCGATTAGCGAGACTAAGCCTCGATAATCCTTAGTTTGTTCACTACGTGGCACATTAGTGACGCATCTGGCGGGAAACAGATAGATGGAGCTCCACATGTTCCAGTCCGTCACTAATGCATCCGGCGTTAATGTCCGGCGTGTGAGGTATAGAGGGGGTTTGTGAGTCTCCTCTGACACAAACAGATCCACTTGTGGATGGTAAGAGCTCTGCAATCATTAGGTTGAAAATGGTCTGCTTGAGCTCCCACTCGACTGTCGTGCTCTGTCTCCGGGACAGAGCGTCTGCCCAGACGTTTGCTACGCCTGGGAGATAAGATGCGTGAAGATAAATATCTAGACTGTTGGCTAGAGCAAAAATCTCTTCCGACACGTTTAGCAACTTCGTTGACCTCGCTGACCCTCGTTGCTGAATTCAGTGGACTGCATTCAGATTGTCCATCTTGAAGGCCACCGACTTGCCGAGTAACGCCGGGCCGTTAGGCAGAAGGAAATACAAGGGGACTAGAACCTCGTTGATATTTATGTGAGAGATTTCTAAGTGGGACCAAAGCCCCTGACCCTGGTGCCCCTGGTTTGACTGAAATCCCCACCCTATTGTCCCTGACGCATCCCTGGCTACCCATACCGATGGTGGTGGAGAGGTCCATGACATTAGTGTGTGCAACGTTTCTCTCATCGCCCAGACCGCTAGTAAGGGGTGGATTGATATCGGAATGGGCCATAATATTCCCGCCGGTAAGAGTGGGAAAAAATTGTTGCCTTCCAAGATTAAACGTTTTACTTTCAACCGGCCCAACTTCACAGTTAGTTTGAACCCAGTTGAGAGAACCGAACTAGAGATTCCCAAAGTCTCCGTGTCGTAGTCAGACTGTGGAGAAACATAAAACTTTGTTTTGCGAAACCTGTTGCGAGTGTCCACACTCTGACTCAGAGTGAGAGGCGGTGTCCCAGACCAGCCCTATCCACTGAATTACTCGTGAGGGAACAAGGTTTGACTTTTACTAAGATTTACCTTGAAGCCTAGAGTTTTGACATGATTTAAAATGATATTGACATGTTTTATGCATAATTGTTGTGTCTCTGCCACCACCAGCCAGTCGTCCAGATACCACAACACTCTGATCCCTTGTTTTAACAATGGCATCAGGGCTTGCCGGACTAGTTTTGTGAATAATCGAGGTGCCAGGTTCAAGCCGAACGGCATCCTCTGAAAAACAAAATTTTGCTGCCTGATCCGTAAGGCCAAAAACCTTTGAAATCTTTTGTTGACCGATACGTGCCAATAGGCGTCTGTCAGGTCTAGTGAACACATCCAACCTCCCGGCGGAAGTGTTAGCCTGATTTGGTGTACTGTTAACATTCTGAAAGATTCGTTGTGAATGTGAAGATTCAGATAAGACAGGTCTACGACCGGCCTCATCTGAACACTGTCCCTTTTGGGAACCAAAAATAGTTTGGACGTGAATACAGGGTAATTTGGGGGGACCGGGATGATGACATCTTGGCAATCATTTCCTGGGCTAGTGACTCCACCTCTAAAGAAACAAAATTCGCCGTTGTCGGCTGACGTAATCGAGGTCGCCGGAGCCACTGCCAAGTGATGCCTTTGCGTGCCACCATCCGTGCCCAAGTGTTTAACGGCCATGCTTGGTGACACGTTCGGAACGACCCAGTTAGCAGACAAGGGTTCGCCGGCTGTACTACCCTCGGTTCCTCCGGCCTTAAGGTAGGCGCCGGGAGTGAGAGAGACTTTAGTTTTTTTATGGTGGGGTTGGTGCTGGACGCTTCGCCGGCTGGCTGGTGTTGGCCGAAGACTGGCCCTGACCTGGTTTATTTTGGCCGCGTCCTCTCTGACCTGAAAACCTACTCTGTCTATGCCTGTACTGACCCTGGGGGGAGTGGGAGGACTTAGGCGGAAGAAAAGGTTTTAGATCCCCCTGGCTGAGCTTTAGTAGTAGGCCTGGGTTTGGGGAAGTTAAATGCAGGTTTCTTAGAAGGGGTGGGACTGTGCTTAACGGCCTGTGCCATATTGAACACTGTTCGCCACACTTCAGGGGTCATTAAAGAGGGAGTAAGCACTGGTGACATAACCACCTGATTAGCAATGCGATCAGGTAGCTTGCGAACTAACGACATCCTAAGATCTTGTCGTGCTCGTACCGCCTCAAGCAAGGCGGTACGTATGTCACCCAAGGATTGGATTGACGACTGAAGAATCAGTCGCCGGGATAACTCAACCGATCTTCGAGCATCCGCATCTGCGATTGCCTGAGTGGACCGTAGTAAAGACTTAGCCACCTGCTGAGATACTATGTACTGCGAGAACAGGCGAAAAGCTTTCCCCCGTAGCCTAAATTCTCTGTCTAGGTGAGTAGGGGTAGGGGTAGTGAACGGGTCCTTCAGCTCACAAAGATTAATCTTAGGGGCAGCTAGAAATGAAAACAAAGCTGACGGGACTCCGCCGGCAGAACCCACCGGCATGGAGAACCATGAATGAGTATCCTGAGGTATCTGGTGGGAAGATTTAGAAGTGAAAGTGGTTGCAAAGTTTTGAGCCTCTACCTCCCAATCTACCCAAGGTCCTGGTCCCAACTGTCCCACCTTCAAAACTGGATTAGCTGCGTCGTCTGTGACGGTCTGTAAATCTAGTTCAGGAGTGAGAGCTGACAGAGTCTTAATATCATTAAACCCATCCAGCTTAGACCAGTCTGAAAATAGTTTTGAAGCTGAGGCAGGGGGTAAAGCAGGCTTAGAAGCATACACAAAATAATCTTGGTGATAATAACTAGGTATAGCCTTGATGTTTACGTCCAGAACATTACCCAAAGTATCCACGGCCCTTAATTTCTTTGACTTATTGCCCTGGATGACCCACTCACGCGGTACCGGGAGTTCCCCTGACAAAGTAGGTTGGGCAAGCTCTGGTTTAGAGGAGTTCAAAAGAACCCATGACTCGTCTGGCCCATAAAGTAAGGGCATAGCTACCTTTCTAAGAGGCGCTTTGTCTAGAGGGGGTGGATTGACATCCGTTATGACCCTGACATTTGAAGTTGTCAATGCCGCCGTAGAAGGCCTAGTGATCCCTGAGGTTAACAGAGTGGGAGGGTTAGGGATCTTAGATAAATCAATCGAAGTCATCAGAGGCCGTACCGTAGAACTTGTCTTGGGAGCCCCCAAGTCCATTGTGGGGTTTTCCTGTTGTTGGCCAAAAAATTTAGATAAAGCATGAGTAAGCAGCCCATTAATTTCTTGTGCCGTAACAAACTGGTTTGATGAAGAACTTACAGGTGAATCATTAGTATCCTGTGCGGCGTCCAAGCCTGAGCCTGACCCTTGTCCTTCCATCTCCGAAATTATAGAAACTTCGTCTTTCTCCTCCTGATCCTCCTGAGAAGACCCCGCCGAGGCAGGGGTACCTTGTTGCCAAGATAAGTCTGGGATAGAGGATGGGATCGCCGCGTCCCTGTGGACATCGGCTACTGTGTGACTCGTTTGAGTCGGACGTGGGTGGTCAGACCCTGGTTGAGCAAACCGCCAAACACCGAGGCCCTGGCCTACGCTCTCTTGAGAGTCTGAAACATTCTCAATTACTGAACCCCCTGAACTTTCCAATTCCAGGGTTAAAATATTAAGTGGCAACTCCTCTTTTGGGACAGGCGCTGCACTGGACTCTTGGGCCTTAACACAAACTCTGTCTGGGGTAGAGGTACGATGAGATGCACTAGAAGTTGGTGAATGTCGAGAGGACTTCCGTTTATGTGAATCCTTTTTAGAGGATTTATGGCTACGGTGTGACCGCGAACTATTCTTAGATCTGGAGGAATCCTCGCCGTGACCACTGGTGGAACCTTCCGTCCTACTCTTCTTACTCGCCGGTGAAGAGGCACGACTAGATGACTGGTGTCTAAGAGGAGACCTAGACCGGGATCTCGCCCGAGACGAGGAGGCGGATACCGGGGGTGTAGGCTCTCTTGGGCGTTTAGGTGTAGCAGCAGAAGATACAGAACCCTGACCAGTCTCCGCCGGCTTAATACTCGTGACTCTAGAGGAACGTTTAGGGGGAGGGTGTTCGGAGAGCAATCTATCCCAAAGTGGGACGTTGTCACATTGAAGTGATTTATGCGCAACAATGGTAGTGTAGGCTGACATCTGTTGCCTAACCTCTCTCAACGCTACCGCCGCGGTCTTATCATTATCACAAAGGACCTTTATAGCTAATTGGGAGCAAAAAGAACAATTACGCATAACCCAGAGACCCCTTGAACGGTCTAGACATTTAACACACCTTATGCAACGGGTATGCGCAAAAATAGGGATACCAGCACAAGCAGGGGTAGTGCACAAAGCAAAAACTGGGGCCACGGTAGCCATGACAGAGACTGGTGGGAGAAAACTACCGCCGGGTCTGTATTGGTCCGCCGGAGCTCAGCTCTGGAAAAAAAGAAAATTTCCAGGAATTAATGCTCATAAGGTTAACCCAACATGTTCGCACACAAGTGTTAATAACCCGCCGGGTAACGAGATGTAATGACACAAAGAACACAGCTCGCTACGCGGCGGGGTTCAGAAAATCTAAACAAATCTTTTGTTAAAGAAAGTGAAGAATACCCTCTGATATAATATAACGGTCCAGCATGGCGCTTATAGTCTCTTGGTGGTGGTGACTGTCTCAAGATTCAATTTTGTAACAAAGCAACCCCCCATAAAGACGCCGGCCCTTGAAATATTTTAGTAGAATAGCACAGGGCAGGATGATACGAGATCTGATGTCTAACGAATTGTCACAAAAGATCGCCGTAAGTTTGAAGGCGGCGATACCTTATTGTATCACTAAATTAAGTGGTTAAATCGAAATCGAATTTTGTAAATTCCTTAGTTCCTCCACCTAGGAGCACCCGCCGGGTGAGAAGAATCGATATATAACCTAATTTGAACCTTCAATCGCCGTAAGAGTAAAGGCGGCGATACACATAGTATCACTTAAAATGGATTGGTTAACTAACTGAAAGACATAAGTCGTTCATCCCACCCTACCCAGGTGCACCCGCCGGGTGAGATGTCCAAACGTTAACCCCATAAGTTCCTGTCCCCACTTCTTTGTAAAAGATCGCCGGGGAGGAAAGCCTAAAACAACAGCTAGGTTTTTCATGTGGTTTTTTGTAAAACCGGGTAGAAAAACTACATAACGTATGTCCGCATGAACAACGTTTTATAGATGGGAACAGCCATCCCGCCGGGAATCAAAGGAGGCCTGAAACCAGGCACCCACAGAGACGCAGTCCTGGAGAGCCACAGACACCCCAACGCCGGGGAAACAAGCCAGTGTTAACAACCACGTGTGGCCCAACACGGCTCGCGGCCGGGATTTTCATGGTGAAACCGAGAAAAACCCGCCGGAAGGCAACCCACCCTGAACAGACACCATCTGAACAACAAGAGACACGAGGAGAGCCACGCACGACAAACCCAAGGTCACTCAATAATCCGTGGAATTAGCCAAAACACAACTAAACCAGGAAACAATTATAGTCCGAGGAATTAGCCAATACACAACTAAAACCCGGAAACACATGACACAGTAGGGCATATTTATAAATAATAAACAATAACACTAGTACATGTGGCAAAGCTACGAGCGGCTGGCTAGGCCTAGGTAGACGGCATAATAAAAGTTGAAATATACACAAACACTGGAAATATCACAACAGGAACCACCGCCAACACACCACCGTAGCACATACTTCCGACCAAGGGAAGGCTGACTCGGGACCCAGAAAAAACTTCACCAAGTGAAGAAAAATACGCTGGGAACGTCAGAAACAAAGCTTACCTCATCGGAAAGATAAAAGGCTGCACTAACTAACGCGTACTGAAAGCCGCCTGCATCACAAACTAACTCAACTGTGAAAAAGTTCACATGTCCACAACGGGACCACGAGGGTACATCCGAAATAGATGCCCCATACACTCGACCCAAAATACACTGCACTGCGGGCAACCAGCCCAGGACACTCCTGCTACGCCTATCCTAACCTTACTCGATACATCCTGGAGTAAACAAATGAGAAAAAACTCACTAGGGACGCAACGAATGCGGAACTAGCGGAGCGTGGGGAGGCACGTCCGGGCAGGCTGAACGCAGAGCAGAGAAGGAAGAATGACGCCTGAATCAGCGTCTTGTCAGAGATCCACACAAGTACATCCACGATATGATGGAAAGCTTATTGGATAGTTATTCTTATTTTCTTTTTGTTTTTATTTTTTACGAAGTTTTTTCGTAGTGAGAACCCAATTCATAATGACTGAAGCCATGAGTGAGGTCGCGTGCGCTCATGATGAAGGCTCCTCAGTTTTTAAATGCTCTGCGCGGTAGATTCAAAACTACGGCGGATTAGTGTTTGAAGAGGATGCCTTATGTAATAGGCATGTTCGTCAATGATGGAGGGGCCACTAATAAATATAGGTTTGACTCCTGCAAGGAGATAAAGAAAACCTAATATTTAGTAGTGGCCCCGTAATCATTGACGATTATGCCTATTACATAAGGCACCCTCTTCAAACACTCATCCGCCGTAGTTTTGAATCTACCGCGCAGAGCATAACAAATTTGAGGAGCCTTCATCATGAGCGCACGCAACCTCACTCATGGTTCAGTCATTATGAAATTGGGTTCTCACTACGAAAAAACTTTGTAACAAATAAAAAACAAAAAGAAAATAAGAATAACTATTCATAAGCTTTCCATATACTCGTGGATGTACTTGTGTGGATCTTTGACCAGACGCTGACTCAGGCGTCATTCTTCCTTCACTGACATATCAAGTATACCAAAATCCTTAATACATCAACGAATGGGAAGGGGATGGTCGGGAGGGCCCCAGTCGTCAATGATTACGGGGCTACTACTAAATATTAGGTTTTCTTTATCTCCTTGCAGGAGTCAAACCTATAATTTATTAGTTATCCATCATTGACGATTATGCCTGATATCTAAGACTGGAGGGGGACATTCGTAATCATATCATAACTCTGGCAAAAGCAGATAATCAAACACCCACATAGTATTCTTACTTTGTAAAAAATATATATTTGGGTGCATAAACTTTATACAGCCTAAATATTCAAAAAGGGGGTACAAGCAGGAGCGTGCTTCGAAGAAGCCTGCTTGAAAGAGGGTTAACTCTGAGACTCTGTACACAGATCTGCTAGTTAAGAAGGCACCCCACTTAAAGTAAGTGGTGAAAAATAAAAACTTATAAGTTTACATGTGCACATATAAACCCCATTAAACTAGTGGATATATTCCTAAAAATATAACCAAACATAAATGAATTCTTGTACTTTCGCAGAAGTACTGAACTCGTGTACTTATGCAGAAGTACTTACATCAAAAATAAAAGTCGTAGTTGCAACTACTGAGATTTCTTTAAAATCTATTGCTTCACAGCCAAAACTACTTACAACAAGAATTGTTGTATTACTACTATTGGACTTTAGCACAATTTCCTGTAATGAATACTACAGAGAAATTTTATATCACAATACCTACAAACAGTATCACAGCTCGTATGTTCCGTACACATACTCCGGCGGGGTCTAGGGTGTCCTATGTTACACTGACTGCACCCCCCCCCCCTTTTCTTGAAATTAAACAAAAAGTGACTAAAAGTGCCGCCTAGACCCTCTTCCTTAAAGCTATATATGGCAAGGAAGGTTTGTCTAGAGCTACTGAAAGGTATCGAGTCAAAAACGTATGATTAGAGGCCCACAACTGTGTGGACTTAATATCTTCAACCGAAAGATTATTAAGGAAACGTAAAGAGGCTGCCCCCTTGCGTAAATCGTGGGTTATACCCACAACGCCGGGATTACTCTCTTTAAAGACCTCGACCAAGAGAGAATGTGACTCGGGGAGGTGGGCGGAGTTTGAAGCATGCTCTCATGAAACCTGTTTCTTCCGCTTGTGGTATGGTTAGACCTGTAAGGTCAAAGAATGGCACCCTGATAGGTGTTAAGTGATTATCTAGAGTCACTACAGATAGACATTGCTGTTCAAACAAATAGTTTAAAGAATTAAAAACCAATGCCACCGAAGGTACCGTCTGTTCTGTTCTAACTATCCAAGAAGTAAAGGACTGCCAATGAGATTGATATTGCCTCTTGGGAGATTGTGTGTACTGATTCATAAATTTATCTGTCACGTTTCTACCATACGGCATTCGCCACTTGGCCTCCTGAATGACCACAATGCAAAAGTCAGCGAGGACTTTAGGTTGCCAATGTTGTCTAAGTGGAAATACCCGACCGGGAGCGACACCGGGTTCGGGCACCACGTTATCAATTGTTGGTACCACCACTGTGCCGGCCACAGGGGCGCGAATAACGAGACTACGCCTCGATAATCCTGTAGTTTGTTGACTACGTGGTACATTAGAGAAGCGGCTGGCGGCGGAAACAGATAAATGGAACTCCACATGTTCCAATCCGTCACTAATGCATCCGGCGTTAATGTCCGGCGTGTGAGGTACCGAGGGGGTTTGTGATTCTCCTCTGACGCAAACAGATCCACATGTGGACGGTAAGGCTCTGCCATCATTTGATCGAAAATGTTCTGCTTGAGTGCCCACTCGACTGTTGTGCTCTCGTCTTTGAGACAGAGCGTCTGCCCAGACGTTTGCTACGCCTGGGAGATAAGATGCACGAAGATGAATGTGCAGCTAGTCGTCTAGAACAAAAAATTTTTTTAGCAACTTCCGAGACCTCCTTGACCCTTGTTTCTGAATGCAGTGAACTGCCTTGAGATTTTCCAACTTGAAGGCCACCGACTTTTCCCGTAAAGTAGAGCCGTGAACTTGAAGGAAATACAAGGGGACTAAGAACTCTTTTACATTTATGTGGGAGGTTACCGAACGGGACCAAAACCCTTGACCCTGATGCCCGAGGTTTGACTAAAAGCCCCAACCTATCGTCCCTGACGCATCCGTGTCCACCCATACCGATGGCGGAGGAGAGGTCGATGACATGACTGAGTGCAACATTTCTCTCTTCGCCCAAACCGCTAGTAAGTTGTGTAATAACGTTGGGATAGGCCATAATATTCCCGCCGGTAATAGTGGGAAAAATGTGTTGCCCTCCAAGATTAAACGTTCGACTTTCAACCGGCCCAACTTCACAGTTAGTTGAACCCAGTTGAGAGAACCGACTAGAGATTCCCAAAGTCTCCGTGTCGTAGTCAGACTGTGGAGAAACATAAACTTTGTTTGCGAAATCTGTTTCGAGTGTCCACACTCTGACTCAGAGTGAGAGAAGCTGTGTCCTCGACCAGCCCTATCCACTGAAATACTCGTGAGGGAACAAGGGTTTGACTTTTACTAAGTTGACCTTGAATCCTAGAGATTTGAGATGGTTTAACGTAATGTAGACATGAGTGATGCATAACTTTTCTGTCTCTGCCACCACCAGTCAGTCGTCCAGATACCACAAGATCCTGATCCCTTGTTCTAACATGGGCATCAGGGCTTGCCGGGACTTTGTTTGAATGCTTGTGCTAAATTGAAAACAGTCTTCCAAACTGCTGGTGAAATCAAAGAAGGAGTTAGAACTGGAGACAGAACTACTTGGCTTGCAATACGGTCAGGAAGTTTCTTCACTAAGAACATCCTCAGATCCTGCCTTGCTCGAACTGCCTCTAATAAGGCCGTCCGAATATCTCCTAAAGACTTGGATGGAAGTCTGGAGAAGCAAGCGCCGGGAAAGTTCAATGGCTTTCTTGACTTCCGCGGCTTCTATTGCCTGAGAAGAGCGTAACAGAGACTTTGTTACTTGCTGGGTAACCATATATTGCGAAAACAGTCTAAACGCTTTTCCTCTTAACCTAAACTCGCGGTCTAGGTAAGCTGGGGAAGGCATGCTAAAAGGATCTTTTTAATTCGCACAAATTGAATTTTTGGGGGCAGCCAAGAAGTCAAACAAAGCAGAGGGGACTCCGCCGGCACTAAAAACTGGAAGAGAGAACCAAGAATGGTGGTCTTGAGGGATTTGGTGGGAAGATTTTGACGTGAAAGTAGTTGCAAAATTGTGAGCCTCTGTTTCCCATGCCACCCAAGGTCCCGTACCTAACTGCCCCACCTGCAAGACTGAATTAGAGGCTGAGTCTGTGATCGGAAACATATCCAACTCCGGCGTCAAAGCAGAAAGTGCCTTGACGTCGTTAAAGCCGTCATTCTTAGTCCAGTCAGAAAATATCTTTGAAGCTGAGGCAGGGGGCAGGGCTGGTGTTGATGCATACACCAAAAAAGTCATGGTTATAATAACTTGGAATGGCCTTAATATGAACATCCAAAACATTTCCTTGACTATCCAAAGCTCTGAGTTTTCTAGACTTTATTGCCTTGGATTACCCACTAATGTGGTACAGGGAGCTCCCCCGAAATAGTAGCTTGTGCTGCCTCTGGCTTAGTTGGTAACATTGCTACCCATGACTCATCAGGCCCGTATAAAAGAGGCATAGCTCCTTTTTTGACTGGCACCTGGTCTAAAGGAGGGGGAGATATGTCTGATATGACTCGCACATTGGAAGTAGTGAGAGCTGCTGTGCCTGGCACATTGGAAATTGGATCTGACACAAGAGGGGGATTAGGTATTTTAGCTAAAGCAAAGGATGTAGCCAGAGGTCGCACATTCGTCGACATCGCGGGAGCTCCCGTACCAACTGTAGGAGTTTCCGGCATAGGGCCAAAGAACCTAACTTATTAGTGGCCCCTCCATCATTGACGAACATGCCTATTACATAAGGCATCCTCTTCAAACACTAATCCGCCGTAGTTTGAATCTACCGCGCAGAGCATTTAAAAACTGAGGAGCCTTCATCATGAGCGCACGCGACCTCACTCATGGCTTCAGTCATTATGAATTGGGTTCTCACTACGAAAAAACTTCGTAAAAAATAAAAACAAAAAGAAAATAAGAATAACTATCTAATAAGCTTTCCATCATATCGTGGATGTACTTGTGTGGATCTTTGACCAGACGCTACTGCAGGCGTCATTCTTCCTTCTCTGCTCTGCGCTCAGCCTGCCCGGACCTGTCTCCCCACGCTCCGCGGGTTCCGCATTTGTTGCGTCCCTAGTGAGTTTTTTCTCATTTGTTTACTCCGGGATGTATCGAGTAAGGTTAGGATATGCGTAGCAGGAGTGTCCTGGGCTGGTTGCCCGCAGTGCAGTGTATTTTGGGTCGTATGTTTGGGGCATCTATTTCGGATGTACCCTCGTGGTCCTGTTGTGGACAGGTGAATTTTTTCACAGTTAAGCTAGCTTGGTGATGCAGGCGGCTTTCATTACGCGTTATTGCTTCCTTTTATCTTTCTGATGAGGTAGCGTATTTTTGCTGTCGTTCCCAGCGTATTTTTCTTCACTTAGTGAAGTTTTTTCTGGGTCCCGAGTCAGTTCTTCCCTTTGCCGGAAGTGTTTGCTACAGTGGTGTGTTGGCGGTGGTTCCTGTTGTGATATAATTCAGTGCTTTTTGTTTATATTCCGACATGTTACTGTTATCCGTCTGCCTAGGCCTAGCCAGCCTCTCGTAGCTTTATCACATATACAAGTGTTATTGATTTATTTTCTAAATATGTACTACTGTGTCATGTGTATCCTGGTTTAGTTGTGTATTGGCTAATTCCACGGACTATTTATGTGTCCTGGGTTAGTTGTGTTTTGGCTAATTCCACGGACTATGTTGGGCCCGGCGTTAGTTGTGTTTTAGCTACGCCTCGGTCCGGTGTTGCGTTCAGATGGTATCTGGACGGGGTGGGTTTTTCCGGCGGGTTTTTCTCGGTTTCACCTTGATAACCCCGGCTGGTTGCCAAGTTTTGGCCACGCGTGGTTTAAAACAGGCTTGTTTCCCCGGCGAGTGGGTGTCTGTGGCTCCCCAGGTCTGCGTCTCTGGGGTGCCTGTTTCAGGCTCCTTCTGATTCCCGGCGGGTTGGCTGTACCCATCTAACAGTGTTCATACGGACACGTGTTGTTTGTAGTTTTTTCGGTTTTGCAAAGCCAATATAAAACTATGCTGTAGTTGTATTTCCTCCCCGGCGATCTGTTTCAAAGAAGTGGGGATAGGAACAATTGGGGTTAACTTTTAAACTTTAATTCACCCGGTGGGTGCAACCTGGAAGGGTGGGATGACCGAATTTGCAAAATTCAGTTTAGTTGACCAGTCAATTGAGGGATGCTTTGTGTATCGCCTCCTTCAACATACGGCGCTTTAGGGCACAATTGGGGTTAACGTTTTTTAAACTATTATTCACACCCGGCGGGTGTTTCCTGCACGGATGAGAATAACGAATTTACAATTCAGTTAGTTAACCAGACATTTGAGGGATACGTTTTGTATCGCCGCCTTCAACATACGGCGATCTAAAAAGATACTTCGGCAGAAGTTAGATCTCGTATATTTGTCAGGCTTCCCAGTTTTTTATCTACGAGATAATTCGGGGGCCGGCGTCTTTTTTAGGTTTTTTTTTTCCAAAATTTAATATGGAAACAAACACCACCGGAAAGACTTAATCACTTATAAACGCCATGATGGTCTTTATATATTATGTCAGAGGGTATTCATAAATCTTTTGGACAAATTAAGATATTCTGAAATCTTTTACTTAGGAAACCCCACCGCGTAGCGAGCTGTGGTCGTTGAGTATTACGTCTCGTTACCCGGCGGGTTATTTAACACCTGTGTGCGAACATGAGGGGGTTAACCTTATGAGCATTAATTCCTGGAAATTTTAAATTTTCCAGAGCTGGGTCCCGGCGGGTCTATGCAGAACCTGGAGTAGTTTCCCTCCAGTCTCTGTCATGGCTACCTTTGCCCCGGTTTTTGCTGTATGCATTACGCCCTCCTGTTCAGGTATCCCTATTTTTGCGCACACCCTTTGTATAAAATGTGTTAAAATGTCTCGTTTGCTGGGGGTTACCTTTCCGGCGTTTTTCTCGTTGCTCCGAGAACACCGTTTTTGTTTACCGAGTTTTAGTCAGGATGGCTAAAATAGGTAAGTTACCCCGCCGAGTTTGGTCGCTTGAGGGCTCATCAGAAACTGCGTTTTCTGTGGTCGAGCCTGGGATCAGGCTTCCTGTGTTATTCATTGCTTTATGCATTACGCCCTCCTGTTATGTCTCGTTTGGTGTGGGTTACCTTTCCGGCGTTTTTTCTCGTTGCTCCGAGAACACCGTTTTTGGTTACCGAGTTTTAGTCAGGATGGCTAAAATAGGTAAGTTACCCCGACGAGTTTGGTCGCTTGAGGGCTCATCAGAAACTGCATTTTCTGTGGTCAAGCCTGGGATCAGGCTTCCTGTGTTATTCCCGGTGAGGGGGGCTCCACACAGTTATTTTGTTTGGTCTTTCCCTCCCGGCGACCTTTTTACAAAGAGGTCTGGGGCAGGTATAAGTGGTTTGACATTGCATATAAAACCCGGCGGTTGTACCTTCGGGTGGTTATATTAACGAATTTGCGATTCGCGATAATTTGCCAAACAATTGATTGATACAATAGGGTATCACGGCCGTCAAGACGGCGATCTATGAGGGCTTCTGGCAGAAGCCGGATTAGAGATTAAGATAGGCTTAGGCTTTTTATGGGATAAAAAGATGCCTGAATCTTACTAGTGTTTCAAGTGTAAAGTGATACTTGAAGGACTTCATCTTTAATAAAGATATGTTTCATCTTTATGAGGATTCAGAAGTTATGCTTAATTCTTTCGAACAGGTAAAAGATATGCTGAAATCCTTAATAAACAATTGGAACAATGTTGTTTGTTTGTTTAGTCTTTCTCTCCCGGCGACCTTTTTACAAAAAAGGTCTGGGGCAGGTACAATTGGTTTGACATTGCATATAAAACCCGGCGGTTATACCTTCGGGTGGTTATATTAACTGATTAGCAATTCGCGATCATTTGCCAAACAATTGATTGATACAATAGGGTATCACGGCCTTCAAGACGGCGATCTATGAGGGCTTCTGGGAGAAGCCGGATTAGAGATTAGGATAGGCTTAGACTTTTTATGGGATAAAAAGATGCCGGAATCTTACTAATGTTTCAAGTGTAAAGGGATACTTGAAAGACTTCATCTTTAATAAAGATATACTTCATCTTTATGAGGATTCAAAAGATATGCTTAAAATCTTCTGGACAGGTAAATATATCCTGAAATCTTTAATATGAAACTAAAGGAAAACGAAAAGTAGTGGTGGAGTGCTACGGTTCGTTGACCGGCGGTCTTGTGACACATATTTTGTACCATTTTTTGGGTGTAACCCTATGAGCATTAATCCCCGGAAAATTCTCTTTCCAGGGCGGAGTACCGGTGTTGCACCAGGTGACCAGGTAGTTCCCGGGGGCGGGGTAGTTTTCCCCCAGTCTCTGCCATGTCGGCACTTGAACCTCTCATTGCTGTATGTTCAACGCCGTTAAGATCAGGTATCCCTATATATTATTTTTATTTGTTAATGAAATAATTTAATCACTGAATAATAATAACCATATATATTTTCTATGATTATATTAGGATAATATTGTGTTTATTTATAGTAATTTATTTTAATACAATTAAATATAAATTAAATTAATTAGTATACTTTATGATTTTGCTCACCAGCTCTGCTTTTAATGTGTTAATGAGCTATGGGAGCTTTTAATTATCATAAACCTTTACAGGGCTCTCTTTTAGAGAGTATACTGAGCTCGCAAGCGAGGGACAGCCACAGCCAAGGTGTATGGCGATACTCACAGTCCTGGCAGGACAGAACACATCCCTTTGTGACTCAACTAGTGCTGACGTCCACGGGATGCCGATGTACCATCTTCTACCCCAGTTTTAACATGGCAACATGTGGAGGTCCCGGCTTCGGCGGGATCTTCCCATGATAAGCCAGACTTAACGGATGAAGAACAACGATCTCTGGTCTCAGAGATGGAGGTTGAAGAGTCCAGTCACCTTCTAGGCGACTCTCAGGGTACTGTCGAATCTCCACGGAGTTCGTCATCGGCTAGGTATGTACCGGCGGAAGAGATTGATGGACTACTATTGAATGCACTTAATAGGTTCTTTGGCCCTACGCCGGAAACTCCTTCTGATACGGGAGATCCCGCGATGTCGACGAATGTGCGACCTCTGGCTACATCCTTTGCTTTAGCGAAAATACCTAGCCATCCGCTTGTGTCAGACCCAATTTCCAATGTGCCAGGCACAACAGCTCTCACTACTTCCACTGTGCGAGTCATATCAGACATATCTCCCCCTCCTTTAGACAAGGCGCCAGTCAAAAAACAGGAGCTATGCCTCTTTTTACGGGCCTGATGAGTCAGGGGTAGCAATGTTACGGAAATGTTTTGGATGTTCATATTACGGACATTCCAAGTTATTATAACCATGACTTATTCTTACCACCAAATCCCTCCAGAACGCCATTCTTGGTTCTCTCTTCCGGTTTTTGGTGCCGGCGGAGTCCCCTCTGCTTGGCTGCCATTAGCACGCCTTCCCCAGCTTACCTAGACCGCGAGTTTAGGTTAAGAGGAAAAGCGTTTAAACTGTTTTCGCAATATATGGTTCCCAGCAAGTAACAAAGTCTCTGTTACGCTCTTCTCAGGCAATAGAAGCCGCGGAAGTCAGGAAAGCCATTGAACTTTCCCGGCGCTTGCTTCTCCAGACTTCCATCCAAGTCTTTAGGAGATATTCGGACGGCCTTATTAGAGGCAGTTCGAGCAAGGCAGGATCTGAGGATGTTCTTAGTGAAGAAACTTCTTGACCGTATTGCAAGCCAAGTAGTTCTGTCTCCAGTTCTAATTCCTTCTTTGATTTCACCAGCAGTTTGGAAGACTGTTTTCAATTTGGCACAAGCATTCAAGCAAGGTCCCCACAAGCCCTGATGCCCTTGTTAGAACAAGGGATCAGGGTCTGGTGGTATCTGGGCGACTAACTGGTGGTGGCAGAAACAGAAAAGTTACGCATCAGTCATGTCTACGTTACGTTAAACCATCTCATATCTCTAGGATTCAAGGTCAACTTAGTAAAAGTCAAACCCTTGTTCCCCCACGAGTATTTCAGGGGATAGGGCTGGTCGAGGACACAGATTCTCTCACTCTGAGTCAGAGTGTGGACACTCGAAACAGATTTCGCAAAAACTGTTTATGTTTCTCCACAGTCTGAATACGACACAGAAACTTTGGGAATCTCTAGTCGGTTCTCTCAACGGGGTTCAGCTAACTGTGAAGTTGGGCCGGTTGAAAGTCTAACGTTTAATCTTGGAGGGCAACAAATTTTTCCCACTATTACCGGCGGGGATAGTATGGCCTATCCCAACGTTATTACACAACTTACTAGCGGTTTGGGCGACGAGAGAAAGGTTGCACGCAGTCATGTCATGAACCTCTCCTCCGCCGTCGGTATGGGTGGACATGGATGCGTCAGGCACGATAGGTTGGGGCTTGTAGTCAAACCTCGGGCATCAGGGTCAAAGGTTTTGGTCCCATTTAGAAATCTTCCACATCAATGTCAAAGACTTACTAGTCCCCTTATCTGTCCTTCAGGGTCACGGCTCTGCTTTACGGGGCTAGTCGGTGGCCTTCAGAATGGACAATCTGAATGTGGTTCACTGTATTCAGAAACAAGGGTCAATAAGATCTCGGAAGTGGCTAAACGTGTCAGAAAAGATTTTTATACTAGCCAACAGGCTGAACATTCATCTTCACGTATCTTATCTCCCAGGCGTTGCAAACGTCTGGGCAGACGCTCTGTCTCAGAGACAAAGCACTTCAGTGGAATGGGCGCTCTTGCGTGTGCGGAGCATGACCATCCACAAGTGGATTTGTTTGCGTCTGAGAAGACTTGCAAACTCCCACTGTACCTCACCCGCCGGACGATAACGCCGGCGGGCGGACCTGACGCTCTGATGACGGACGAGAACAGGTTGAGTTCCTTTTATCTATTTTCCGCCGCCAGACGCGTCTCTAATGTGCCACGTAGTCAACAAACTACAGGATTAGCGAGGCGTAGTCTCGCTAATCGCGCCCCTGTGGCCGGTGCAGTTTGGTACCAGCATTTGTACACGTGGTGCCCGCACCCAGTGTCACTCCCGGTCGGGTTGTTCCACTTAGAACACAATTGGCAACCTAGAAACCTCGCGGACTTGTTCATTATGGACATTCAGGAGGCCAAGTGGCTAGCACCATATGGTAGCGACGTGACCAAGATATTCACGAATCAATATACCCAGTCTACAAAGCGACAGTTTCAATCGCATTGGCAAGCTTTTATGTCTTGGATTCTTAGAACAAACCAAACTGTGCCCTCGGTGGCGTTGGTTGTTAATTATTTAATGTATCTGTTCATGCAGAAACATTTATCTGAAATTGATTTATGAGGGCAGGTTTTAAACTCCGCCCACCTCCCCGTCAGCTCAGGCCTACATGGTCTCTGGACAAAGCATCGTAGTTATTCTCGTTCCCGTATGTACCAAAGACTGCAGATTTTACAAAAGGGCAGTATTCCTTATGGCTTTGGCTACCGGGAACAGAGTATCTGAGCTGGCGGCGATGAGCAACACACCTATTTGCCTCAGGTTTGATAGGCTTCATGAGTGTATTCACATTGCACCTTCCCCAGGATTCTTAGCCAAGAATGAGCACAGTGAACACGTGTTTTCAGAGTTCACGGTGCCGGCGTTAAAAAGGGGAAAGGTGCACCATCTTTTTTGCCCAGTGCAAGCTCTAACCAAATATTTAAGAGTGGCACCTCTAAATCACCAGGGTGCTTTATGGGTCGCAAGTCCGGGTGAACGCTTGATGGAGCGTACACTGGCTTCTCTCTTGGTCAAGGACTTTAAAGAGAAGAATCCCGGCGTTGTGGGTAAGACCCACGATTTACGCAAGGGGACAGCCTCTTTACGTTTCCTTAATAATCTTTCGGTGGAAGTTATTAAGTCCACACAGTTGTGGGCCTCTAATCAGGAGTTTTTTGACGCGATGCCTTTCAGTAGCTCTGGACAAACCTTCCTTGCCATGTATAGCTTTACGGCAGAGGGTCTAGGTGGCCCTTTTAGTCACGTTTTGTTTAATTTCAAGAAAAAGGGGGGGGAGGGTGCAGTCAGTGTGACATAGGACACCCTAGACCCCTCCGGAGTATGTGTTCGGAACATACGAGCTGGGATACTGTTTGTAGGCATTGTTTTATAAAATTTCTCTGTAGTATTTATTGCAGGAAATTGTGCTAAAGGCCAATAGTAGTGTTACAACAATTCTTGTTGTAAGTAGCTTTGGCTGTGAAGCAATAGATTTTTGAGAAATCTCGGTAGTTGCAACTACGACTTTTACTTTTGAAGTAATTACTTCTCCATAAGTACACGAGTTCAGTACTTCTATGAATGTACAAGAATTCATTTATGTTTGGTTATATTTTTAGGAATATATCCACTAGTTAATGGGGTTTATATGTGCACATGTAAACTTATAAGTTTTTAGTTTTCACCACTTACTTTAAGTGGGGTGCCTTCTTAACTAGCAGATCTGTGTACAGAGTCTCAGAGTTAACCCTTTTTCAAGCAGGCTTCTTTGAAGCACGCTCCTGCTTGTACCCCTTTTTGAAGATTTAGGCTGTATAAAGTTTATGCACCCGAATATCTCTTTTTTACAAGAGTAAGAATACTATGTGGTTGTTTGATTATCTGCTTTTCTAGAGTTATGATATGATTACGAATGTCCCCCTCCAGTCTTAGAAATCAGGCATGTTCGTCAATGATGGAGGGGCCACTAATAAATTATAGGTTTGACTCCTGTAAGGAGATAAAGAAAACCTAATATTTAGTAGTGGCCCCGTAATCATTGACGACTGGGGCCCTCCCGACCATCCCCTTCCCATTCGTTGATGTATTCAGGATTTTGGTTTACTTGATATGTCAGTGAAGGAAGAATGACGCCTGCAGTAGCGTCTGGTCAAAGATCCACACAAGTACATCCACGATATGATGGAAAGCTTATTAGATAGTTATTCTTATTTTCTTTTTGTTTTTATTTTTTACGAAGTTTTTTCGTAGTGAGAACCCAATTCATAATGACTGAAGCCATGAGTGAGGTCGCGTGCGCTCATGATGAAGGCTCCTCAGTTTTTAAATGCTCTGCGCGGTAGATTCAAACTACGGCGGATTAGTGTTTGAAGAGGATGCCTTATGTAATAGGCATGTTCGTCAATGATTACGGGGCCACTACTAAATATTAGGTTTTCTTTATCTCCTTACAGGAGTCAAACCTATATTAAGTGCATTCAATAGTAATCCATCCCTTCCGCCGTTACATACCTAGCCGATGACGAACTCCGTGGAGATTCGACAGTACCTTGAGAGTCGTCTAGAAGGTGACTGGACTCTTCAACCTCCATCTCTGAGACCAGAGATCGTTGTTCTTCATCCGTTAAGTCTGGCTTATCATGGGAAGATCCCGCCGAAGCCGGGACCTCCACATGCTGCCATGTTAAGTCTGGGATAGAAGATGGTACATCGGCATCCCGGTGGACGTCAGCCACTACTTGAGTCACAAAGGGATGTGTTCTGTCCTGCCAGGACTGTGAGTATCGCCATACACCTTGGCTGTGGCTGTCACTCGCTTGCGAGCTTGGTATACTCTCCGATTGAGAGCCCTCACCCGAGCCCCGTAGAGGTTGATGATAATTAAAAGCTCCCATAGCTCAAGGATATCACATTGCAATGCTTTATGTGCTACATTCGTTGAGTAAGTAGCGAGAAGTTGTTTCACTTCTTGTAAAGCCACCGCCGCAGGATTATCTTTCTGAATTAGAACTTTAACAGTTAGGAGGTTACAAATAGCGTAATTCTTTGTCACCCATATCCCCCGTGACCGATCTGGGCATTTAACACATTTAATGCAGAGCTGGTGAGCCAAAATAGGGATACCTGAGCATAACGGCGTTGAACATACAGCAATGAGAGGTTCAAGTGCCGACATGACAGAGACTGGGGGAAAACTACCCCGCCCCCGGGAACTACCTGGTCACCTGGTGCAACGCCGGTACTCCGCCCTGGAAAGAGAAATTTCCAGGGATTAATGCTCATAAGGTTACCCCAAAATGGTACAAAACATGTGCCACAACACCGCCGGTCAACAAACCGTAGCACTGCAACACTACTTTTCGTTTTCCTTTAGTTTCATATTAAAGATTTCAGCATATCTTTACCTGTCCAAAAGATTTAAGCAGATCTTCTGAATCCTCATAAAGATGAAGTATATCTTATTAGAAAGCCGTGATACCCTAGTGTATCAATCAATTGTTTGGCAAATTATCGCGAATTGCACATCCGTTAAAATAACCACCCGAAGGTACAACCGCCGGGTTTTATATACCATGTCAAACCAATTGTACCTGCCCCAGACCTTTTTGTAAAAAGGTCGCCGGGAGGGAAAGACCAAACAAACAAACAGCATTGTTTCAATGGCTTATTAAAGATTTCAGCATATCTTTACCTGTCCAAAAGATTTAAGCATATCTTCTGAAACCTCATAAAGATGAAGCATATCATTATTAAAGATGAAGTCTTTCAAGTATCCCTTTACACTTGAAACACTAGTAAGATTCAGGCATCTTTTTATCCCATAAAAAGTCTAAGCCTATCTTAATCTCTAATCCGGCTTCTCCCAGAAGCCCACATAGATCGCCGTCTTGAAGGCCGTGATACCCTATTGTATCAATCAATCGTTTGGCAAATTATCGCGAATTTGCAAATCCGTTAATATAACCACCCGAAGGTACAACCGCCGGGTTTTATATGCAATGTCAAAACCAATTGTACCTGCCCCAGACCTCTTCGTAAAAAGGTCGCCGGGAGGGAAAGACCAAACGAACAGACAGCATGGTTTCAATGGCCTTGAAAAACCGAGAAAACTATATCCAACAGGTGTCAGCATGATCACCTAGATAACTGTGTGGAGCCCACCTGTTCGGGAATAACACAGGAAGCCTGATCACAGGCTCGACCACAGAAAACGCAGTTTCTGATGAGCCCTCAAGCTACCAAACTCGCCGGGATAACTTACCTATTTTAGCCATCCTGACTAAAACTCGGTAAACAAAAACGGCTTTCTCGGAGCAACGAGAAAAACCGCCGGAAAGGTAACCCACACCAAACAGAACGCAGTCTGATAAACATAATCAGACCCACAGTCCGAAGCTCCTGGATCAGCCAATCATAACTAATCCAGGACACACATGGCTCATGAATACATTTTTATTATAATAAACAATGAAAACACTTGCATACGTGAAAAAAACTACGAGTGGCCGGCTAGGCCTGGTGAAAACGGAAAAAACACTTAATCACGTCGAAACACCATCGAAAAGCACTCCATCCCACCAAAACTGGAACAGCCGCCACATCAAAATCGTAGAAAACACCCGGGTAAGGGTAACTCGCCGGGTAACGAGACGTAATACACAACTATCACAGCTCGCTACACGGGAGGTTCATAAGTAAAGATATCAGAATATCTTAACCCGTTGAGCCCCGGCTAGTTATAATATTTTGTTCACCCCAGTCCCAAGCCATTTTCACTTCTTTTTTTTTGTTTGCTAAAATGGAAGACAAGGATGAGATGAAAAAAAAAAAAAAAAAAAAAATCACCTCGGATATTTTTTTTGGGGGGGGGGGGGGGGTGAGCCACAAAAAAAATTGTTGAGCCAAAATGGAAGAGAATGGTGAGAAATGAAGAAAAAAATAAAAAAAAATCACCTCGGTCATTTGGGGGTCGGGGGGGGGTCGAAAGTTCGTCTCCCCCCGCATGACCACCTGCCCGGGAGCACTAGGGTGAAAACAGAGTATGGCATTGTACGGCATACATCCTAAGGAGTGTCTCACATAAATCTCAAGCCTCTAGCTCCCATACGACCGGAGTAATGAAGGTTCAAAGTGGCGGTGAACTAAGGGTGTAAAGTATCCCCATTAAGCCCACCACCACCGGCCGCGCGGCTGTCTTAGCCCGCTCACACCTACCGGCCCGGCTCCCACACACACTACGGTACCTCCCCCTCCTATTCTCCCGCCATTTCCTACCTTACGAGCCACGTAAATGATTTTAATATGCCGGACGCACGTGTTGCGTCGCTGGGAGTTGGTGATAACAAACTGCCGACGCATCACGTGCGACGCTGGGTCTCAATGGGTTAACCTGTCCAAAAGATTTACGTATATCCTCTGACATGATATAAAGACCAGCATGGCTTTATTGCTTCAATTGTGCCGCCTCTCCACATCTTTCCCCGTAGAACTAGGGCAGCTGAGAGCGCCCATGAATTTACACTTTCTCCTCCACAATGCAGAACTTCTGCTTATCAGAATTCATTTATCCCCAGAGCTACTACTCTTTGGAATTCACTTCCCTCGAAGTGCTTTCCACAAACTTACAATCTACAAATGTTTAAATCCAGTTGTTACAAACATTTTATGAATGGAGGATGCCTTTAGGCACATGGACCTTTTTGTTTTATCTGTGTTTTTCCTTCCTCCGTTCATTGTCTCTTAAAAAAAAAAAAAAAAAAAAAAAAATACGCACTCTTCCCAATGGGGTTTGTTAATTTTTTTTTTTTTTTTTTTACTGGGAAGCCTGTCTTAAATGCTAGATCTGACTTCTCCCGAAGCCTCCTAGAGGCTTCGGGAGGCCGGATGTTGAAGGCGGATGTTGAAGACGGCGATACCTTAACGTATCTCTCCATTGTCTGGTCAACTATACTGAATTGCAAATCCGTTAATCCCACCCTCCCAAGGTGCAACCGCCGGGTGTGAATTTAAATCTATAACGTTAACCCCAATTGTTCCTGTCCCCACTTCTTTGCCAAAAGATCGCCGGGGAGGAAAGACCAATCAACAAACCGCCTAGTTTTACTGGCTTTGCAAAACCGGGAAAAAAACTACTCAACAAGTGTCCGTATGAACACTTAGTTAAATGGGTAAAGCCAACCCGCCGGGAAACACAGTAAGCCTGAACACAGGCTCCACTACAGACGCAGTCCTGGAGAGCCGCAAGCCACCACTCGCCGGGGGAAACAAGCCTAATTTAACCACGCGTGATTAAAACTCGGCAACCAGCCGGTTTTGCAAAGAGTAACCGAGAAAACCCGCCGGAAAAGGCAACCCACACCGCCCAGATTCAATCTGAACGCACCAAAAAGACCGTGGAATTAGCCAAAGCACAACTAACCCATGACACATAAATAACCCGTGGAATTAGCCAATACACAACTAATCCAGGATACACAAATAGTCCGTGGAATTAGCCAATACACAACTAATCCAGGACACACATGACACAGTATTACATATTTATAGCATAAATCAATAACACTTGTACATGTGGCAAAGATACGAGAGGCTGGCTAGGCCTAAGCAGACGGAAATAAAAGGAAATCATGTCGTAATATAAACAAAAGCTTTGAATCATATCACAACAGGAACCACCGTCAACACACCACTGTAGCCCAAAATTCCCGGCGAAGGGAAAAACTGACTCGGGACCCAGAAAAAACTTCACTAAGTGAAGAAAAATACGCAGGGAACGTCAGAGAAGAGAAAGCTACTTCATCAGAAAGAAGAAGAAGCCTAATAACGCGCAATGAAAGCCACCTATATCACAAAGCTAGCTATCCGCGAAAAAGTTACACGCGTCCACCACAGGACCACGAGGGTACACCCGAAATAGATGTCCCAAAAACACGACCCAAAATACACTGCACTGCGGGCAACCCTGCACTGCGGGGCCCAGGACACTCCTACTACGCATATCCTAACCTTACTCGATACATCCCGGAGTAAACAAATGAGAAAAAACTCACTAGGGATGCAGCAAATGCGGAACCAGCGGAGCGTGGGGAGGCACGTCCGGTCAGGTTGACCGCAGAGCAGAGAAGGAAGAATTACGCCCGAGTCGGCGTCTGGTCAAAGATACCACACAAGTACATCCACAATTATATGGAAAGCTTATGAATAGTTATTCTTATTTTTTTTTTTTTTTTTATTTGTTACAAAGTTTTTTCGTAGTGAGAACCCAATTTCATAATGACTGAACCATGAGTGAGGTTGCGTGTGCTCATGATGAAGGCTCCTCAATTTTTTATGCTCTGCGCGGTAGATTCAAACTACGGCGAATGAGTGTTTGAAGAGGGTGCCTTATGTAATAGGCATAATCGTCAATGATGGAGGGGCCACTAATAAATACGCGTCTGTCAGGTCTAATGAACACATCCACCCTCCCGGCGGAAGTGTTAGCCTGATTTGATTCACTGTCAGCATCCTGAAGGACACGTTGTGAATGTGGAGATTCAGATAAGACAGGTCTACGACCGGCCTCATCTGAATACTGTCCCTTTTTGGTACTAGAAAGAGTTTGGATGTAAACACCGGGTAAGTCGGGGGGACTGGGATAATGACACTCTTGGTTATCATCTCCTGAACTAGTGACTCCACCTCTAAAGAAACATGAGTGGCCTTTGTCGGCTGACGTAAGCGAGGTCGCCGGAGCCACTGCCAAGTGATGCCTTTGCGTACCACAGTCCTCGCCCATGATCTTAATGGCCATGCCCGATGACACGCCCGGAACGACCCAGTTAGCAGACTGGGGTTCGCCGGCTGGTCTACTCTCGGTTCCAACACGCCTTTGACTGGCCCCGGGAGTGAGAGAGACCTTAGTTTTTTGCTGGTGGTGGTGTACTCTTAGATGACTGGCTGGGTTTGGCTGGAGGCGGGCCCTGACCTGGTCGTTGGTGAAACCTGTGGCCTTTACCTGAGAATTTACCCTGTTTGTACCTGACGTGAGCCTGACCCTGGGTGGAAGAGGACTTAGGCTGATGAAACGGCTTCGACCCACTAGCTTGAGCTTTCGAAACTGGTTTGGGTTTAGGGAAAGTAAAGGTAGGCTTCTTAGGGTGAGAGGGACTTTGTTTGAATGCTTGTGCCATATTGAAAACAGTCTTCCAAACTGCTGGAGAAATCAAAGAAGGGGTTAGCACTGGGGACAGAATTACTTGGCTTGCAATACGGTCAGGAAGTTTCTTTACTAAGAACATCCTCAGATCCTGCCTTGCTCGAACCGCCTCTAATAAGGCCGTCCGAATATCTCCTAAAGACTGAATGGAAGTTTGGAGAAGCAAGCGCCGGGAAAGTTCAATGGCCTTCCTGACTTCCGCAGTTTCGATTGCCTGAGAAGAGCGTAGCAGAGACTTTGTTACTTGCTGAGTAACAATATATTGTGAAAACAGTCTAAACGCTTTACCTCTTAACCTAAACTCGCGGTCTAGGTGAGTAGGGGAAGGCGTGCTAAATGGATCTTTTAATTCGCACAAATTGATTTTAGGGGCAGCCAAGAAATCAAACAAAGCAGAGGGGACTCCTCCGGCACTAAAAACCGGAAGAGAGAACCAAGAATGGTGGTCTTGAGGGATTTAGTGAGAAGACATTGTAGTGAAAGTAGTGGCAAAATTTTGAGCCTCTGTTTCCCAGTCCACCCAAGGTCCCGTGCCCAACTGCCCCACCTGCAAGACTGGATTAGAGGCTGAGTCTGTGATCGGAAACATATCCAATTCCGGCGTCAAAGCAGAAAGTGCCTTGACGTCGTTAAAGCCATCATTCTTAGTCCAGTCAGAAAAAAGCTTTGAAGCTGAGGCAGGGGGCAGGGCTGGTGTTGATGCATACACAAAAAAGTCATGGTTATAATAACTGGGAATGGCCTTAATATGAACATCTAAAACATCGCCTTGAATATCCAATGCTCTGAGTTTTCTAGACTTATTGCCTTGGATTACCCACTCATGTGGTACAGGGAGCTCCCCGAAATAGTAGCTTGTGCTGCCTCTGGCTTAGTTGGTAACATTGCTACCCATGACTCATCAGGCCCGTATAAAAGAGGCATAGCTCCTTTTCTGACTGGTGCCTTCTCTAAAGGGGGGGGGGAGTTATGTCTGATATGACCCGCACATTGGAAGTAGTGAGAGCTGCTGTGCCTGGCACAGTGGAAATTGAATCTGACACAAGAGGAGGGTTAGGTATTTTAGCTAAAGCAATGGATGTAGCCAGAGGTCGCACATTCGTTGACGTCGCGGGAGCTTCCATACCAACTGTAGGAGTTTCCGGCGTAGGGCCAAAGAACTTATTAAGTGCATTTAATAGTAACCCATCAATCTCTTCTGTAGTTACATACCTAGCAGATGACGAACTCCGTGGAGAATCGACAGTACCCTGAGAGTCTTCCAGGTGGTGACCTGACTCTTCAACTTCCATCTCTGAGACCAGAGAACGCTGTTCTTCATCCCTTAAGTCTGGCCTCTCATGGGAAGATCCCGCCGAAGCCGGGACCTCCACATGCCGCCATGTTAGATCTGGGATAGAAGATGGGACATCGGCATCCCGGTGGACGTCAGCCACTACTTGCGTTACCAAAGGATGTGTGCCGTCCTGCCAGGGCTGTGAGTATCGCCATACACCTTGGCTGTGGCTGTTACTCGCTTGCGAGCCTGGAATACTCCCCAAATGGGAGTCCTCACCCGAGCACCCTAACGGTTTATAGTTTCCGTAAGATACTTCTAAATCTGAGGCTGACACACGTGACCTGGGAGAGAAAGCATGAATATCAGGTGATGAAATGTCCACCGGGGCATCCTCCACCACATTCTCTGACTCCACCCCCGACCTGTCAGATTGGACGTTAGACTTGGAGGGGGTAGATGCAGAGAGCGGGGTACCAGGCTCCGGCGACAGCCGTGAGTCCGTTCGCGCCGGAGGATCCCTTTTGGATGATTTATGACTTCTACTAGACTTATGTTTAGTTCTAATAACGTCTTTAGGTCCCCTACTCTCTTCCTTTGTCCTCTTCCGTGGAGGTGAAGAAGAGTGGCCCGAAGCTTTCACCTGCTCCCTTAGGGGTGACCTCGACTTGGACCTCGTCGCCGATGCCAAAGGTGACGGAGAGCGAGGCCTCTTGGATTTGCCAGGGGAGGGTGTGGGAGCCTGTCCCCGCCCAGTCTCGGAGGCCTTACGTGAACGGATCTTACTCTTAGGAGGGGCATGTTTAATAATTAACCGTTCCCAAAGCTCAAGGTTGTCACATTGCAATGCTTTATGAGCTACATTAGTTGAATAAGAAGCAAGAAGTTGTTTTACTTCCTGCAAGGCCACCGCCGCAGTATTATCTTTATGAATCAAAAGTTTAACACTTAGGAGGGTACAAATAGTGCAATGTTTTGTCACCCATATCCCTCGTGACCGATCGAGGCATTTAACACATTTAATGCACAGCTTGTGCGCAAAAATAGGGATACCGGAGCATAACGGTGTTGAACACAAAGCAATGAGAGGTTCTATGGCCGACATGACCGAGACTGGCGGAAATCTACCCACCCCCGGGATCTACCTGGTCACCTGGCGCCACGCCGGTACTCCGCCCTGGAAATAGAAAATTCCCAGGAATTAATGCTCATAAGGTTACCCAAAAATGTTACAAAAACATGTGTCATAAAACTGCTGGTCAACGAACCGTAGTCCTCAACCACTACTTTTCGCTGTCCAGCAGTTTCAAATTAAAGATTTCAGCATATCTTTACCTGTCAAAAGATTTAAGCATATCTTCTGAGTCTTCTTAAAGATGAAGCATATCTTTAATAAAGAGGAAGTCCTTCAAGTATCCCTTTACACTTGAAACACTAGTAAGATTCAGGCATCTTCTTATCCCATAAAAAGTTTAAGCCTATCTTAATCTCTAATCCGACTTCTACCAGAAGCCCTCATAGATCGCCGTCTTGAAGGTCGTGATTCCTTATTGTATCAACCAATTGTTTGGCAAACCATAGCGAATTGCAAATCCGGTAATATAACCACCCGAAGGTACCACCGCCGGGTTTCATATTAAATGTCAAACCAATTGTACCTGCCCCAGACCTCTTTGCAAAAGAGGTCGCCGGGAGGAAAAGACCAAACAAACAGCATTGTCTTGGAGGCCGGGATACCTGATAGTATCAATCAACTGTTTGGCAAACCATAGCGAATTGCAAATCCGTTAATACAACCACCCGTAGGTACCACTGCCCGGGGTCATATTAAATGTCAAACCAATTGTACCTGCCCCAGACCTCTTTGTAAAAAGGTCGCCGGGAGGTAAAGACCAGACAAACAAACAGCATTGTTTCAATGGCTTTGAAAAGCCGAGAAAACCATATCCAACAGGTGTCAGCATGATCACCTAGATAAATGTGAGCTCACCTCGCCGGGAATAACACAGGAAGCCTGATCACAGGCTCGACCACAGAAAACGCAGTTTCTGATGAGCCCTCAAGCTACCAAACTCGCCGGGGTAACTAACCTATTTTAGCCAACCTGACTAAAACTCGGTAAACCAAACGGCTTTCTCGGAGCAATCGAGAAAACCGCCGGAAAGGCAACCCACAACAAACAGAACGCAGTCTGATAAACATAATCAGACGCAGTCCGAAGCTCCTGGATCAGCCAAACACATCTAATCCAGGACACACATGACACATGAGTACATTTTTATAATAATAAACAATGAAAACACTTGCACATGTGAAAAACTACGAGTGGCTGGCTAGGCCTGGTGAAAACGGAAAACACTTAATGACGTCGAAATACAATCGAAAAGCACTTCATCCCACCAAAACTGGAACAGCAGCCACATCAACATCGTAGAAAAAACCCGGTAAGGGTAACACTGACTCGGGACCCAGAAAGAACTCCACTACGTGAAGAAAAAACACCAGGAACGTCAGTAAAAACAAACAAGGCTACTCCATCTGAAAGATAGCTAGAAGCCCGACATCGCGTAGTTAAAGCTGCCTAACAAGCTAGGACTAAAGTTGGCTAAACACGAAAAACGTTTCAGAGTGTCCTCAACCCGGCCACGAGGGTCCGTCCGAAATAGACGCCCCAATAAAACGACCCAAAACACACTTGATCTGCGAGAAAACCACCCATGACACCCCTGCTACGCTAATCCTAACCTTACTCAAGACATCCCAGAGTAAACAAATGAGAAAAAACTCACTAGGGACGCAAGAATGCGAAACAAAGCGGAGCACTGTGGGGGACACGTCCGGGTGGGGTGAACGCAGAGCAAGGAAGGCGGAAGGATGCGCTAGACAGCGTCTGGTCCAAGAATCCACAGAAGTACAGTCAGGACCCCCAATTCGCGAGAATAGGGGTGACAGGAGGCATCGCGTATTGTGAATTCGGGTATTGTGGAACTAACTTTAAATGGGAATAATTAGATTGGGTGACATCTCTCAATTATGGCCTATTTTCGAAATTTTTGGCCCTATTTTCGACATTTTTGGCTCTACAGTACAGTCTACATCTTATATATAAGAAGAACAATGAATACAAATATGAAACTATCCTTAAAATTAGTAGTAGATAGGCTAGGACTAGGACTAGGACCGTAGGACTTCACGATTTTCTCAAACTTCTCCCTCCCTAACCAAATCGTACGAACAGTTTACTCTGACAAGCCTATTGCACAGTTTCCTTCTCCTCTTTTCTTGCGAAACAACAATTCCACCTTCATTTTGTGTGTTATCTTCTTATATTGGCGTGGCATGGCGAAAAAAGTGGCAGGCACTACAAACGTTTGGTCACTCCGCACGGCTATGAGCGCTTGAGCGGGACTGTGGGAGGGAGGGAGGGAGGGTAAGCGGGAGGGAAGGCAGGCGTATGCCCGTCTTCTTCTTTTTTCAGAGCTACTCCTGGGCCCCGCGAAACGTAGACGTGCTCGGGTATCAAGCGGGAATAGCGGATTTGGCCCCTTCTTAGCTCTCGATTCGTGTATTGTGGTACCACCTCGCATAATTAATGCTTAATTAATTAATGTTATTTTCGAGGGGTAACTCGTGTATTAGGGTTTTCGCGAATTGTGGAACCGTGTATTGGGGGTCCTGACTGTACATCCACAGAATATGGAAAGCTTATGAATAGTTATTCTTATTTTATTTTTATTTTTTATTTGTTACGAAGTTTTTTCGTAGTGAGAACCCAATCATAAAGACGAACCATGAGTGATTTTGCGTGTGCTTATGATGAAGGTTCCTCTGAGCTCTGCGGCGGTAGATTCAAACTACGCGTATGAGCGTTTGAAGAGGTAGCCTTATGTAATAATAGGCATAATCGTCAATGATGGAGGAGCCACTAATAAATACACCTTTTGTTGCTTCTCCAGATATTTCTCCACAACACAATTCAGGGTAAAAATCTGATCTACACATCCTCTTCCCTTCCTAAAACCTCCCTGCTCGTCGCCTATCCATTTCTCCGTTCTCACTCTCACTCTCTCAATCACTACCCTACTGTACACCTTCCCTACTACGCTTAAAAGACATATTCCTCAGTGGTTACCACACACTCCTCCCCCGCTCTGCCTGCTTCGTTGGTTTCACTTTTGAACACGTGTGGGGGTTGACGGAGGCGGCAGGAGGGGAGTGCATGCCCGCATGCCCACCCTTCCTGCCGCCCCCAACTAATTGTAGTGGGCCCTATCATTTCTCATCCTTTCTGTTTTCTGTTTTTCACTTCTTCCCGCTGCCCCCTCCTTTGGGAGCACCGTGACTGTCATGAGGTAAACGACCGTACTCACTCTTTGGTTTCGTTGGAAGGTGTTGTGGGTCGGCAATCCCTACACCCGTCGAACTGTGGTACCCGACGTGTTCGAGCGAGGGGAAACTTTTATGCCAAACCCTAACCCTTGTGCTGGGTCGGCGATCGACGGATCGACGGCCCTTAAGGTGCATTAGTCGGGGTGTATATCTGCAAGAAGTCCTAGGGCGGTCGTCCCGTCCTCTAATTGTGGCTCCATGGTGGGTTTGGAATCTGACTCAGATGAATTTAGAAATATTCGTCCTATGGAATCTAAAATTGCCCCCTCCGACGCCGACCCCTGCGAGAAATTGGACTGCCTCAAGGACTCTTCCCCTGCTGCCAACAGTGCCGGAGTTCCCCACTCAGGCATGGCACCCACAGACCTTGGCAAACCTCCTAAGGATACTGTGACGAATTCTCCATCGTCGTGTAGTGAGATCCATCAGGTGATCTCCCCGGCATCAATTCCTATGCACAGTACTGCCTCTGTGATCAATAATAGTGATGACAACCCCACAGTCTCGACTTTAACTTCTAAATTACCAGATTATGATTCTAGCCTTAGCCTACCTCTTCATTCCGTTGACAACCTTAATGAAGAAGCTCGCATGCCCTCAGCTGACACCCCTACGGATGCTTCTTGCATCCCTGACCCGTCTGTGACTACATCTGTTACCATCTTCCCTCCGGATGCAGGATCTACTACCTCAATTAAACCTGCTTCTGTACCTCCACGATCTCAACGGGCCATTGATGCAGGTACAGGAAAAGACCTTGCCGGTATTTCCTCTGCCATTCACACGCTTCAACCGTTCGTACCTTCGCATAACCGACAAAGGCGTAAGCGTAACACGTATACCCCTGCTTCGAAGGACACTTATAACGCTATGTTCAGTCCCCCTGATTGGTCACGGTTTTTCACGGTCTCTGGTGAACCTATGGATGATTTCAGTCTATACGATACTCTCGCACAAGATATTGGTGACTTCACCATGCATGCTGTTGGATCGGCCAAGCGAATGATTGAGGTGAAAACACAGGAGCAATCAGAAGCCTTACAAGCCTACCTCGACACCCCCAACGACAGATACACAGGTAAACCAGATGAATACCTGAATACCTGGCACGGTTGTGCTCCCTTCCGACTTCGAATTTGCAGATCAGAGCTTTACAGACTCAACCAATCGTATCTTAAAATTATTGCAAAGAACTGACCCCACTGTTGTTAAAGTTGACACTTATACTGCTCCTCAGCGTGGAAATCGGCCCCCACTACGCATTGTCAAAATCTATTTTAAGCGCCATGACCTCCCTATGCATGTCCGTCTTGCAGGTCGCCAACTGCAGGTACGAAGGTATGTTAACAAGCCGAGACAATGCACAAATTGCTGGAAGCTTGGGCATTCAACCCCACGGTGTCGGGCTCTCAATGCTCGTTGCTTAAATTGCGGCTCAGAACAACATGCTCTCAACAATTGTCAAGCCAGCGCGCCCCGTTGTGCAAATTGTGACGGGTCCCACAAAGCCAATGACAGAACATGCCCGCACTTTACGTTTCATCGTGACGTATTACATTTACAGGCCACAAAAGGACTCCCCTTCCTGTCTGCTGCAGCACAATTAAGGCAGGAAGGTAAATCTCCTCCATATCGACGGTATGAATCAACTACACCCGCTGACTCCTCTGACCACCAGCGTCCAGAGCAGCCTCCGGCGTCACCTATTAGCCCACAACATTACCCCACCAATGATACCTTCCGTTTAGTTCACCTTAACTCCCCGGACCTATCCACCTCTAACAGGTTCGAGGGATTTACTAACTTGACCGATGATACTGAGTTTTGGAACATGACTGCCGAAGAGAACCTCATGGAATGTAACACAGTACCAGATATAGAGACTTCTCCCCAATCTCACTCCACCCAGTCGCAGCCTCGGAAAAAGCGTAAGGTTGCAAGTCCTATCCGGTCATTATCCCGGACCTCGAAACTCGGTTCCACCACACAGAAGTGAGTTATGCCTACCCACGATCCGGACTGTGGCTGCCATAACTGCGGCCGATTCTTTCTACTTCAGCACAAGACTTCTACCCGTACAGTACTCACCGAACATCTTCACAAATTTCTTTCCAAGCGAGCTCCAGCGAAAGATACTCAAATTCACCCTACTCCTTGTTATTGTGTCACCCATATTTGTGAATCTGATCCTACGCCCAAGGACTTGATGCAGAGATTCCTGAAGGACAATGACCTGTTGGATTCTGACTTGACTACTATAGAGCTATCACAATCCCGATTTGATGTTCACCAACCTCCTGTCAATGTGCGTACCACCCTCACCACGCCTGATCCTCCCTGTAACCTTGAGCGACATGTTCCGTTAGCCGCTCCCCACTGCCCAGATCCCGATGCTCCCAAACCTAGGGATATTCCCCCACAAACTCCTGCTAACCCTACGACACCATCATCTGACGAACCTTCGATAAAGACTCATCATACCCCTCACCCCTCACAATCTCCTGTATTGATATGTCACACCAATATCCCACCTGACAAATGTGGATGTCCAATTTGTTTCCGTAATTACATCACACCCCATATCTGTGCCACGGATCCCTGCCTCCTTGCTCGGACGCAGGAATTTGTCACCACACGTACACTTCCCCCTAACCCTGATGAAGATGTTACCTCCGCTTATCTATTTATGAACACTCTGCGCCAAAAACTCCTCCACTGCCCCACCCTTGTTCCTAAACTAGTCACACAATTCACAGCTATTTCTGAAAAAATTACAGACCTTACTTCTACCCCTTCACCTCCATCCACACAACCCTCTCCACACTCACAACCTTTACCAGACTCTCTTCAAGAGACCTCTATTGTCGATGACTCTGACAATCCTATTCTTGATGGCATATAACATTTTGCAATGGAATATAAACGGATACCAAACTCGCCTCCGTATGGGAGAATTACAACGATTACTTAAATTATATTCACCATTATGCATTTGCCTCCAACATGTAGGCAATTTTGTTGTCCCCCCCCAGGCATTATACTGTTGCTGCTAGCTCCCCTATAACCCCTTCACATCTCCGAACGGCCATCCTTGTGCACTATAAGTGCGTATTTGTTCCTGTCACCCTTGACCCCAACCCTTTTCAAACAACTGCCGTCTCCATTTCATTACCAAACCTTCCTTCCTTGACTGTTTGCTCCTCCTGCAATCAACCCTCCTGTCATTACAATACTTCAGACCTTCATCAAATAGTACAACAACTGACCCCACCGTACCTTATTCTGGGCGACTTTAACGCACACTCTCCCCTTTGGGGCAACCCAAACACAGACATCCCAGGCGATAAAATTGAAAAATATCTCCTTCATTCTACTCTTTGTTGTCTCAACTTTGACACCCCCACCTACAGATCTGCTACCCGCTGTACATTTTCCGCTGTCGATCTTTCCTTTGCCTCGGATGACGCAGCTCCCCTATTTGACTGGTCAGTTTTACAGGATCGCTTCTCCAGCGACCACTACCCTATACTCCTTAAGTATTTGTGCCCTGCATCCTCCCCTCAAATATCGAGTTATAATCTCTCTAAAGCCGATTGGACGTCTTATACGCACTCCTCTGCAGACGTTTCAGACTTCTCCCCTACCTCTTCCCCTGCACACAATTTTGATTATTTTTCGTCCTTCCTGAACTCCATTGCTCGCACTCATATCCCGCTTACCTCCTCGCTGACGCACCCTCGCCAGGTCCCTTGGTGGACGCCCACTCTAGCCCAAATGATAAAATTCAAGCATCGTGTGGAACGCCTTCTTAAGCGTCTGAGTGTTAGACAGCGGCGTTTAAAGACTGTTTCCCCCCGACTTTTTTCCACTAATCGTTACTTTGACCTTATAACCATCACTATTGAAAAAATTGCCCTTAAAACGTTCTATAACAAGATCTGTGCAGTTGTCAAACGCAGTATCCTTGACAACAAGATACTTTCATGGCGATCATATATCTCGTCCTTCACTTCCCGCACCCCTCTCTCTACTTTATGAAAAAAGTTTCGCAGTATCAACGGACGCACTGTACGGCCTCCACTCTCTCCACTCAAAGACCCTGCCTCGGACTCGCTTACAAATGACCCCCTTGACATCGCTGCCATACATGCCAAACATTTCTGTCACGTCAGCTCAGACCAGTCATTGCCTCGTCAATTTCTTCGTTATAAATGTATGGAGGAATCTCGCCCGCTATCTTTTCATAGCGGGAAAACACATGAATATAACACCCCTTTTTCAATTCCGGAATTGCGACACGCGCTCGACCTGTGTACAGACACTACTCCTGGCCCGGATGGATTCTCGTACGCTCTCATCCGTCACCTCCATCCACGTGCGCTACAATATCTTTTACAACTGTACAATCAGTTTTGGATAAGTAACTACTTCCCACCGTCTTGGCGGCATGCTTACACTATACCCGTACCGAAGCCTGGAAAAGATCATAGTCTTCCCACAAATTACAGACCGATTGTACTTACCTCATGCCTCTGCAAATTAATGGAAAAAATTGTCAATCCTCGACTTTTACATTACGCTGAGTCACATGCCCTCCTATCCCCATATCAGAATGGTTCCCGCCCTGGCCGTTCTACACTGCACTCACTTATTCGCCTTGAACACCAAATACGTGATGGGTTCTCCAAGAACCAACCCACAGTGGCAATATTTTTTGACATTGCTAAGGCTTATGACACAACATGGAGACACAGGATTTTAAAAAATTTACACGATTCTGGCATGCGGGGTCCTCTTCCCTGCTTTTTACAAAATTTTCTCTCTAACCGTACATTCCAGGTCAAAAATAATGGTCTCCTATCGGACATTATGTCACAAATTAATGGAATACCACAAGGATGTGCCCTTAGCAGCTTACTCTTTATTATGGCGATCAATAGTGTCATACGCAGCCTCCCACCTGAAATATCGTATAGCTTGTATGTGGACGACTTCGCAATATATTATACTTCTCCCAGTCTGACTCACATACAACGGCGTCTCAACATTGCTCTAAAATCCATCCACTCTTGGGCATCCACTGCTGGTTTTCAATTTTCTGCTGAAAAGACTAATGCCGTTGTATTCTATAGAAATGTTCGACATTTACGTAAACAGTCCATTACTCTCACCATGGGAAATTCTAATATTCAGATCCTTCCACATACCAGGTTCCTTGGTTTAATCTTTGATACTCACCTCAATTGGAAGAGTCACATTGCCTGCTTAAAGGCACGTTGCCTCCAGAGAATGAATGTTCTGAAAACAGTCGCACGAGTCCATTGGGGCGCAGATCGCGCTACGCTTTTACTGTTCTACAGAGCTACCATCCTCTCAGCCCTAGATTATGGTAGCCCTGTCTATGGCACAGCCTCTGCTTCCACATTAGGAACCCTCGACAGCGTACACCATTTGGGCATCCGCATTAGCTCGGGGGCATTCCGTTCCTCTCGTGTCTCCAATATCCTATGTGAGGCTGGGACCTTACCTCTAGCCTACCACCGTCGATTAGTCCTCATGCGTACGGCTGTTCGCCTCCGTCATGACCCAACTCTACTAGAACTATTCCATTCCACAGATAACTATCGTTCAACCATTCCAGTGCCATTCCCAATATTGTCTCGCCAATTGCTCTCCACTTACAGTATCACCGTTCCTCCCATAACTCCCCCTCCTAGTCACATCACTCCGTGGACCCTAAAACACCCTACAGTTTGCTTTCACTTAGCGGATCAACTTGATGCCCAAGCACCATCTCAATGTCGACATCTCGCTTTACAACATCTTGATCACATCCCGGCTGTTTTAATTTACACCGATGGCTCGAAAACTGCGGATGCCGTGGGTTGCGCTGCAGTCTCATACCATGGCTTGTATCAAAGTACCTTACACCATCACTCCACGGTTTTCACTGCTGAATTATGGGCTATTCAAGGTGCTTTAAGCACCATCTCTTCATTGTCGAGGAACTCTCCACGGGTCGTTATCTGTAGTGACTCAAAGAGTGCACTGCAAGCCTTATGTGTATTTGCCCCCAAGGACCCATTGGTCAAGACTATCATCCACACAATACACAAATTACAGTGCTCTAATCGTTCCATCACACTGTACAACGTCCTCCACAGGCTGCGAGGGTACCAGTGCTTCGTTTGGTTGTCGCGCCCATCCGGCCGGCCCAATCCTGGTCCGCTCGGCTGAAGCGGTGGTACCCGAGTCCAGTTCCCCTAGCGATCTCCGATTTCCTCTTGATATCGATTGGTGTCCTAGGGACCTCGTTCGCCTTCACATCGTGGATGTTGTGAGGCAGGGTGGATGCCTACGTTTAGTCGATCTTTGAATGTCAAATCCTCTCCCCTGGATTCATTTTAAATGGCAGACTTACAGATCTCACTGACGCTGTTTTCCTTCTTGGTTCCCTAGCCATCACGGACGCGACCATCGGTGGCATTCGTGTTTCACTACCTCCATTGGTTAATATTGAGAAGCGTCCCAACATCTGCACCACTCTTACGAACCGCCTGTCGGCCATTCGGGTACCGTTTGAGACTTTCACGGGGTTGGTCGTTCCTCCCTAGGACTTGGGTTCTTTTTGCGTTCCTGCTTTCTGCTTCGTCCGACGCCGCGTCAGCTTCCTCCTCAGTGGTTTCTGGCGGAGGCTCTCAAACTGCTCTCGTCTGCCTCTTACGCTCATTACCCCACGCCTGAACTCTTCCGTGGCATGACATTGTTCTTTATGGCTTTGGCGACGGGTGAAGGAGTCCCCGGAGATGACTGCCAGGTCTAGGGACCGACATTCCTTCCATCGTTCTCCCGTCCTTGAGTCAGTTACTTTGGCTCCGTCTGTTCGTTTGGTTTCTACAACCGTACGCGACACTCCCGTTTTTATGCTTTTCCTGTACCGGCTTTCAAACGTGGTAGGGTTCATCATCCGTTATGCCCGGTTCAAACCCTGCATCCGTATGTGTACTCGACCAGGCCAGTGTCGGGGTTGCCTTTACAGGTGGCGCCTACGACCTGTAGGAGACTAGGTCGACGTGCTGTGGGACTTCGCCTGTGTCGGTAGTTTCGGGCCAGTAACCCTTACGTTCTGGCCGCGGCTCATGTTGTCCGTTCGTACGCTGCTACGTTCAGATTTTACATAATCTTTCTCGACCGAACGTTGCTGACACGGGGCTTTGGTCTTCCCCCACCACGTTTGTCTCCTCCTCTCTGGCCATGTCCACAGGCAGGCCGGGACGTCCTTGTCGTGCGTTGGGCCAGCAGGTTCACTCAGGGTCTACCTGCAGCGTTCCTTCTGTCTCTTATCCTTCTCCCTTCTTGTTCTTCTTTTATCGGGGGAGGGGGGGGGGGGGGTATTGCACTATACCCATACTTGCACCTACGTTAAAGGATTAATAACTAGGTTAAGATTTTGATGTAATTTCTCGTCTTAAAGTATACTACGTTCTGTTGGTGGGTCTTGGCCTCATACCACTGAACTCTTCTCATGGCTTTCAGTGCTGGTCACTGTGTATGCTCATGTCTTTTCTCGTCACCCCCTGTACGGTCCTCCTCTTCGACGTATGTCAGTATTTACTCATTACATTCTGGGTCTTCCTGCCTTTGTCTGGAAGGAGGGGGGGGGGGGGGGAGCATCCTGGACTTCATATTTTATGATGAAATGCAGCATTCTTTGTCTTAGGTTAGTTATCCCATGGCATAAGACTTGACTGTACTTGACCTCTCTTGATATGCACCTGTCAGTACACTCTTTCTATAAACTCTCTTGTTTACGTCGGTCTTTCCATGGTCCTGATATTTCCTAAGGGCTAAAGTTTGTGTTTTCAGCTTGTATGTCCGCCTCCAATTTGGTACTCTAGCTCTACGTTGGAACGTAGAGGCTACTACTAAATTGGGAGGTTTAACGACCCTCCCAATACCAAATGAGGTAAACCTCCTATTTGGTCGTAGCCTCGGAGTATCCAACGTCACAGTATCCCGCCCTCACGCCGTACCCCTGCCCATCCAATCTTGTCTCTTGTAACTTGATACCGGGAATGCCCAATGAACCCTGTCGGGTAGTGGGGTGGATCCGTCAAGACGGCTGAAGGAGCCAGATAGGATGGCCTAAAATCCTGTAATTTTATCTTCTTTCTCATCAATATTTTCTTATTTTCCTTTTCAAATAGTGGCCTCCAAAGTATGTACAACGTACCTAGTAGAGAGAGTAAGGTGCTACTCTAGATGTTATCGTTTTATCGCGCTAGTGATTTCGATAATTGCCCGCTCTAGAGCGGAGCAGAATTATACGATAAGTATATAGCTCTACGTTGGATACTCCGAAGCTACGACCAAATAGGAGGTTTACCTCATTTGGTATTGGGAGGGTCGTTAAACCTCCCAATGTGGAAATAACGATTTAGCAAAATAAAAGTCAGAAGTTTTCGAGCGGGGGAAGGTGCTGGGAATGGTCCCCGGGGTAGACTGGAGCCGGAGTTCTGGGTGATGCCCATTTGCCAGCCAAATTACCAAATATGACTAAACAACCTAAAGAGAATCAACGTTAGTCCGAAGATCCAAAACCGCATAGAATACGGAAAAATACCCCCCACAGTCTCAGACTTGCTTGTGTGAATGTTGGTACTGTAGTTTGAATCTGCGTGCAAATGAAGTGGCTGAGATGTGCGAGAGGAGGCGAGTGGGCGTCTGCTGTGCCCAGGAAACTCTCTGGAAAGGGTATGGGGTACAGTGGATTGTTGGAAGAAAGAAAAGATATAGGATCTACTGGAAAGGGGTTGAGACTGATAAAGCGAAAGGAAGAGTGGGTGTTCTGGTGGCTGAAGAGTGGGCGGAAAGTGTGCTTCAGATTACGAGAGTTGGTGAAAGGCTGATTGTTTTGAAGTTGAAAGTTGGTGTAAGAATTCTGAATGTGATATCTGCATATGCCCCACAGGCTGGCCTACAGACAGAGATAAAAGAGGACTTCTGGAATCACACCGTCAGTGTCATTTCAGGCCTCTCGGAGAATTAAATAACAATCGTAGGAGGGGACCTGAATGGTCACGTGGGAGCATCTGCAGATGGATACGAGGGATTACATGGAGGAAATGGTTACGGAATGAGGAATCTGGAAGGCGAATATATACTGGAGTCCTGCGTTGCACTCAACATGGTTGTGTGTAACACGAAGTCCAAGAAAAGACAGAACCATCTGGTCACATATGACTCTGGGGTCTCCAGTAGCCAGATAGATTACTTCTTGGTTAACCCACTGAGCACCAGGCAATATAATATAAATGTACACTCCAGGACCAGCAGGTTGTAAGATTTTTTTCTTTCCAGAAAACACCTGGAATGGGTTAGAAATGAAGGAAATACCACAAAAAAAAAAAACGATCCCCTAGGGTCATTAAGGGGTCCTACGGGGTGTCCTAAAGTCAGACTTAGCAAGGGGAAATGGTTAGGCAAAAACATGCAAAAACACGTTTTTGCACACTCACAGGCACGCGGCTGGACTTTGAGGGTTTTCAACCTTCGGCATTGTTGCGTGGGATACTTACGCTGTTCCCATACAAATCTGAGCCCTCTAGGTGCCCTAGGACTGGAGTAATTAACCGCGACGCACCCTATGCGGCTCTGGGGTTTAGCATTATATACATTGCTGACGCATAAGTTGCGTCTCTGGTACTCGAGGGGTTAACAGGAATGACTGGAAACTGGTTCGGGATGTAAAGGTCATCCCAAGCGAAGAATGTATCCCCCAGCATAAGCTACTTGTGTGCAACATGAGCTTATACAGAGATCCTAAGCGCAAGAAGGTATACATGCCCAAAAGGAGAGTGTGGCTGCTGAAGAACAAGGAAGTTAGGGATAGGTTTCATAGTGAACTGGAGGAAATTAATAGAAATAAGGAAGCTAGGCCTAGCGATGTAAATAGCCAATGGAATTTCCTTAAGCATAGTCTTCTCGCTGCCACTGACAAAGTCTGTGGGAAAACAAAGGGTCACCCCAGGAATAAGAACTCCTGGTGGTGGAACGAAGAGTTAGAGAAAGGAGAAAAGGAGATGCTTGAAAGCATGTAAGAAGGGAGGCAGCAAGGAGGAATACCAGGCAGCTAAACGAACTGCCAAAAGAGTTATTTACAATGCTAAAAAAGGCATTAAGGACCTGGTCCTCGAACAAGTGTGTAACACTGACAATCCCAATGGGATCTTCAACCTAGCTAGGCGAGTTAAAATTGACAGTAGGGATATTATAGGTGAACAGTGTGTTAGAATCGATAATGGGAAGATTGTGTATGCAGAAAATGAAATCAGAGAAGCATAGAAAGCACACTATGAACGATTGCTAAATGTAGAGTTTGAATGGGATAAGGAACAGCTTAGTATCGAAAAAACAGTATCTGGACCCCCTCCTTTGATAGCACCAGCTGTAGTGAGCGACGCAATCAATAAAATGAAGGAGGTTAAAGCTCCAGGGTGCTCTGACATTGTCGCTGATATGATAAAGGCCTCAGGGGAGACTGGTGTCAGCTTAGTCACTGAGTTGATAAACACCATTATTAAAGATGAGAAAATCCCCGAGGATTGGCACAAAAGTGTAATAGTAAATATATACAAAGGAAAAGGGGATGCACTAGATAGAGGTAATTATAGGGGCCTGAAAATGCTTGACCAAATCATGAAGGTCTGTGAGGGAGTCTGAGGATTTGATCAGGCAAAGCATCTCCATTGATGATATGCAGTTTGGTTTTATGCCAGGACGTCGTACAACCGATGCTATCTTCATAGTCAGGCAAATACAGGAAAGATACTTACTAAAAGGCAGGGATCTTTATTTTGTGTTTGTAGACCTGGAGAAGGCCTTTGACAGGGTGCCTAGAGATGTTGTGCAGTGGGCTATGAGGAAACTTGGTGTGGAAGAGTGGCTGGTGCGTGTGATAATGAAGATGTATGAGGATTCGTGAACTGCGGTGAGGGTGAAAGGTGTACTGAGTGAGGAGTTCACAGTCCGTGTTGGAGTTCATCAGGGTTCAGTGTTAAGCCCCCTCCTCTTTATATGGTCCTGGAGGCACTGTCTAGAGATTTTATATCTGGACTCCCGTGGGAATTCTTTTATGCAGACGATTTAGTCCTAATAACTGACAATGTGCAAGATGCTGAGGCCAAATTCAGAAGATGGAGAGAGGGCATGGCAAGCAAGGGTTTAAAAGAGTCAATATTAACAAAACTAAGGTTATGCATTGTAGATTGAGACGAGGCAATGTGGAAAAGAGCGGTGCATACCCATGTGCAGTGTGTAGAAAGGGTGTGGGTGCTAACTCGATTCGATGTAGCATCTGTCGATGTTGGGTGCACCATGGAAGTAAACGCTGTAGTAGAATAAAAGGACCCCTGCCGAAGGATAATTCAGACATAGAGAAATTTGAGTGCATAGTGTGCAAAGGCGAGCTTGTGTTAAATGATGATCCTGTGGCTGTGAATTTTGGAAATGAGTCATTGGAGCTGGTGGACAAGTTTTGTTACCTAGGAGATACCATCTCTGCCGGTGGTGGGGCCGAGGCTGCCACTGTCGCTAGAATTAGATGTGGCTAGGGGAAGTTCAGAGAACTGCTGCCAATTCTGACCATGAAAAGAATGCCTCTCCCCCTGAAGGGAAAGGTGTATGCCTCATGTGTTAGAAGTGCAATGACGTATGCCTCAGAAACATGGGCCGTTAACCCTCCAACCCCGGCTAGGGTAGATCGTGACTGTACTCTGTGTCCGGGGGTTTTGAGGAATTTTGGTCCATGTTGATTCACCTGTTACTCCTGAAATACATGACACAAAGTTATAAAAAAAAAAAAAAAAATTTTGCACAAACCTTCATGTGTAGAATGCCGTTGAGTAGAGGTCTCTAGCCCAAGTGATTGCATAATGGCGAGCGCGGGAAGTGGAGTGATTTTTATGCGGGAAAATCTTCCCGCGTTCGGATGCGTCGCCTTGGCCCAGGCCCCGGCTTGGCTAACCTACTGCGCACTTAGCCACTCGTCGCGCCAGAGTTTTTACCTCCCGGAGGCGATTTTATTTATTGATAGTGATGTTATTATAGTTATTTGGAGTCCAATTATATAAAATATGTGTATTAGGCTATCATTGTCAATAATATTTCACATTTTCACTCGATACCGTAGTTTTTATGAGTAATTGAGGCTGGTTATTGTTATATTAGGCAGTGATTATTCGTTATCACAGGTGTTTATTATACTTTGGCCATCTAATATTAGTTCGTGTGTCACTTTCACTTTGGTAAATATGCTTGAGAGAGTGTCACTGATAATGCTCATTTTCACTTGATACGGTACATTTTATTAGTAATTGAGGTAGGTTATTGTTATATTAGGCAGTGATTATTCGTTATCACAGGTGTTTATTATACTTTGGCCATCTAATATTACTTCGTGTGTCACTTTCACTTTGGTAAATATGCTTGAGAGAGTGTCACTGTCACTGATAATGCTCATTTTCACTTGATACGGTACATTTTATTAGTAATTGAGGTAGGTTATTGTTATATTAGGCAGTGATTATTCGTTATCACAGGTGTTTATTATACTTTGGCCATCTAATATTACTTCGTGTGTCACTTTCACTTTGGTAAATATGCTTGAGAGAGTGTCACTGTCACTGATAATGCTCATTTTCACTTGATACGGTACATTTTATTAGTAATTGAGGTAGGTTATTGTTATATTAGGTACTGATTATTCGTTATCACAGGTGTTTATTATACTTTGGCCATCTAATATTATGTCATGTGTCACTTTCACTTAGTTATATGCTTTGTAAACGTTTTATATACAATTTATTGTGTCTTTTTTCACTTATTTATATATGTTTTCATAATACATGACTTTTTTATCACAATACATTGTTTTATTTCCACTTGTTGCCTATATACATACATATTGTCAGTCTTTGGTACTTTCACTATGATTATTAGTTAGTACTCCTGCTTGGTGTGGTATTCAGCAAAGCACGGTATAGCACATAGTGACAGCTGGCACTCCACACACTGCATGGTGGTCTTTTTCTGCTTCCTCGGCCTCACCTGGCTGTTCCAGCAGACATGGCACCGCCTTCTGCTAATGGTGACTCCATCTCGTTCCAGAGGCAGGTAACCGAGCTTGTGCACATTTAGATACTGTGCACACTGCACACGGTCCTGAACGGGGCGCCCAGGTTGTGCCACTGCCCTCTGTGGCGTAGCATACCTGTCCAGGAGCTCCACCAACACCTGTTTTTGGAACCTCCGCAGGCTACTGAACTTCCTGGGTGTGCGCGGATTCCGAAGCCTGTAGATATTGTAGGCATTCAGCATTGACATGTCCACCATGTGCAGAAAGAACTTTTTGTACCATCTGCACGAGGTACGCAGACAGTCGATGAAGCCTATCTGCATGTCGGACTTGTCCACCAGCCTCATATTTATGTTGTAGTCCATTACAGCATCGGGCTTGGTCACCCTGACTTGGGTGCGGCGATCCACCTTGCCAGTCTCAACCATTTCCCCCTTGTGGACGGTGCTCAGGAGGTTGACCTTCCGCTGGTCGTGCCAGTGAATAGCCAGAATGGGTCCCGACTTCTTTTTGAAGACATCGCCTTTCTTGGTTTTAGGAGGGAAAGTTGGCATGCCCTTCCTTTTCGCTCTAACTGTGCCTACAGTCCCCGTCTTGCGCTGATGGAGGTACTTTGAGAGAGTGGGGGACGTGTAGTAGTTGTCCGTGTAGAGGACGTGATTCTTCTGGAAGTACCGGTTCATCATGGCTTGAACCACTGCTCCGCCAAAGCCAATGAGGGGGTCTATTTCCACGTCCCCTTCCTTCCCGCTGTAGACCAGGAAGTCCAGGACATAACCAGTTTGGCAATCGCACAGCACAAAGAACTTTATACCAAAGCGATGTCTCTTTGAGGGGATGTACTGCCTGAAGCTCAGCTTTCCCCGGAACAGCACAAGAGACTCGTCAATACAGACGTTGCAGAAGGGCGTGAAGTATGACGTGAAACGTTCTCGCATCATCTCGTACAACGTCCTAATCTTCCACAGCTTGTCAGAGAGATGCATGTCGGTGTTGGTGACAAGATGGAGCGCTCCGAGGATGTCGAGGTACCGGTCCCGAGAGATGTATTTCCCGAAGGCAGGGGTGGATATCAGATCTTTGGTGATCCAATAGTCAGCCAACCTGTGCTTCTTTACATGAGGCATTAGCATGGTGATTGCCAGGAACACCATGAACTCGGGATGAGTCACTGGGGTCCACCGCTTCATGTGGCCCTTGGTCACCTTGCCAAAAAAGTTCACCTGGATTTGGTGGTGCTTGTTTGTCTCTTCTATGACAAACTCAGTAACCTCCTTATCAAAAAATGCCTCAAAAAGCTCATGTGGTGGAGCATTGGGGCCTGCGGGAAAACTTGGGGTAACTCCTGAACCCTCCTGTACCTCATCAAAAGGGGTAACATCAGGGTCATTCACTTCATCAGCAGCCACATCCTGCCAGTTGAAAATATAAAATGGGTCCTGCTGGCGACGCTTACGAGGAGCTGCAGCTGGGGCAGCACGCCCACGAACTTTGGCGGCGCGCACCCTAGGGCGGCCAGGAGCGCGACGGCGCCCAGGCCCAGCCCGGCGGCCAGGGCGGCCAGGAGCACGACGGCCCTGGGCAAAGCGTCTGGGTTGAGGGTCGTCGATGTCCATAAAGTCATCGTCGTTGTCGTCAGAGCCGTCATCTTGCCCTGACGGTGGACCCAGGTAATCATGGCCAGAGTCATCTGTGAGGTGCCCTTCATCTTCAGACCCCCCCTCATAATCTCGCGGGGAACGAATGATGCGTGGGCGGCGTGTAGGTCGGCGAGGTGGGGAAGGAGTGGCAGGTGAGGCTCTGTCATCTTCATGCAGAGGTTCGGGGCTCCTTGGCCTACGACGATTCGTAGACAGCACTGGTTCAGTGTCTGGAGGTGCAGGTATGGATGCGAGGTCAAAAACATCGTCAGGAACCTCTGTTGTAGGCTGGAGAGGTGGGGTGGACCCTGGGGAAACTTGCGGGGGCGTATGGCTGGGACCGGCAGGGGTGGAAGCCGCGGGAGCCTCGAACAAAGAGCGCCTACTTGTAGCTCCTTTTTTCACATATTTTCTCCCTTTTCCCTTTTCTGTAGTAGTATGTCTCCTCTCGGGGGAAATAGGGGGTAAATAGGCCGAAAGTGGGGGGTCCTCAACCCTAGGCAGTGCTGGTGGTGGTGGGGAAGAATGGCGGGCGCCTGGGGCAACTTGGGTGGCGTGGGTAGATAAGGAAGACAATGGCGGGTCAACCTCACCCTCACGCTCAGCCTCACTGGCACCCTCACGCACTGCTCCCTCACCAAGTTTTAGGGCCTCTTTCCTGGCTGCCGCGGCCGCCTTTTCAAGAACTTGCTTCTTATAAAAGCGTATCTTGAATGGGGATTTAGCTGGCGTAAGGCTAGGTGTCGTGTCACTCAACCTAAACTTGGCAGTCGACCTAGTGCTGTCCCATTCGCTCACTCTCACTAGACTCTCATCACCTTGCACAACTATATCACGTTCAGTACTATCATCACTTTCATCGTCATCGTCAAATCCAACAAATTGCGCGTCTCTTTCATGAATTTCGTCTAGATCGTCTAAATTTTCACTATAGTGAGACTGATAAGACTCGGAGCTATCACTGCCCAAGTCATCAACACTATTTTGTCCTTCACCACGTTCATAACTCCTCAAAGCTATTTCAATACCTCCGGGAGTCAACGCATCTTGTACGTGCCTTTGCGTTAGGGCGCGACGAACATGGGCAGGCGTCAAAGGGAGCAGGGAATCGGACACAGGGGAATCACTTTTTGGGCTAGTATCCATGTTGGCGGCAGGGTAGAGACTGTTTTGGTGGCGTACATGGTGTCTGGTGGCGTCACCTAGCGACCACGGAACGAAATTTTTACGCGCGCCATTCGAAAGCACATACGCAAGCAATGGTACAATGTTGTACCACCCGGGTTCCTCGGGTCAAAACATAATGGTACACACGTGTACCACCCGGGGTTGAAGGGTTAAAGTAGAGGATGTCAACAGAATGGAACGTAATGAGATGAGAATGGTGAGATGGAAGTGTGGGGCCAGGCTGCAGGAAAGAATAACAAATGATGAGCTGAGGAGACGTTTAGGTATAAAGAGTATTAGCGAGGAGATGCACACAAGTAGACTGGGATGATATGGACATGTGGAGAGAATGGATGAACAAAATTGGGTGAAAAGATGCAGGTCTGTGATTGTGGAGGGAGCTGCACCAAGGGGTGGACCGAGGAAGACCTGGGATCGGACTATACGTGCTGATCTCAAATGAAAAAACTTGACAAGTGAAGCAGCCCTTGGCAGGGTTGCCTGGAACACCGCCATTGGGACAAGAGACTGAAACTGCACGTAGTGTGGAGCACTCAGTCTTAAAATTATATGTATGTATGTATGTACATGCCTGACCAGTCCTTTTGTGTGTGTTTTTTTTTTTTTTTTTTTTTTTTTTTTACCCACCTTAGCTTTTGAGTGACCGTATCTGCTGTTCAGATGGCTGCCACATGTTAAGGGGTACCTGGGGGTGGTGGTGTTGGGACAGAGATGAGCCACCTTGGCACCCGGGGGGATGATAAAAAGAAGGAAGTGGTACTCTCACCAGGGTTCTGCTGCACCAAAACACAACCCAGGAGGGGTGACGTGCTCCTCGGTGCTGCTAGGAGAGTGGCGAACACAACCTTAGGTAACCTTAGGTAGTGAGATTTTATGCGCGGGAAAAGGCCAATGTGGACGGACCGCAGATAACAGCCCTGACAAAACTAATTTATGCTTCAGTATGTACCCTGGTGGCCTACTCTTATACCTAATGACACCCTTAATAAGCTATTATATTAATGTCATGCTTATCATATTTTCTCATGGCTTATAACTAGTCAAAAGGGGAAAAATGGGGGGCCCAGACTACTTTGGCCTTTTTCTCATATGCACTGGGCCTTGTCGTTTGCAATTTTTCAATTAGCGAGGGTTTTGCCAAACTACTATTGACCGCTAACCGTAAGGGACTACTTAGCAGGCAGATGTGCACACGTATCTTTTGCCGGTCAGTCATCTAGCATTAGAAATTTCCCAAACGGAGTCCCGCAAGGATCCGTCCTGTTGCCCGCACTCTTCAATCTGTACATGCATGATATAAATACACCAAATTCACCCCAAATAACCATAGCCTGCTACGCAGACGACATAACACTCACAAGCACGCACCAAAAGCCAGACACACACACGAACCACCGACGAGACAACACCTCCGCACCCACGCTCCCGAAAATCAGCTGATCTAGCAAGCTGTTTACAGCGCTCGTCAAATAAACTCACCTAAACTTGAGTATAAGGATATTTTGTGTTGTCCTGTATTAAAATGCAGTATTAAAATAATTTGAGATTAAAAGCAAGTGAGGATATTTCGAGTGATAAAAATAATTCAAGTGATTGTGAATGCGAGTGGATGTAAACAAATATGGCTGACTTTGATGGATTTGAAGTCGGTGAGACCGAGGGCATTCTAGGGAAAATTATACGTGAGCTGAATGACATTAAAAGGTGGAAGGAGGATATGCAGGAATGGAAGGTGAGTGTTAGTTCACAGATTGAGGCTATATGTTCAATATGTGGTGCTCAGGCTGGGGACATCGAGCCTGGACAAGATTTGAGTCGGGCTAGCCTAAAAGAAATTCAAACTCATATGGGGCAACTCCAGGACGAAAATGAAGCTTTAAGATTGCAACTTGAAGAATACAAAGGGCAAACCAAGGAAATGAAAACACATGTGGAGGAGATTAAGGAGAAACACAATAAATGGGTTAATGACGAAGGAGGAAAAGTGAAGGAAGTGGCAATGAAGGAAATCATGGAGGAACAAAAGAAACAATCAGAAAGGGAAAATAAAGATTTAGAATCAGTGGTAGTAAAAGCTATGAGGAGAAATGAACAGGTCCTGCGTGAAACAATAGATAGAAATAAGTGTATTATTGTATTTGGGGATATAGAGGAGCACATTATTGAGAGGAAAGCTAGGGATAAGGAAGAAATTAATAAGGTAAAAACATTGATCAAGCATGTCGATGAAGAAGGAAACAACTGGAGAGATGATATTGAAGAAGTTAGGAGAATGGGTAAATATAGTAAGGGAAACACAAGGCCAATGAGAGTGCAGTTTAGGTCTAGGGTAATAGTGGATGCAATAATGAACGTAACATGGAGACTTAACTTGACCAGCAAGTTTAAGAAAATCACAATTAGAAAAGACATGAGTATTGAGGATCGAAACATAAGAAAGGAATTGCAAACCGAGGCAAATGTAAAGAATGGAGAAAGGACGAAAGAAGACGAAAAGAAGTTTTTCTGGAGAGTGTGGGAGGGAAAACTCAAGAAATGGTATATAAAGCGAAGGGACGAAGTAGGGAGGGAAGGGGAGATGGTGCGGGTGACGGGGGAGAAGGCAGAGAGAGGGGAGGTGGAGATAGAGAGAGAAACAGTCCAAGTGGAGGCAGAGGGAGGGGAGGTGGAAACGGAGCGAGAAACAGTCCAGGTGGAGACAAGAGGAGAGGAGACAAGCTAGGAAATAAATTGGGAGGGGTACGTACAAAAAAGAAAGGAACGGGCAGGGACGAGAAAAATAGGGAAAATACTGGAAACGCTAAGTTCATGTATACAAATATTGATGGGTTAATTTCCAAAAAGATTGAGTTTGACGAATATGTAAAGAGAGAGAGGCCCGGGGTAGTATGTTTGACTGAAACTAAGCTTAACCAGGAGGTAGACACGAATATAATTAGTTGTGCAGGATACAGTACATGGAGAAGAGACAGGTTAGGAAAGCTAGGAGGAGGAGTGTTGATCATGGTAGATAATAAAATTACTGCTAAAGAATTAAAACTTGGTGATAGCATTGCTGAAGTGGTAGCAGTTGAAATTGAGGATAATGATAGGTCAAAATTGGACATTGTATCAATGTATTTACCTCCTAAGACTAAATCTTGGAGCAACGATGAATATAATGAATTAATTTTGGAAACCTTGCGTATGTTAGAAATTATTTGTAAAAGGAAAAATAGGCTTATTCTTGCAGGGGACTTTAATTGCGGGGAGGTGGATTGGGAATGTTTGGATGCGGGTTCAAATGAAAATACTTGGGGTAGCAAATTTCTTGAACTAACAATGGGGTATCTATTAACACAACACGTTACGGAAAATACAAGATTTAGAGGAGGTGATGAACAATCAAGACTTGACTTATTATTCACCAAAGACCCCCAAGAAATAAAGAACCTAACATATTTGAGTCCCATGGGAAAAAGCGATCATGCTGTGATTGAATTTGAATTGACAGTGGAATTTCTGGAAGGCAGAGAGGAGGAACATAGGGAATATAGACTAAATTATAGTAAGGCGGATTATGAATCATTACGAGGATACTTTGCAAATATAGATTGGTCATTTATTGAGCAAGAACAGAATATTCAGGTAAAATACACCATGTTACTAGACATTTACAGGGAGGGGGTAGATAAATATGTACCAACATTTAAGGATAGAAAGCTGGCTAAGGAGAAAGAGTGGTTTAACATGCGATGTCACATTGCCCAGAACAAAAAGGACTCTGCATGGAATAAAGTGAGAAGGAGACACACTGAGGAAAAATGGGTTGAGTATAAGAATGCTAGAAACAACTATGTCAAGACTATAAGAGAGGAGAAAAAGAACTTTGAAAAAGATATAGTAAACAAATGTAATAAAGAACCCAAACTGTTCTATAGTTATATCAACGGAAAAACTAAAATAAAGGACAAAATAACAAAGCTTAGGGTAGAGGGTCAATTATATGAAGACACAGTGGGTATGTGTGAAATTATGAATGATACATTAACATCCGTGTTTGTGGAGGAGGATGACTATGTAGAACCTGTGGTGGAATTGAACGAGATACAGGGACTAGAGTCGATAGAAGTCAACAAGGATGAACTAAAATCATTGTTGGAAGAATTGGACGTGAGAAAATCTATGGGCCCAGATAACATTGCTGGATGGGTATTAAGAGAATGTTCTGAACAACTAGTGAGACCTATTTTTAATATTGTTCAACACTCATTAAACAAGGGGGAACTTCCCTTAGAATGGAAACAAGCAAATATAACTCCAATATATAAAAGTGGAAATAAAGAAGACCCGCTAAATTATCGACCGGTATCCTTAACGAGTGTTATATGCAAGCTTTGTGAAAAGATTATTAGAAAAAGATGGGTGGGTATGTTGGAGGAGAGGGAAATAATTTCAAGCAAGCAGTTCGGGTTCAGAAAAGGTCATTCGTGTACCACAAATTTGTTGAGTTACTATGATAGGGTAATTGACATTGTACAAGGGAGGGAGGGGTGGGTAGATTGTATCTACTTAGATTTCAAGAAGGCATTTGATAAGGTGCCTCATAAGAGATTGTTGTGGAAGCTCAGGACTGTGGGGCGGGTTGAGGGAGTATTATTAAAGTGGATGGAAAACTATTTAATTGGGAGGGAAATGCGAACAGTAATAAAAGGAAAGTTCTCCTCGTGGAAAAGGGTAAAAAGCGGAGTGCCTCAAGGATCGGTGTTGGCCCCAATCATGTTTTTGGTTTTCATCAACGACCTTCAAATGGGAATAGGCTCATATATATCTATGTTTGCTGATGATGCAAAATTAATGAAGCATATTACAAGTAGGAGTAGTTGTGAAGAATTACAGAGAGACCTAGATAAGTTATATGAGTGGAGTCAAACTTGGAAAATGGAATTCAACACGAGTAAGTGTCAGGTTCTTGAGATGGGAAAAAGTAAATATAGACCTTCTTGGGGATATAAAATAGGAGATGAAATAATTAGTAAAGCTGTGAAAGCAAAAGACCTAGGGGTAGTTGTGGCAGACAGCTTGTCACCTGAACAGCATATAAATAAAATAACTGGTGAAACCTATGCAGTGTTGACTAACATGAGAATAGCGCTGAATTATTTAGATGAAGAGATGTTAGCAAAAATAATAGGGACAATAATACGACCAAGACTGGAGTATGCAGCAGTGGTGTGGTCTCCACACCTTATAAAACATAATAAAAAACTGGAAAGAGTTCAGAGAGTTGCCACTAAGATGATAGGCAGCCTTAGAGACCTACCTTATGAGGAGAGATTGGAGAGGCTAAAGCTGCCAACGCTGAGGGAGAGGAGAGAGAGAGGTGACATGATCATGATGTTTAAGTGTGTGAAAGGTTTTGAGAAGATCGACAAGGGAGATTTTGTGGTGAGGGACGAGGGAAGAACCAGGGGTCATGATTGTAAGTTGAGGAAAGTTATATGTAAGTCTGATGTAAGAAAGTTCAGCTTCCCGTATAGAAGCATTGAGTGTTGGAATAAGTTGGATGGGGAGGTGGTGGGAGCAAGAAATATCCAAACTTTTAAAGCAAAATTGGATAAATGTAGAGAGAGAGACAGGACAACACGAGCTTAGGCTCAAATCCTGTATACTACAATTAGGTGAGTACAATTAGGTGAGTACAATTAGGTGAGTACAGCAACAAGACTCCTTCAAGACTATCTCGACACATTACATGAATGGTGCACTACGAACAGACTCAATTTAGCCCCAGCTAAATCCACTGCAACCCTCCTCACAAGCTGGACAGGAGAGCACGATTACGTCCCGGGACTCAACATAAACAACACACCCCCAACACACACACACCCAAAATCCTAGGAGTAACATACGACACCCAAATGACATTCAAACAGCACACCACAAACACGAAAAAGAAACTGACACCCAGACTTAATGCCCTCAGATCACTTGCCCACACAAAATTTGGACACAACAAAGAAACCACCACCACAGTCTACAAACAATACATAAGATCAGTTATGGAATACGCAAGCCCGGCCTGGGCTTCTAACCTAGCTGAAACTCATCATAAGACCTTACAGACTATTCAAAATAAAGCCCTTAAAATCATCACAGGATGCACAGCTACTACACCCACAGATCACCTACATCAAGAAACCAAAGTCCTAAAAGTCAAAGATCATCTAGACATGAGAGGCACTCAATTCCTGGCAGCAGCCTCCACGAATCAACACCACCCACTACACTACATGGCAACACACCCACAGACACCAAGAAATATCAAAACAACACCCAGCACACGCTAGCACACACAAATACTGTCTTATCTCCCTCCCTGCCCACCCCAAACCAACTTCCGGAAGCACATCCATACTCATATCACTCGCCGTTCCATCCACTCACTCATAGACAACACGCAGCTGCAAGCACGACCTCCCGAAATCCATCCTTCTGAATCCTCCCTTCCTCGCGAGGACAAGAGTCCACCTGGCCAGGCTGAGATGCGGACACCATTCAGCTCTTCTGAGCTATCAGAAGAGACTGGATGACTCCGTCGTCGACACCTGCCCGGGTTGTAACACAGCACCCCATACCATAAAACACATCATAGAAGACTGCATTTCACACAACCACTTACGCCAACAACACAATTTACACTATTTGAGAGAGAGCCCGACCGTGGCCATGGCCTTCCTTAAGGACTCGGGGCTGTTCGGCCAGGCAGCTTAGGGAACAACAACAACTGTAAAAAAAATATATATATATATATCTTTCTATGTGAATGAGGGAGACAAAAGGAATAACTGCCTGCAGCGAGTGCCTCCCCCAGATTTCAAAGAGTGACAGGGCCGAAATCAAGGGACCTTCAAGCTAAAATGCCTGGACACACAGAGTTTGAAGCAATTTAAGTCATAGGAAGAGGTAAAGACTGATTCTGGGAGAGAGTTCCAGAGCTCAGCAGTTGAATAGAAGAAAGTCTGAGAATAATGTTTCACTCTTGGGTTGGAGAGTTGCACAGAGTAGGGGTGGGATTGTGTTGCAAGGCGGGTACTACGTACCCTACGTAGAGGAGGTGGTATACACTGGGAAAGCTCCGAGGAACACTGATTATTGTAGTAGCGATAGAATAGCGAGAGAGATGCAACGTTGCGGCGAAGAGAGAGAGATTGCAGACAGTTGGTGAGTGGACTGGAGTTAATGATACGAAAGGCTTTCCTTTCTACTTTATATATGATGCGGTGTGAGAGGATCCTCCCCACACGTGAACAATTTTTTTTTTTTTTTTTTTTCTATGTGATTGAGGGAGGCAAAAGGCATAACTGCCTATAGCGAGTACCCCCCCATAGTTGAAAGAGTGACAGGGCCAAAATCAAGGGACGTTCGAGCCAAAATGCCTGGACACACGGAGTTTGAAGCAATTTAAGTCATAGGAAGAGGGAAAGACTGATTCTGGGAGAGAGTTCCAGAGCTCAGCTGTTGAGTAGAAGAAAGTTTGAGAGTAACGTTTCACTCTTGGGTTGGAGAGTTGCACAGAGTAGGGGTGGGATTGAGTTGCAAGACGGGTACCACGTGCCCTACGTAAAGGAGGTGGTATGCACTGGGATAGCTCTGAGGAACACTGATTATTATAGTAGCGATAGAATAGCGAGAGAGATGCAACATTGCGGCGGAGAGAGAGAGATTGCAGAGAGTTGGTGAGTGGACGGGAGTTAATGATACGAAAGGCCTTCCTTTCAACTTTGTCTAGGAGAGCGGTGTGAGAGGAACCTCCCCACACATGTGAACAATACTCAATACAAGGGCGCACTATGCCCCTGTACAGAGCAAGAAGCTGTGCAGGGGAAAAGAACCCCCTAAGGCGGTTGAGCACACCGAGCTTCTGGGAGGCTGCCTTAGCAAGACTGGTAATATGGTCCTTCCAAATGAGAGCAGAAGAAAAAGAGACACCAAGAATATTGAGAGAAGATGAAGGGTTGATTTTTGTATTGTTGAAGAATAAGGGATAGTCCGCTGGGAGATCCTGACGGGTAGATAGATGGAGAAATTGGGTTTTGGAAGCATTAAAGTTAACAAGGTTTTCTCTGCCCCAATTGGAAATAGTATTTAGATCAGAATTTAAGAGTTCTATGGCTTCATTACGTTTGTCGTTGAGGGATTGCTGGCTGGGGCGTTCTGAAAAACTAATGGAGTAGTGTAAGGTTGAGTCGTCTGCGTATGAATGGATGGGAATTAGGTACAGTTAAGGAGATCATTTATAAAAATTAGAAAGAGAATAGGAGATAGGACAGAGCCCTGAGGAACACCGGAGTTTATAGGGTGAGGAAGTGAACAATGGCCGTCCACAACCGCGGCTATGGAACGGCCGGAAAGGAAATTAGAGACAAAGGCACAGATGGAGGGATAGAAACCGAAGGAGGGTAGTTTAGAAATTAAAGATTTATGCCAGACTCTATCGAAGGCTTTCGATATGTCTAGTGCAATAGAAAAAGTCTCACCGAAGTCCCGAAAGGAGGATGACCAAGAGTTAGTAAGATATGAAAGAAGATCACCAGTAGAGCGACCCTTAAGGAAGCCATACTGGCGATCTGAGAGCAAATTATGAGAAGAGAAATGCTTAAGAAATTTGGAAGCAAGAATAGTTTCAAAAACTTTAGAAAGACAAGAGATAAGAGCAATTGGACGATAGTTGGAGGGTTGAGAGCGGTCACCCTTCTTTGGGACAGGTTGAATGTGAGCTCAATACAAGGACGCACTGTGCCCCTGTACAGAGCAACAAGCTGCGCAGGGGTAAAGAACCCCTTGAGGCGGTTGATCACACCCAGCTTCTGGGAGGCTGCCTTAGCGAGACTGGTAATATGGTCTTTCCAAGTGAGAGCAGAAGAAAAAGAGACACCGAGAACATTGAGGGAAGATGAAGGGTTGATTTATTGTTGAAGAATAAGGGATAGTCCTCTGAAGGTTCCTGACGGGTAGTAAGATGGATAAATTGAGTTTTGGAAGCATTAAATGCAACAAGGTTTTCTCTACCCCAATTGGAAATAGTAGCTAGATCAGAAGATAAGCATTTTATGGCTTCATTACGTTTACTTTTGAGGGATTGCTGGCTGGGGCGTTCTGGAAAACTAATTGAGTGGTGTAAAGTAGAGTCGTCTGCATATGAATGGATGGGACTGGATGTACAGTTGGGAAGATCATTTATGAAAATTAGAAAGAGAATAGGAGATAGGACAGAACCTTGAGGAACACCGGAGTTGATAGGATGAGGAAATGAGCGATGGCCGTCCACAACCGCGACAATGGAACGGCCGGAAAGGAAATTAGAGACAAAGGCACAGATGGAGGGACAGAAACCAAAGGAGGGCAGTTTGGAAATTAAAGATTTGTGCCAGACTCTATCGAAGGCCTTCGATATGTCTAGTGCAACAGAAAAAGTCTCACCGAAGTACCGAAAGTTGGATGACCAAGAGTTAGTAAGATATGAAAGAAGATCACCAGTAGAGCGACCCTTAACCCTCCAGCCCCGGCTATGTATTATATATATATTCCCCGAAATCCGGGTGTTTTGGCAGAAAAACGTCTAGCCTAGGCTACCGTATCTTTGTTATTCTGACTGCTTCCGCATTCCCACGCATCCCCATGCGTAGCTGTGTTTCTTACCTGTAGAATGGCGTTAAGTAGAGCTCTCTAAGTCAACTGGTTCAGTTGTGATGATGATTTCATTGGAGATAACTTTATGGCAAAAACAGCCACTTTACACTACTTTTCGATACTTAACAACAACATACAGGCACACACGAACAAGCGACGCTCTCCTTCTTGTGGCCGGAGATGCGGGGCGTCGGTCCAGCCGACTGTTGTTTACATGCGTTGGACCGACGCCTCGCACACCAAGCTCACAGGCTTTCAACCACTGGGCGTTAAAGAGCCCTTCCGGGCAGCTCTGGTATGCTTTTTTATGGGCGTTCAAGAGCCCTTCCGGGAACGAAGGGTTAAGGAAGCCATACTGGCAATCTGAGTGCAGATTATGAGAAGAGAAATGCTTAAGAAATTTGGAAGCAAGAATAGTTTCAAAAACTTTAGAGATACAAGAGATGAGAGCAATTGGATGATAGTTGGAGGGTTGAGAGCGGTCACCCTTCTTTGGCACAGGTTGAATGAGAGCAAACTTCCAGCAAGAAGGAAAGACGTTAGAGGAGAGACAGAGACGAAAGAGTTTGCCTAGGCATGGGGTCAGCACGGAAGCACAGTTTTTAAGTACAACAGGAGGAACACCGTCCGGACCATACGCCTTCTTAGTATTAAGCCCAGAGAGGGTAGAAAGTACATTTTTAGAAAAGATTAGGATATTAGGCATAAGTAGGAGAGAGGGGGGTGGAGAGGGAGGAATAGCACCGGAATCATCCAAGGTAGAGTTTCTGGCAAAAGTTTGAGCAAAGAGTTCAGCTTTGTCAGAGGAAGAAGTGATGGTTGTGCCATCAGAGTGGAAAAGGGGAGGGAAAGACGAGGAAGAAAAGTTGTTGGAGAGGTTTTTGGCTAGATGCCAGAAAGCTTGGGAAGAGCTAGAGTTGGATAGTTCAGTGCATTTATTATTGATGAAAGAGTGCTTGGCAAGTCGAAGAACAGATTTGGCTTGATTCCGGGCAGAAACATAAGAAGAATGAGATTCTTGAGTTTTAAGGCGTCGGTACCGTTTGAATGCTTCCTCCTTGTTGCGGACAGCAGTAGAACAAGCGTGAGTAAACCAAGATTTTTTTGCATTAGACTGAGAGAAAGAAAATGGAATGTATGCTTCCATGCCCGATAGGATTACCTCGGTAATGCATTCAGCACTCTCCGAGGGTCCTCGGCCACGGAAGCAAAAGTCATTCCATGGGAAATCAAAGAAGTACTGCCGGAGAGCCTCCCAGTCGGCAGCGCCAAAGTGCCACAAGCGCTGCCGGCTGGGAGGGTCGGATGGCCGTACTGAAGAGATAGGACAGGTGACGGAGATAAGTTTATGGTCGGAGGAGCCCAAAGGAGAGAAAAGATTGACAGTATAAGAAGAAGGGTTAGAAGTCAGAAATAAGTCAAGAATGTTGGGCTGATCTCCGAAGCGATCTGGGATACGGGTGGGTTGCTGGACCAGCTGCTCTAGGTCATTTATGATAGAATAGACGTAGGCTTACCAAGATGGCTGGAGGTATGAAAGGTGCGGGCATAGCCCTCTCTCTATGTATCATCCTTCTCAACATCCAGAGGGGCTGTGCTGATATACAGGTGCAGAGGGGACCGGTAGTGTACCAGGTCAACACTAAACAAGTATTGAGGGACCTCGTCACACAGAAATCACACACAAGTGAAATTTCTGTCACCATTCCTGCCTGGTCTATTTCATATATCGGGAAGACGCAGCGGCTTGGCAAGTACTCCGGTACAACCTCGCTACAACACCTATTGTGCTACACTCTAATTAGCTGCGGAGATGTAGAGACCAACCCCGGCCCTAGTTCAACGTTGAAGAAACATCACCACCAAACAAGTAAGGCAGACACCGACATTTCAACAGTCCCTAGCAGTAAAATTTGTTATAACAAACTGGGCCAGCAGGCACCCCAGTGTCCCGTCACGCTCCAACTCACAACCAAGACCGCAGGGCAACCGCCAGCACAGTGCCAACACTCTACCTACTCAACATTACCCTCAACTGTATCATCACTACCACAGATATCGGTGACCCAAGTAACACAACATGCAACCAGAACACCCAAAAAAGCAGGAAACTCTAGCAAACACATCGACAATGAAGTAACAGCAACGAACAAGAGAGACAACAAGAGAAACCCCCCACCCCCCACAACACGACGCCGCTGCACAACAAATCAACCAAACCTACTACAACACAACCCAACACTATCGGCGACCCAGGTAGCTCAACATGCAACCAGAACAGCTAAAAAAGAAGGTATCAGTCGCAACAACATCAACAATAAAGTAGCAAAAACGGCCAAGAACAAGGACAACATCAAACAACAAATATAGGTAGGGGTGGGAGGGGGCCTAGGGGTAGACATAGCCACAGCCAGTCCCCCTCCCTCACTCACACACCTTCGCCGCTCAGCTGATCACACGCCAAACCACACCGCCAGACGTACAATGAACAGTAAAAGGAAGATTTGTACAGTGTGCGATATTGGATTCAACAAAAGGAGTACAACTTCACAATGTAGTAGTTGTAATGAAACAGTACACGATCGATGTACTTACGTTACTAGCAGAAAAGAAGTGGAATGCGACAAATGTAGGGAATTAGCTATTAAAGGTCCTAAAATTATTTGTGAAATATGTAAATCACTCGTAACAAGAAAACAAAGGATCCTAAACTGTGTAAAGTGTAAAACTGTAGCTCACATGAAGTGCATCTCTAAGAAGACCAACAGTGAAGAACGTGAATTCTTAAGCAATAAGTGTGCTTTGCATTTATTACCGAATGTTAATGTAAATGAACCAAGTATTAACAACTCAGAATCCAGCCAGGAAACATTCAAAGATGAATACAGAGTGTTCACCAACAAAGGGCTCCACCTTATTCACATTAACGCCAGATCAATGTACCATAAATTGTCAGAAATAAACTTGTTAGCTAATAAGGCCAAAGCTTCAATAATTGCAATTACTGAAACCTGGCTGGACTCGAGTATAACCGATGGTGAAATAAACATTCAAGGTTTCAATATGGTTCGTAATGATCGCAATAGACAAGGGGGAGGAGTATGTCTGTATGTAAAAAACAACCTCACACACACAACTAGGACCGACCTCCATGTAGAAAACCACGAAGCTCTGTGGATCGACTTACACCTGCCAAGGACAAAACCAATCACCATTGGGGTGTGCTATTGGCCACCAGACGACACACAATTCTTGACCAAATTTGAACGAACTTTGTCATTACTAGACCCCCGGAATGAATCCATTATACTAGGGGATTTTAACTTGTGTTACAAACAACAAAATAATAGGCTTGTACGAGAATATAGGCATATACTGACAATGCACAATCACAAACAACTCATCACAACCCCCACACGTATCTCTGAGAACACTGCTACAATATTAGACCATATAAATTGTAACAGAGAGGACAAAATATCACAATCAGGGGTTATACAGACTGGGATAAGTGATCACTTCGTCACATATTGCACACGGAAAACCACAAAAATTACCCTAGAGAATCACAAGGTCATCAAAACAAGGTCACTCAGAAACTACAACAAAGAAACATTTCTGGACATTTTATGGAATACAGACTGGTCTCCAGTGTTTGGAAATACAAACGTTAATGATGCATGGGTTGGCTTCCAAACCATCATAACAAACATCCTAGACGAAATAGCTCCTCAGAAAGACATACGAATTAAAGCAAGGTCAGACCCATGCTTCAACAATGACATACTACACCACCTGGAACATAGAGACAAGCTGTTAAAAAGGCATAGACAGGATCAAGGTCTGAAACATGAGTTCAACAGGGCTAGGAATAAACTAAGCAGGAAAATCAAATCAGCGAAATCTAATTATTTCCACAGTAAGGCAGAGGAATATCAGAATAACCCAAAAAAACTATGGAGGCACTTAAAAACAACAGGCTACAGCAACAAGGCAAGGGATTCGTCTAACACTAATATTGCTCTCAACTTTAATGATCAGGTTTGCCACGATAAACGACAAATTTCAACCTACTTCAACTCCTTCTTCACCTCCATAGCAAACACACTTGCACAGAACCTACCGCAACCTCTCAATAAATACACAACAACAACTGCCACCTTTCGAAATTTCTACAGGGATAAAGGCATACACCCGAACACATTTGGATTGCAAAATGTTACACCAAAATACACATTTGACGAGCTCTCTAACCTAAATGTACATAAAAGCACAGGACCAGACAAAATTCCTGCCAAATTTCTGCGAGATGGAGCCATTGGTATAGCAGGTCCCCTAACCCACATCATCAACCTGTCAATTAACACCAACACTGTACCTGCTGAACTGAAGGAAGCCATTGTAACCCCTCTATTCAAGAAAAGAAATAAACTAGATGTTGGCAACTACAGACCAGTTAGCATATTATGTATTGTATCTAAAATCCTTGAAAGAGCTGTATACACCCAAATTGAACACAACCTCAAAGAAAATTATCTATTCTATTCAATCAGGTTTCAGATGCATGTACTCGACAGACTCCTGTCTCATCCACTCAACAGATCACATTCGTAAAGAAATTTCTAAAGGTAACTACACCGGTATGGTTCTTCTTGATCTACAAAAAGCGTTTGATACAGTAGACCATGATATTCTCTGTAATAAACTACAAGCAATGGGCATTGGGTCAGTGAACTGGTTTAAATCTTATCTTAGTGGTAGAACACAAAGAGTCAAAATTGATGATAATATATCTGATCCTGTGCCAATTAACTGTGGGGTCCCGCAGGGAAGCATCCTTGGTCCCTTACTCTTTCTCTGTTATGTAAACGACATGGAACTGAGCGTCTCGTGTAAATTATTACTGTATGCTGACGACAGCGTGCTTCTGGTTTCAGGAAAAGACCCAATAAGTATTGCCGCTTCACTTTCCAAAGAAGTAGAATCGTGTAGTGAATGGCTAGTGGACAATAGACTATCTCTTCACCTGGGCAAGACGGAAGCCATCTTATGTGGAACAAAACGCAAACTGAAAGACATTGCGGGCTTCTCGGTCAAATGTAATGATATTCCTATAACAACAGTGTCACAAGTGAAATATCTCAGACTAAAACTGGACTCGACTTTGTCAGGTGAAACAATTTTGGAAACTATCCTGAGTAAGTGTAGAGCACGGATAAAATACCTGTATAGACAGGTGGGATGCTTGCCAGCGGCGACCAAAATATAGGTTTGACTCCTGTAAGGAGATAAAGAAAACCTAATATTTAGTAGTGGCCCCGTAATCATTGACGAACATGCCTATTACATAAGGCATCCTCTTCAAACACTAATCCGCCGTAGTTTGAATCTACCGCGCAGAGCATTTAAAAACTGAGGAGCCTTCATCATGAGCGCACGCGACCTCACTCATGGCTTCAGTCATTATGAATTGGGTTCTCACTACGAAAAAACTTCGTAAAAAATAAAAACAAAAAGAAAATAAGAATAACTATCCAATAAGCTTTCCATCATATCGTGGATGTACTTGTGTGGATTTCTGACCAGACGCTGATTCAGGCGTCATTCCTCCTTCACTGACATATCAAGTAAACCAAAATCCTTAATACATCAACGAATGGGAAGGGGACGGTCGGGAGGGCCCCAGTCGTCAATGATTACGGGGCCACTACTAAATATTAGGTTTTCTTTATCTCCTTACAGGAGTCAAACCTATAATTTATTAGTGGCCCCTCCATCATTGACGAACATGCCTGATATCTAAGACTGGAGGGGGACATTCGTAATCATATCATAACTCTAGAAAAGCAGATAATAAAAACAACCACATAGTATTCTTACTTTTGAAAAATGTATTTAATACGGCGTAGGCCGGAAATATACAAGAAAAAGGGGTTCAGGCAGGTGCGTGCTTCAAAGAAGCCTGCCCGACAAAAATGGGTAACCCTGAAGATTCTGAACACAGATCTGTAGTTACAAAAGGCACCCCACTCAACGAGTGGTGACAAAAATAATAAGTTATAAGTTTATATGTGCACATCATAAACCCCAAAATACATGTGGAGATCAATTGCCAATGAACTCCATTGAACTAATATTACATTGCTTTCGCAGCTAAAACTACTATAACAACACCGTTGTTTTGTACTAAACCTTGTACTAGCACAAATTCTCGCAGAGAAATTTTCATATCACATTTTAACCTTAAATTGTATCACAGCTCTCATACTCCGGCGGGGTCTAGGGTGTCCTATGTCAACTGACTGCACCCCCCCCCCCCCCCTTCCGTGAAAGTAAACATAAGTGACTGCAGGGCCACCTAGACCCTCTGCCTTAAAGCTATACATGGTAAGGAAGGTTTGTCTAGAGCAACTGACAAGTATCTAGAGAGAAACGTATGATTAGACGCCCACAACTGTGTGGACGCAATATCTTCAACTGAAAAGTTTTTCAGGAAACGTAAAGAGGCCGCCCACTTGCGTAAATCGTGGGCCCTACCCACAACGCCGGGATTACTCTCTTTAATGACTTCTACCAGAAGAGAGGCTAATCGCCGTTTAAGTAAGCGTTTACCCGTACTCGCTACCCATAAAGCACCTTGGGGGTTTTGAGGAGCTATTCTCAAATATTTGGTTAGAGCTTGCACTGGACATAAATTATGATGCACCTTTCCCCTTTTTAACGCCGGCACCGTGAACTCAGAAAACACGTGTGCACTATGCTCATTCTTGGCTACAAACGCCGGGGAGGGTGCAATGGAAATTGAATCATTAAGTCTACCAAACCTAAGACAATTAGGTGTGTTGCTCATCGCCGCCAGCTCAGACACTCTGTTTCCGGTGGCCAAAGCCAAAAGGAAAACTGCCTTCTTTAAGATTAAAGCAAAGTCTGCAGTATTTTGATACAGACGAGAATGAAGTAAAGACAAAGCTTTGTCCAGAGACCAAGTAGGCATGAGCTGACGGGGAGGTGGGCGGAGTTTAAAACACGCTCTCATAAATCCTGTTTCCTCCGCCACCGGTATGGATAGACCTGTAAGGTCGAAAAAGGGCACTCTAATCGCAGTTAAGTGATTCTTCAAAGTAACCACAGATAAACGTTTCTGCTCAAACAGATAGTTCAAGTAATTAAAAACCAATGCCACTGAGGGTACAGTTTGTTCCATTCTAACAATCCAAGAAGTAAAAGCTTTCCAATGAGATTGATATTGTCGCTTAGTAGACTGAGTATATTGATTGAGCAATTTATTGGTCACATCCCTACCGTATGGTGCTAGCCACTTGGCCTCCTGAATGTCCATAATGCAAAAGTCAGCGAGGTCGCTAGGTTGCCAATCGTGTCTAAGTGGAAGTACCCGACCGGGAGCGATACCGGGTCCGGGCACCACATTATTAATTGCTGGTACCACACCTGCGCCGGCCACAGGGGCGCGATTAGCGAGACTAAGCCTCGATAAACTCGTAGTTTGTTCACTACGTGGCACATTAGTGACGCATCTGGCGGCGGAAACAGATAGATGGAGCTCCATCTGTTCCAGTCTGTCACTAGGGCGTCTGGCCCCCCTGCCGGCGTTATCGCCCGGCGGGTGAGGTATAGAGGGAGCTTGTGAGTCTCCTCGGATGCAAAAAGATCCACTTGTGGATGGGAGAGCTCCGCAATCATTAGGTCGAAAATGGGTTGCTTGAGCTCCCATTCTACTGTCGTGCTCTGTCTCCGGGACAGAGCGTCTGCCCAGACGTTCGCTACGCCTGGGAGATAAGATGCGTGAAGATAAATATCTAGACTGCTGGCTAGAACAAAAATCTCTTCCGACACGAGTAGCAACTTCCTTGACCTCGTCGACCCTTGTTTCTGAATACAGTGAACTGCATTCAGATTGTCCATTCTGAAGGCCACCGACTTGCCCCGTAACGCCGGGCCGTGAGCCTGAAGGAAATACAAGGGGACTAGTAACTCTTTGACATTTATGTGAGAGATTTCTAAGTGGGACCAAAGTCCCTGACCCTGGTGCCCCTGATTTGACTGAAATCCCCACCCTATGGTGCCTGACGCATCCGTGTCTACCCATACCGTTGGAGGAGGAGAGGTCCATGACATGATTGAGTGCAATGTTTCCCTCTTCGCCCAGACCGCTAGTAAGGTGTGGATTAATTTTGGTATGGGCCATAATTTTCCCGCCGGTAAGAGTGGGAAATATTTGTTGCCTTCCAATATTAATCGTTTTACTTTCAACCGGCCCAACTTGACAGTTAGCTGAATCCAGTTGAGAGAGCCGACCAGAGACTCCCAGACTCTTCGTGTCGTAGTCAGACTGTGAAGAAACCTGAACAGTTTCCTGCGAAACCTGTTGCGATTGTCCACACTCTGACTCAGAGTGAGAGCGGCGGTGTCCCAGACCAGCCCTATCCACTGAATTACTCTTGAGGGAACAAGGTTTGACTTTACCAGATTTACCTTGAAGCCTAGAGTTTTGACATGATTTAAAATTATATTGACATGTTTTATGCATAATTGTTGTGTCTCTGCCACCACCAGCCAGTCGTCTAGATACCACAACACTCTGATTCCCTGTTTTAACAACGGCATCAGGGCTTGCCGGACTAGTTTCGTGAATAGTCGAGGTGCTAGGTTCAAACCGAACGGCATCCTCTGAAAAACAAAATTTTGGTGCCTGATCCTCAAGGCCAGAAACCTTTGAAATCTTTTGTTGACCGACACGTGCCAATAGGCGTCTGTCAGGTCTAGGGAACACATCCAGCCTCCCGGCGGAAGTGTTAGCCTGATTTGATGAACTGTTAACATTCTGAAAGACTCGTTGTAAATGTGAAGATTCAGATAAGACAGGTCTACGACCGGCCTCATCTGAACACTGTCCCGTTTGGGAACCAAAAACAGTTTTGACGTGAATACAGGGTAATCTGGAGGGACCGGGATGATGACATTCTTGGCAATCATCTCCTGGACCAGCGACTCCACCTCTAATGAAACACAATTTGCCGTTGTCGGCTGACGTAAGCGAGGTCGCCGGAGCCACTGCCAAGTGATGCCTTTGCGTGCCACCATCCGTGCCCAGGTTTTTAACGGCCATGCTTGGTGACACGTTCGGAACGACCCAGTTAGCAGACAAGGGTTCGCCGGCTGTACTTCCCTCGGTTCCTCCGGCTTTAAGATAGGCACTGGGAGTGAGAGAGACTTTAGTTTTTTGATGGTGGGTTTGGTGGTGTTGGACGCTTCGCCGGCTGGCTGGTGTGGGCCGAAGACTGGCCCTGCCCCGGCTTATACTGGCCGCGTCCTCTCTGTCCTGAAAACCCTCTCTGTCTATGCCTGTACTGACCCAGGGGGGATTGGGAGGACTTAGGCGGAAGAAACGGCTTAGAACCCCCTGGCTGAGCTTTAGTAGGAGGCTTAGGTTTGGGGAAGTTAAATGCAGGTTTCTTAGCCTGTGCGGGACTGTGCTTCACGGCCTGTGCCATGTTAAACACTGTTCGCCATACATCAGGGGACATTAAAGAAGGAGTAAGTACTGGGGACATTACCACCTGGTTAGCAATGCGATCAGGCAGCTTGCGAACTAATGACATCCTAAGATCCTGTCGTGCTCGCACCGCCTCAAGTAAGGCTGTGCGTATGTCACCTAAGGATTGAATCGACGACTGAAGAATCAGACGCCGGGATAACTCAACTGATCTTCGAGCATCCGCGTCTGCGATTGCCTGAGTAGACCTGAGTAAAGACTTAGCCACCTGTTGAGAAACTATGTACTGTGAAAACAGGCGGAAAGCTTTTCCCCTTAGCCTAAATTCTCTGTCTAGGTGAGTAGGGGTAGGGGTAGTGAATGGGTCCTTTAGTTCACAAAGATTAATCTTAGGGGCAGCTAGAAAAGAAAATAAAGCTGACGGAACTCCGCCGGCAGAACCTACCGGCATGGAGAACCATGAATGTGTATCCTGAGGGATCTGGTGGGAAGATTTAGAAGTGAAAGTGGTTGCAAAGTTTTGAGCCTCTACCTCCCAATCCACCCAAGGTCCTGGTCCCAACTGTCCCACCTTCAACACTGGATTAGCTGTCTCGTCTGTGACGGTCTGTAAATCTAGTTCAGGAGTAAGAGCCGACAGAGCCTTAATATCATTAAACCCATCCAGCTTAGACCAGTCTGAAAAAAGTTTTGAAGCTGAGGCAGGGGGTAAAGCAGGCTTAGATGCATAAACAAAATAATCCTGATGATAATAACTAGGTATAGCCTTGATATTTACGTCCAAAACATTACCCAAGGCATCCAATGCCCTTAATTTCTTTGACTTATTTCCCTGGATAAACCACTCACGTGGTACCGGGAGTTCCCCTGACAAGGTAGGCTGGGCAAGCTCTGGCTTAGAGGGGTTCAAAAGAACCCATGACTCGTCTGGCCCATAAAGCAGGGGCATAGCTACCTTTCTAAGAGGCGCTTTGTCTAGAGGGGGTGGATTAACATCCGTAATGACCCTGACATTTGACGTAGTGAATGCCGCCGTAGCTGGCTTAGAGCTCCCTGCCGGTGACAGAGTAGGAGGGTTAGGAATCTTAGATAAATCGATTGACGTTATCAGAGGCCGTACCGCAGAACTTGTCAAGGGAGCCCCCAAGTCCATTGTGGGGTTTTCTCGTTGTTGACTAAAGAATTTAGATAGAGCATGAGTAAGTAACCCATCAATTTCTTGTGCTGTAACAAACTGGTTAGATGCAGAACTTTCAGGTGAATCAGTATTATCATGGGCGGCGTCCAGGCCTGAGCCTGACCCTTGTCCATCCCTATCTGAAATTATTGACACTTCATCTTGTTCCTCCCGATCCTCCTGAGAAGACCCCGCCGAGGCAGGGGCACCTTGTTTCCAAGATAAGTCAGGGATAGAGGATGGGGTCGCCGCGTCCCTGTGGACATCGGCTACTGTGTGACTCGTATGAGTCGGACGTGGATGGTCAGACCCTGGTTGAGCAAACCGCCAAACACCGAAGCTCTGGCCTACGCTCTCTTGAGAGTCTGAAACATTCTCAATTATTGAATTTCCTGAACTTTCCGTTTCTAGGGTTAAAATATCAATAGGTAAATCTTGTTTAGGGACAGGCGCTTCACTATACTCTGAGGCTGTAACAGAAACATTTTCAGGTGTAGAGGTACGATGAGATGCACTAGACTTAGGAGAATGTCGAGAGGACTTCCTATGGGAATCCTTTTTGGAGGATTTGTGGCTACGGTGTGACCGCGAACTAGACCTAGATTTGGAAGAATCACCACCATGACCACTGGTGGAAGCTTCAGTCTTACACTTCTTACTAGCCGGGGAAGAGGCACGACTTGAAGACTGCTGTCTGAGAGGTGACCTTGACCTCGATCTCGCCTGCGACGAGGAGGTGGCTGCCGGGGGAGTAGGCTCTCTCGGGCGTTTAGACGTATCCACAGACGATACAGAACCCTGGCTAGTCTCTGTCGGCTTAAAACCCGTTACTCTAGAGGTACGTTTAGGGGGAGGGTGCTCTGACAGCAACTTATCCCAAAGTGGGACGTTGTCACATTGAAGTGACTTATGTGCGACAATGGTAGTGTAGGCCGACATTTGTTGTCTGACCTCTCTCAACGCTACCGCCGCGGTCTTGTCATTGTCACACAGGACTTTATTGGCTAATTGGGAGCAAAAGGAACAATTAAGTGTAACCCAGAGACCCCTTGAACGGTCTAGACATTTAACACACCTTATGCAAAGGGTATGCGCAAAAATTGGGATACCCGCGCAAGTAGGGGTAATGCACAGGGCAAAAACTGGGGCCACAGTAGCCATGACAGAGACTGGTGTGAGGAAACTACCGCCGGGTCTGTATTGGTCCGCCGGAGCTCAGCTCTGGAAAAATAAAGAAAATTTCCAGGAATTAATGCTCATAAGGTTAACCCAAGTGTTCGCATACAAGTGTTAATAACCCGCCGGGTAACGGGATGCAAAGACACAGCTAACACATCTCGCTACGCGGCGGGGTGTAAAGAGGCTAAACAAATCTTTTTAGCTAAAGAACATGAAGAATACCCTCTGATATAATGGTCCAGTATGGCACTTATAGTCTGTAGGAGGTGGTGACTGTCTCAAGATTCAATTTTGTAACAAAGCCCCCCTCATAAAGACGCCGGCCCTTGAAATATTTTAGTAGAATAGCCCAGGGCAGGAATATACGAGATCTGATTTTTTAACGAATTGTCCCAAACGATCGTCGTAAAAATAGAAGGCGGCGATACTGAAAGTATCACCAAATTAAGGTTAATCGAAATTGAATTTGTTTATAAATTCCTTAGTTCCTCCACTTAGGAGCACCCGCCGGGTGTGGGAATCGATTTGGTTAAACCTCACTGAACCTTCAATTGCCGTAAGAGTAAAGGCAGCGATACACAGAGTATCACTAAAATGGATTGGTTAACTATATGAGACCTAAGTCGTTTATCCCACCCTGCTCAGGTGCACCCGCCGGGTGAGAAGTCTAAAAGTTAACCCCACAAGTTCCTGACCCCACTTCTTTGTAAAAGATCGCCGGGGAGGAACGCCTAAACAACAGCTAGGTTTTCCATGTGGTTGTCGTAAACCAGGTAGAAAAAACCTATAAAAACGAATGTTCTCAAGAACGTCGTTTTTTATATATATCTATATATATATATAAGGATGGGTACAGCCATCCCGCCGGGAATTAAAGGAGGCCTGAAACCAGGCACCCACAGAGACGCAGTCCTGGAGAGCCACAGACACCTCCCCACGCCGGGGAACCAGCCAGAGTTAAAAACCACGTGTGGCCCAACACTGCTCATCGGTCAGGATTTTTCATGGTGAAACCGAGAAAAAACCCGCCGGAAAGCAAACCCCACCCTGAACAGACACCATCTGAACAATACGACACGAGGAGAGACACGCACGACTAACCAAGGTCACAACATAATCCGTGGAATTAGCCAATACACAACTAAACCAGGAAACAATTATAGTCCGAGGAATTAGCCAATACACAACTAAAACCCGGATACACATGACACAGTAGGGCATATTTATAAAATAAATAATAACACTAGACATGTGGCAAAGCTACGAGCGGCTGGCTAGGCCTAGGTAGACGGCATGAAAATAGTTGAAATATAAACACACACTGGAATATCACAACAGGAACCACCGCCAACACACCACCGTAGCGATAACTTCCCACCCCGGGAAGCCTGACACGGACCCAGAAAAAACTTCACTAAGTGAAGAAAAATACGCTGGGAACGTCAGCAAACACACAGCTTACCTCATCAGAAGGATAAAAGGCAACAATAATTAACGCGTAATGAAAGCCGCCTGCATCACCAACTAACACAACTGTGAAAAGTTCACGTGTCCACAACAGGACCACGAGGGTACATCCGAAATAGATGCCCCATACACACGACCCAAAATACACTGCACTGCGGGCAACCAGCCCAGGACACTCCTGCTACGCCTATCCTAACCTTACTCGATACATCCTAGAGTAAACAAATGAGAAAAAACTCACTAGGGACGCAACGAATGCGGAACCAGCGGAGCCTGGAAGGTACGTCCGGGCAGGCTGAGCGCAGAGCAAAGAAGGAGGAATGACGCCTGAATCAGCGTCTGGTCAGAAATCCACACAAGTACATCCACGATATGATGGAAAGCTTATTGGATAGTTATTCTTATTTTCTTTTTGTTTTTATTTTTTACGAAGTTTTTTCGTAGTGAGAACCCAATTCATAATGACTGAAGCCATGAGTGAGGTCGCGTGCGCTCATGATGAAGGCTCCTCAGTTTTTAAATGCTCTGCGCGGTAGATTCAAACTACGGCGGATTAGTGTTTGAAGAGGATGCCTTATGTAATAGGCATGTTCGTCAATGATGGAGGGGCCACTAATAAATAGACCCTTTGCCAAGCACTTGTTCAATGTCATTTTGACTATTCTGTGTCATCCTGGTACTCTGCATCATCTAAATCAGCACAGCACAAACTTCAGGTCACTCAAAATAAAATGGTTAGGTTCATGCTGAACCTAGGACCCAGATCACATGTTGGCCAGGAACAACTTCAGTCACTAGGTATGCTCAATGTCTCTGACAGGGCCAAACAAATCAGGCTAACTAATGCCTTCAAGATATTCTATGACAGAGCTCCAGAGTATCTAAAGAGTAATTTTGTTAAAGCAAATGAGAGGAGTGGACATAATACAAGAAACGGGATGTTTAATTTTACGGTCCCGAGAATCCAAGGACAGGGTAAGCAAACATTCTTCTTCACTGCCATCAAAGACTGGAATGACCTACCCCAGTCAGTCCGTGAAAAGAGAACACTGTATTCCTTCAGACGTAGCCTGAAGGAACACCTGAACCGGACAGCTGCGAGAAGGGAGCACCAAGCTTATGTCTACTACTAAATACGACATAAGAGCTAGGCAAAACAGACTGAAATGATTATTGATTACGGATTACTGATATTTACTATAGGATGTAAGGTATCTTAAAATAACCCCCTAGAAATACTTTCTCTAAAGTATCTAATTCTTTTATCCTCTCCTTTTTCCCTAGCTAACCTAATCCCACAAGGACCCCAATGGAAATACGTCTAATGGCCTTATTGGGCTATCCTTAGTTGGAATTATGCAAGGCTGGCACATGTCATTTTTGTAACATATTATGTGGTACCAACACTGTAAAATGCTAACTGAATAAATATTATTATTATTATTATTATTATTAAACTTAGTTGCATAAAACATCAGTTCAGACATTATGATTATTCAGGTACCGTGTATTTATTAATTTATTATTTTTTCAGGCCCCAGGCAGTTGAGCCAGATGCATCCTTCCCTGGCCATAAAATATATGTGGGTGTTCAGATGTGGTCCAACTTTGTCTGCAAATATCAGTCAATAAATAACTCAGAAGGGTAAGTCTTCAGAGGAAACAACTTTAGTACTGTAATGAATATTATGATAAATACACTCGACCCTCGATTCTGCGGACCTCCATTTAACGGATTTCGGATTCAACGGACTCAGTCAGTAGGCGGACATTCCATCCGGACCGGACCAAATGTCCGGTGCTGGATAGATTTGTCCGCTAAGTGGCAGGGCGAGTTACTCTAGGCCTAGCACTAGGCTATAGATACTCACAAAACCTCAACTGAGCTGCTTTGATAGCGAGAATATCCCAGGTACAGTAGAACCTCGCTCTTTCGGACTTTAATCTTTCGGAATTCTCAGACTTTCGGACTAGCATTTCAATTCGGACTCATGGTTCAGCCTTTCAGATTTGTCTGAAAGGCTGAGAAAATACCTCCATCCTTTTCGGACTACACTTTTTGGACTACAGTTGAGCCCCCATTTTCGCTACACCAGTCTTCGCTGATTCAATTCTCGCGCCACACACCAAATATTCCCAATTTCAATTCTCGCGCCAAAAGCCTCAATTCTCGCATCACACTCCCAGCCGAAACCCGAAAAAATAGCAAAAATAACGAAAAACTCAACATAAAACTAGAAAACAAACAAAAACAATAATTTTGTTTTAACATAACGAAAGAATCTGCCAGGTGCTTGCCGTTTAGAGACGAAATCCGAGTGAATCCGAGATCCGATCGTCAAATGCACAAGATGCCGCCATCTTTGTATGATGTCATCACTAAGCAGACGCTTCCAGTTTAGCTAGTATCTGTGTTGACAAAACCGTTTGCAAGCTTTTTTGTGCCTGAACCCCTTATCTCTCGCGTTTATTATAACCTCTAGTACATCTAGTGATAGGGATGGTTGGCCTGGTGGTAGCAATGAAGGAATTTCATGCTCAAAACACAGAGCAAAGACCAGTCCATGTCGGACGAAAGCGATTGAAATGCCTAGCCTAGACGATGTTAGCCTAGGCTAGGCTAAATATGACAATTATTTATAATAAAATCTGTGTGGTAAGTAATCTTCTCATAATACGTATTTATATGTATTTATTGGATGTATTTGGGGCGAAATGGGTACTTGAGGGGTGGCTGGACGAATTTAGAACCTAGGCCTAGGCTAGGCCTAAAAAAAATTGCATGATAGAAACAATGCCCCAATCTACAGTATTTATGGTTAGGACTGTCATTTAGCCATGTCTACATTATAGGTTTGACTGCTACAAGGAGATAAAGAAAACCTAATATTTAGTAGTGGCCCCGTAATCATTGACGATTATGCCTATTACATAAGGCACCCTCTTCAAACACTCATCCGCCGTAGTTTTGAATCTACCGAGCAGAGCATCAAAAATTGAGGAGCCTTCATCATGAGCGCACGCAACCTCACTCATGGTTCAGTCATTATGAAATTGGGTTCTCACTACGAAAAAACTTCGTAACAAATAAAAAAGAAAAAGAAAATAAGAATAACTATTCATAAGCTTTCCATATACTCGTGGATGTACTTGTGTGGATCTTTGACCAGACGCTGACTCAGGCGTCATTCTTCCTTCACTGACATATCAAGTATACCAAAATCCTTAATACATCAACGAATGGGAAGGGGATGGTCGGGAGGGCCCCAGTCGTCAATGATTACGGGGCCACTACTAAATATTAGGTTTTCTTTATCTCCTTGCAGGAGTCAAACCTATAATTTATTAGTGGCCCCTCCATCATTGACGATTATGCCTGATATCTAAGACTGGAGGGGGGACATTCGTAATCATATCATAACTCTAGCAAAGGCAGATAATCAAACAACCACATAGTATTCTTACTTTGTAAAAAAGATATATATTTGGCGCATAAACTTTATACAGCACAACTTATACAAAAAGGGGTACAAGCAGGAGTGTGCTTCAAAGAAGCCTGCTTGATAAAAAAGGGTGTTAACTCTGAGATTCTGAGAACAGATCCGCCAGTTAACAAGGCACCCCACTTAAATTAAGTGGTGAAAAATAAAACTTATAAGTTTACATGTGCACATATAAACCCCATAAAATTAGTGGATATATCTTGCAAAATATAACCAATGCTTAATTAGATTGCTTCTCAGCCCAAAAACTACTATCAACAACACTGTTGTTTGTACTAAAATTGTACTAGCACAATTTCCTGTAATGAATAGTACAGAGAAATTTAAATATCACAACACCCATAAACAGTATCACAGCTCTCAAATTCTGGCGGGGTCTAGGGTGTCCTATGTTACACTTACTGCACCGCCCCCCCCCCCCCCCCCCCTTTTCTTGAAATTAAACAATAAGTGACTTAGGGGCCACCTAGACCCTTTGCCTTAAAGCTATACATGGCAAGGAAGGTTTGTCTAGAGCTACTGAGAGGTAACGAGTCAAAAACGTATGATTAGAGGCCCACAACTGTGTGGACGTAATATCTTCAACAGAAAAATTCTTAAGGAAACGTAACGAAGCCGCCCACTTGCGTAAATCGTGGGCCCTACCCACAACGCCGGGATTACTCTCTTTAATGACCTCGACCAAGAGAGAAGCCAGTCTACGTTTCATCAAGCGTTTACCCGTACTTGCTACCCATAAAGCACCGTGGTGATTTAGAGGTGCCACTCTCAAATATTTGGTTAGAGCTTGCACTGGACATAAATTATGGTGCACCTTTCCCCTTTTCAACGCCGGCACCGTGAACTCTGAAAACACGTGTTCACTGTGCTCATTCTTGGCTATGAACCCTGGGGAAGGTGCAATGTGAATACACTCATTAAGCCTACCAAACCTGAGGCAATTAGGTGTGTTGCTCATCGCCGCCAGCTCAGATACTCTGTTCCCGGTAGCCAAGGCCATAAGGAATACTGCCCTTTTTAAAAGTAATGTAAAATCTGCAGTATTTTGGTACAGACGGGAATGAAGTAAAGACAATGCCTTGTCCAGAGACCAGGTAGGCATGAGCTGACGGGGAGGTGGGCGGAGTTTAAAACATGCCCTCATAAAACCTTTTTCCTCCGCAACTGGTATGGAGAGACCTGTAAGGTCCAAAATCGGTATCCTAATCGCTGTTAAGTGATTTTTTAACGTTACGACAGACAAACGTTTCTGCTCGAACAGATAATTTAAATAATTAAAAACTAAAGCCACCGAGGGCACAGTTTGTTCTGTTCTAAGAATCCAAGAAGTAAAGGCTTGCCAATGCGATTGATACTGTCGCTTAGTAGACTGGGTATATTGATTCATGAATTTATTGGTCACATCTCTACCATATGGTGCTAGCCATTTGGCCTCCTGAATGTCCATAATGCAAAAGTCAGCGAGGTCTTTAGGTTGCCAATTGTGTCTAAGTGGAAAAACCCCACCGGGAGTGATACCGGGTCCGGGCACCACGTCTTCAATTGCTGGTACCACAACTGCGCCGGCCACAGGGGCGCAATTAGCGAGACTACGCCCCGATAATCCTGTAGTTTGTTTACTACGTGGCACATTAGAGACGCATCTGGCGGCGGAAACAGATAAATGGAACTCCACCTGTTCCAGTCTGTCACCAGTGCATCTGGCCCGCCCGCCAGCATTATCGTCCGGCGGGTGAGGTACAGTGGGAGTTTGTGAGTCTCCTCTGATGCAAACAAATCCACTTGTGGATGGTAGGGCTCCGCAATCATTTGGTCGAAAATGGTTTGCTTGAGCGCCCATTCCACTGTTGTGCTCTGTCTCCGAGACAGAGCGTCTGCCCAGACGTTTGCTACGCCTGGGAGATAAGATGCGTGAAGCTGAATGTCCAGCCTGTTGGCTAGAATAAAAAAATTGCTGACACGTTTAGCAACCCCCGAGATCTCGTTGACCCTTGTTTCTGAATACAGTGAACTGCATTCAGATTGTCCATTCTGAAGGCCACCGACTTGCCCCGTAAAGTAGAGCCGTGAGCCTGAAGGAGATATAAGGGGACTAGTAATTCTTTGACATTGATGTGGGAGATTTCTAAATGGGACCAAAGCCCTTGACCCTGGTGCCCTTGGTTTGACTGAAAGCCCCAACCTATCGTTCCTGACGCATCCGTGTCTACCCATACCGTCGGCGGAGGAGAGGTCCATGACATGACTGAGTGTAATGTTTCCCTCTTCGCCCAGACCGCTAGCAAGTTGTGGATTAATTTTGGTATGGGCCATAATTTTTTCGCCGGCAATAGCAGAAAATATTTGTTGCCCTCCAATATTAAACGTTTGACTCTTAACCGGCCCAACTGTACCGTTAGTTGAATCCAGTTGAGAGAGCCTACCAGAGACTCCCAGATTCTCCGTGTCGTAGTCAGACTGTGAAGGAACAGAAACAATTTCCTGCGAAATCTGTTGCGATTGTCCACACTCTGACAGAGTGAGAGTAGCTGTGTCCCAGACCAGCCCTATCCACTGAACTACTCTTGAGGGAACAAGGTTTGACTTTACCAGGTTGACCTTGAACCCTAGAGTTTTGACATGTTGTAATGTTATGTTGACATGATTTATGCATACTTGTTCCGTCTCTGCCACCACTAGCCAGTCGTCTAGATACCATAAACTCCTGATCCCTTGCCTTAACAAGGGCATCAGGGCTTGCCGGACTAATTTCGTGAATAAGCGAGGTGCTAGGTTCAATCCAAACGGCATCCTCTGAAAGACATAAGTCTGATGCTTTATTCTTAAGGTCAGAAACCTTTGAAATCTTTTGTTGACCGAGACGTGCCAATACGCGTCCGTCAGGTCTAAAGAACACATCCATCCTCCCGGCGGAAGTGTTAGCCTGATCTGGAGCGCGTTCAGTCTACCCTATCAGGCAATCCTGTTTCTGTTTGAGCAATCCTGTTTATGATCGCGCAGACTGAACGACATTGATAGGCAAACATTGATTCTCGTCGCTGATTGGTCAGTGGCTCTGAGCACGAAATTCAAATCTTGTTGGCGATGTCTGCGAAGGTTTTAGGCCTGTAACATATGCTTTTTCGGTCTATTAATTTCAATCAATACATTTTATTATTGGATATTATTATCCATCAATATAGACTATTGGCTAAGGTAGTCACACTGTCAGCTACAGTCAGCAGCCTTGTTCAAGCTCAAGACAGACGGTAGGCTAGGCTACCATCAGGCTCTTATATCTTATAATCTTATTAGGAAATGTTGACAAAGTTATTACGGTTCTTATTTGGCAAAGGTAGCTCTTTATTCCCCGTGTAATTTTCAAATAATTCTCCGTTAGTCTATTGGGGAAATAAAAAGTATATGTTCTTTTCCTGGCGATGTAGGACTATGAATAGGCTAAATTCTATAGTTTATATATATTGTTCTTTCCCTGGCGATGTAGCCAGGCTGAATTAAATAGTAGCCTATATATATTATCTCTTCCTGGCAATGTATGTATAGGCATACTTTCTTTTCCTGACGATCTATGTGTATAATATATAGGCTATTTGCAAGCTTATATTTATGGAAGGTTCATAAACATTATTTTTTAACCATTAGATTACCTTTGAAAATTTAACTATAGCATGGATAGGCTACCTTACTAAACATAGCTTAACTGACCTATCATACTTTGGTGCAATTATGCCTCAGAAATTGTGTTTAAGAAATGTAAATAGATTAATCGATCAATAATAGACAAGCGCCGAAAAACCTGTACAGCAAGCTAGGCTATAACCCGTTAAAATATAGGCTATCATTCAATTGGCATAGTAACAACTGTAACATTACCGATATAACTATAACAATGAAATACAAACCGCATAAAAAACATAATAATCAATCAATAATATAGTCAAACGCTCAAAAACCTGTACAGCAAGCTAGGCTATAACCCGTTAAAATATAGGCTATCATTCAATTGGCATAGTAACAACTGTAACATTACCGATATATAACTATAACAATGAAATACAAACCGCATAAAAAACATAATAATCAATCAATAATATAGACAAACGCTCAAAAACCTGTACAGCAAGTTATAAGGGGAGGTGTGGTGGAGTGGTCATGCCACTGGATTGGTAATCCAATGGACCCGGGTTCAAATCCCGATATGTCAATGGGAAGATATTATTGGGATTTAATTTGTGCTGTACCTAGTATCAGTGCATTACCACAAAGCCCACCGAAATGCCAAAAAAATACCCTCGTTGTTCCCTGATTAAATAACACTGTATGAATATTCCCATATTCAAAATATGTTACAGGGGGACAATGCCTAGTGAGTTCACTGCTCAATAGGTGGCGTTCTGAGAGTGAGGGTCTGAGTCTGGAGGGTGAGACGGTGAAGCACTTGAGCGAAGCAACGCGCCGCGTCAGAGATGGAGCTGCTTCGAGCCATGATGGATGCTTCGCATGTCTCACTCCCCAGACTGGAACAAGACCTCACGGGCTTCACCGTGTTGGGCGGTGGAATGTACAGGCTCTCAGCCTATGCCCGAGAGGGAGTAGTTGGAATATAGAAAAAAAAAAAAAAAAAAAAAAAAAACCCATTACAATACATCATTGGCATAGTAACATTACCAATATATAACGATACAAATTAAATAATAACTGCCAAAAAAAAGAAAAAAAAACATTAGCTCATCGAGCCTCGAACCCTTGCGAGTAGGCTTACGGATTTAATAATAATAATAATAATAATAAGCATGTTACTTATTTCTCATAAGCGCCAATTTTTCCGAAGAATTCACTAGCGCTCGAAAAGAGAAAGAAAAAAGAACAAAAATCAATGCATCAAAAGAAGGCTCATATACAACACACATTTAACAATCACTAGCAGTGGCAAAATAGCCTAAACTCTATAGCCATCTGTCATGACACCTCTCTCAAAATCATAGCTTCTCTCAAAGAGAAAAGTCTTAAGTTGTCTCTTGAAGCATTCAACAGAACTCAGTTGTCTCATGGACAGCGGCAACCTGTTATACAACCTCGGAGCCATGTAGGAGAATGACCTCTCAAAGAAAGAAGACTGCTGGAAAGCCCTTGGTTCATCAAGACGAAAAGGGTCATTGTCATGACGCACAACTACACCATGGTGTGCCGGTGGGCGCCTGAGCAGCTCCGCAAGGTACCTAGGCTCACCAAATTTGAGAACCTTAAAAGTCACCAAACACAACTTAAATTCTATTCTTGCTCTTACTGGCAGCCAGTGCAGTTCTATGTGAAGAGATGTAGTAGGAGTTCTAGGTGGAACACCAAAAATTAGTCTTGCGGCCCTGTTAAGAACAGATTGAACTTTCTTCAAAATATAATTTGGAAGACCCACCAACAGGGCATTGCAATAATCAACACGAGAGAAGACCAATGAGTGAACCAACGTCAGGAGGCAACGTCTGGTTATAAACGGCTTCACCAAATAGAGATTTCTGATGTGCAAGTAACAACTTTTAACTATCTGGTTTACATGCTCTTTGAAATCTAATCGGGAGTTCACATATACACCCAGATTTCGAACAGAGTTGGCCGGTCGCAGCTGAGATCCACCCACATTGATGGAGAGGGCACCTACCATATCATCAGCTCTTCTATTTCCTCGGATGATGAGAATATCAGTTTTACCATCATTTAGTTTAAGTTTTCTCGCTCTCATCCACTTCTTGATATCAGACATCAACAATTCCATCTTACTCCGTATATCAACTATATTTGTGATTCTCACATAAATCTGGGTGTTATCTGCATAAAAGTGAAAGGTGACATTATGTGCACGAAGCAGAAGAGACAAACTGCTAATATAAATTATAAATAGGATAGGACCCAAAACTGATCCCTGCGGAACACCATACTGCAGGGGTGTCGAGTCCGAGACCACTTGATTTACCATCACACTCTGGGATCTACCTGACAAGTACGACCCAAGAAGCAAGAGAGCGGAGTCACGAACACCACAATCATAAAGATCACTCAATAACAACTCATGATCCACTGTGTCAAAAGCCGCAGAGAGATCAAGCAAGACCAATAGTGAGGCCACACCATTGCAAATGTTCTCAACTAGATCATTATGTACTCTAATCAATGCTGTTTCAGTTGAATGATGCTGTCGGTAAGCAGACTGAAAAATTGGGATAGTTTCATTCTGGTGAAGTAGTGGTTGTAATTGGTCAAGTATTGCACGCTCTAATATCTTTGATATGAAGGACAGGTTGGAGACAGGACGATAGTTCAACATGTTCTCAACATCAAGTCCAGGTTTCTTTAGAGTAGGTCGGAGTAGTGCATGCTTTTCAGAATGTGGGAAGCTACCTTCAGAGAAGCACTTATTAATTATTTTGGAAATAAACTCAACTGTGTGATCATAGACTCTTGGTAGCTTGGAAACATTTATGGGATCCAACGGGCAAAATGTTTTATTGAGGTTTCTTATGTAGGACGAGATCATGTCCACCTCTACTGAGTGAAAGGATGAGAGGACATTATTAGGAATGTGTCGGGGTTGGAGTACAACTGAAAGTTCTTCACCAACAGAAGCATCATCCAATTCCTGTCTTATGCGAGTTATCTTGCCAGCAAAAAATGCCACAAAGTTGGCAGCCAACTCGGCATCAGGTACAGAAGGTCTTAAGCTAACTCTTGTTTTTCCAAGTAAACTGTTTACAATTGAAGCCAACCTCCTCTGGTCGTTACCACACGAGTCAACTTTTCCCTGATAATACACTTTCTTTTCATCTTTGATTTTGTAGACCACAGCTCTTCTGGCTGACAGGTATTGCAACCATGTAGAGTCTGTTTTATTTTTCCGCCATTCACGTTCAGCTCTTCTACGCGCTCTTCTAAGAAATTTAACTCGAGTGCTATACCAGGGCGAATCATCTCGTACTATGATTTTCTTCTCTACTTCTGGACAGTGATGATCGAACACTAATTTAAGTGCATTTCCATGTACCTCCACCAGCTCATCTGAAGTAAGGTTGGAAGTATCAATACTTCCCAAGTACTGTTTTACTTCACTGCTAGCCAAATTTAGGTCTGCATTTTTATAATTTCTAAATCTGATTACTTTTTCATGTGTGAGTGGCTTAGGGAAATCAAAGCTGAAAGTAATCAAAGCATGATCAGAGGTATTAGGGTCAGCATTCTCAACATCAACATCCAGAACACCACCACAACCCACAGGAGAGAAAACCAAGTCAAGGGTGTGTCCTAAGATATGAGTTGGGTGGGACACATGGTTTACAAAATTGTTCTGATCAGTCAACTGAAGGAACTCAGGAGAGAATGGCTTCAGATGAGGGCTGTCAACCCAGTAATTAAAATCTCCACACATCAAAAGTCTTCCAGTTTTAGCAGAAAATTCCTCGAGAAACTGCCCAAACTCTTCCATAAAACCCCTATCTGTGCCACGATGGCCAGGCCTATAGACAACTGCCATTCTTAGAATTTGTTGATGGAGTTTTATTTCCACTTCCAACAGTTCATAATAAAGAGGGGCTGGGTTATGGCTTATTTGCAAGATATTCACCAGAGATGTGGAGTAGACAACTGCCACTCCACCACCCGGATGATCTCCCCTAGGCCTAGGAACATTTATTATGGAATGGGTTTTAGGCAATGCCGCCTGGATAATATTCAGATCTGACTCGAACAACCAGGTCTCAGTGAGACATAATACATCAAGGTTACGTTCATCCAAGATCTCGCAAATATGATCCATTTTGTTACGCAAGGAACGAACATTCAACAGACCCAGTTTCAACCGGCTCCCATGTGCATTTTTCAGTTTTTTGAACCTACAAAATCGGTGTTCTCAATAACTTTATCTCTCTGAGCTGTCATTAAAGGACAATTTCTACTTGAGGCGAAATGATTTGGCGGCTCCGTAACTGATGTGGAGCTCATACAATTTATACATTTGGGGGAAGTCTTGTTGGTGCAGTCTTTTGAGTTATGAGTACCAGCACAGAAGTTGCATTTTGGATCCTCATTTTTCCGATAACACCTGTCACTGGTATGACCAAAGCCCTGGCAATGGTAACATTGTGTTACCCAGAAGCGATCGTATGCACGACATCTCACAAGTCCAACATACACAGAATTGCCATCATCCACAATGGAAGAGCGTATTTCAGGTGACATTTTTACTACCGCAATCTTAGTGTGTGCATCACTCTTTTGCTTAGTGAATAGCAAATTCATAGCTAAGCCATCGTCGACCAGGGACTTTATTCTTGGGTTCTTGTTGAGGATGCTGGGAATGATCTCATTATCCTCAGCGTCATTAGCAATGCCTACCAGAGTCATTTTTGGCATCATCTTCTTTGGTTCGGAGACACTGAAGGCACTGTCCACCCCCAAATACTGATTGATGGCCCTTCCTGCATCTTCTTTGGCTTTCTTGGATGGAAGTCGTACCACCAGTACACCTGACTCAGTTCTAGTTAACTTGTTAACCGGAACCGAAGCCAAAGCAGTCTCGATTGCCTTTGTATCTGGTGGGCTTACTGGCTCGGAGGATCGGTCTTTTGGCTTCACTACCAGGACCTGATGGTCCCAGACAGTTTTTTTCTTTCCACCATCTACCACCTCAGTGGTGCGTTTGGTCGGCTCCTTTTTGGTCTCCGCTGTTTCCCTCACTACCTTTTCCTTGCTCTTCAAAACCTGCACTACATTCTTCTCAAACTCTCTTTTCTCTTTTTCTCTCTCTTCCACCTGCTCCTTCATGATTTCTTCCAATGCATCCACCTTAGCATTCCCCACCCTTGTCCACTCATCTTTCTCCTCACTTATTACTCCCTTTACTTTCTCACTTAAATGGCCCTCATACTCCTTTAGCTGCTCCTTGAGTGCCATGTTCTCTGCCTCCAGCTCATCTACTTTCCTTATCACTGCATCTAGGTTAGCAATTAATGGCCCATCTGCAGTTGCTACTGAACTGGCTCCACATATTTCTGTCAGTGACTCCACCTTCACACCTATATCTCTCCTCCAATTCTCCATAACTCCCTTCCATCTTAACAGACCCATCATCTGTCTCTTAACTACAGTCAATTGATCCTCCACTTCACCACCCTCTGCCAGAAATCCCTCAAACTCATAGCTCTCTTCATCTCCCAATAAACTTAAAAACTTTAAAAATTAAACTTTAAACTTTAAAAGCGAAGTCGTTACCAACTAGGCTACGCTTACCGCACTGAAGGCCTGACGAAGTAGCTGTGAGACTTGCGCTCCAAGCTGCTTGTTTTATGTTATATATAGCAAAATGGTCACGATAACTATGATTTATATAGGTGTGCCACCTTATAATTGAGATTGCGACACATAAATAACATGGAGGGAGGCTAATTCAGCTTAATTATGATAATATAATGTAGAGGAGAGATTTAGGCCTACTGTTATGATAGCTTCGCTAGTCACCTCCAGGGAGTGTTAGCGTGATCGCCGTCTGATTGCAAACAATCACAAACGTGATTCGTCGAATCAGAGGCGATCACGTTCAGTAGAGCTATCCCGTTTGCGTGTTTGGGTAGACTGAACGCGCTCCTGGTTTACTGTAAGCATCCTGAATGACATGTTGTGAATATGGAGGTTCAGATAAGACAGGTCTACGACTGGTCTCATCTGAACACTGTCCCTTTTGGGCACTAGAAATAGTTTGGATGTGAAAACTGGGTAATTTTGAGGAACCGGGATGATGACCTTCTTGGCGATCATTTCCTGGACTAGTGACTCCACCTCTAATGAAACTAAATTTGCCTTTGTCGGCTGACGTAAACGAGGTCGCCGGAGCCACTGCCAGGTGATGCCCTTGCGTGCCACCATCCTCGCCCAAGTATTTACTGGCCATGCGCGGTGACACGTCCGGAACGACCCAGTTAGCAGACAAGGGTTCGCCGGCTGTACTACCCTCTGATCCACCCGCCGTGAGACCGGCCATGGGAGTGAGAGAGACTTTAGTTTTTTGGTGGTGGTGGTGGTGGTGGATGCTTAGCCGACTGGCCGGCGTTGGCAGAAGACGGGCCCTGGCCCGGTCTGCTATAGTTTCGTCTTTTATGACCTGCAAACTTACCTTGTTTATACCTGTACTGACCTTGGGGGGAAGCGGACTTAGGTATATGAAAGGGCTTTGACCCACCCGGCTGAGCTTTTGCGACTGGCTTGGGTTTGGGAAAGTTAAAAGCAGGTTTCTTAGAAGGGGTGGGACTGTGCTTAAAGGCCTGAGCCATATTGAAAACAGTTCTCCACACATCAGGGGACATTAACGAGGGAGTAAGCACCGGCGACATGACCACCTGGTTCGCAATTCTGTCAGGAAGTTTCCTCACCAGGGACATCCTAAGATCCTGTCTCGCCCGCACCGCCTCGAGCAAGGCTGTGCGTATATCACCCAACGACTGAATCGACGTCTGAAGGAGTAATCGCCGAGATAGTTCAACCGATCTTCTGGCTTCCGCGTCCGCGATTGCCTGAGTGGATCGTAACATAGATTTCGCCACCTGGTGCGTAACGATGTACCGGGAAAAAAGTCTATACGCCTTCCCCCTTAGCCTAAACTCCCGGTCTAGGTGAGCTGGTGAAGGCGTAGTAAAGGATCTTTAAGTTCACAGAGATTGATTTTGGGGGCAGCTAAAAAAGCAAACAAAGCAGATGGAACTCCGCCGGCTGAAAAGACTGGCATAGAGAACCAAGAATGGCTGTCCTGAGGAATCTGGTGGGAAGATTTTGAGGTGAAGGTGGTCGCAAAGTTCTGAGCCTCTACCTCCCATTCCACCCAAGGTCCTGGACCCAACTGCCCCACCTTCAACACTGGGTTAGCGGCTGTGTCTGTGACCGTTTGTAAATCTAATTCTGGAGTGAGAGCTGACAGTGCTTTTATATCATTAAAACCGTCATGCTTGGTCCAGTCAGAAAACAGTTTTGAAGCTGAGGCAGGGGGCAGTGCAGGCGTAGCTGTATACACAAAAAAGTCATGGTGATAATGGTTCGGAATGGCCTTAATATTAACATCAAGTACATTACCCGCAATATCCAAGTCTCGTAACTTTCTAGATTTATTTCCCTGGATTACCCACTCACGTGGCACTGGAAGTTCCCCTGACAAAGTAGGCTGCGCCGTCTCTGGCTTAGTTGGGATCATTTGAACCCATGAGTCATCTGGACTGTATAACAGGGGCATAGCTACCTTTCTTAACGGTGCTTTATCCAACGGGGGAGGATTCACATCCGTTACCACCCTTACATTAGAAGTAGTCAGTGCCGCCGAAGCAGGCCTAGCGACTATATTAGGTGATATAGAGGGAGGGTGCGGAATCTTGGCCAAAGCAATAGAAGCGATCAGAGGCCGAACACTTGAACTTGTCATGGGAGCTCCCAGGTCCACTGTAGGAGTCTCCGGCTGTTGGCCAAATTTTTTTGTTAGAGCAGTCACTAATAACCCATCTATTTCCTCCGCCGTGACAAATTTAGCGGATGAAGAACTCAGAGGTGAATCATTCCTATCTTGCGAGTCGTCTAGAACTGAACCCGACTCTTGCACTTCCATGTCAGAGATTATAGACACCTCATCCTTGTCATCTGGCCCATCATGAGAGGGTTCCGCCGAAGCCGGAACCTCGTCTTGGTGCCAAGTTAAATCAGGAATGGATGATGGGATCACAGCGTCCCGGTGGACGTCCGTCCGTACCTGTGGCTCCTGAACCAAACGTGGGCCTTCATGCCCTGGTTGGGAATACCGCCATACACCCAGGCCTTGGCCCGAACTCCCTTGGGAGTCAGATACACCATCAACCACTGAGCCCCCACTAGACTCTTCTAAAGGGCGATCACTGCCTACAGAACTCTCTAACTCTAAGTGTATAATATCCATTGGTAACCTGTCCGCCAGCAACAACCCCACCACAGTCTCTGACTCCACTCCCGCCCCATCAGATTGGACACTAGATAAGTCGGGAGTAGAGGCAAAAAGTGAGGCACGAGGCTCCGGCGAACGCCGGGAGGCCTTTCGTTCCTTAGAATCTTTCCTGGAAGATTTGTGGCTGCGGTGTGACTTAGATCTTTCACTGCTCTTAGACTTTTCCGATCTTTCACTAGAGCTGTCCTTGGATTTTTCCTCTTTGCTCCTCTTTCTTGCTGGTGAAGAAGAGTGACTAGGCGGCTGTTGTCTGAGGGGCGACCTGGACCTGGACCGCGCCCGTGACGTGGAGGCTGTCACCGGGGGCGTGGGTTCACGAGGTCTCTTAGAAGTTGTAGGGACCAGAGAAAGTGCTGTACCCTGCCCAGTCTCTGCCGACTTTCGTACAGTTACTCTAGAGGTACGTTTAATAGGGGGGTGCTCAATCAGTAATTTATCCCAAAGAATCACATTATCACATTGCAGCGCTTTATGAGCCACTGTGGTAGCATAACTTGACAACTGCTGCCTGACCTCCCTCAAAGCGACCGCCGCGGATCTACTATTGTCCCGCAACACTTTGGCACTCAATTGAGTACAGAAGGTACAGTTCCCCGTTACCCACAAACCCCTTGAGCGATCTAAACATTTAACACATCTAATGCAAAGAGTGTGTGCAAAGATAGGGATACCTGAACAGGAGGGAGCAATACACAAGGCAAAAACAGGATCTATGGTAGCCATGACAGAGACTGGTGGAAAACACGAACCCACCCCCGGTTTACTCCAGGTTCTCGAAAGTCCCGCCAGTACTCAGCCCTGGAAAAAAGAAAATTTCCAGGAATTAATGCTCATAAGGCTACACCAACATGTTCGAACACAAGTGTTAGACAACCCGCCGGGTAACGAGACGTAATACACAACTATCACGGCTCGCTACGCGGAAGGTTCATATATAAAGATTTCAGAATATCTTAACTTGTCCAAAAGATTTATGAATATCCTCTGACATAATATAAAGACCAGCATGGCTTTTTTATAAATGACGCAGTCTTCCCAGTGGTGTTTGTTAAGTTCTTACTGGAAAAAACCCTCAAAGACGCCGGCCCCCGTATTATCTCGCAGATCAAAAACTGGGAAGCCTGTCTTAAATGCTAGATCTGGCTTCTCCCGAAGCGTTCTAGATCGCCGTATGTTGAATGGCTGCGATACGTATCGTATCCCTCGATTGTCTGGTTAACTACACTGAATTATGCAAATCCGTTAATCCTACCCTCCCAAGGTGCAACCGCCGGGTGTGAATTTTAACGTTAACCCCAAAATTCCTATCCCCACTTCTTTGCAAAAGATCGCCAGGGAGGAAAGACTAATCAACAAACAGCCTAGTTTTACTGGCTTTGCAAAAAACGGGAAAAACTCAACTCAACAAGTGTCCGTATGAACACTTAGTTAAATGGGTAAAGCCATCCCGCCGGGAAACACAGTACGCCTGAACACAGGCCCCACCACAGAGACGCAGTCCTGGAGAGCTTCAGGCCACTAATCGCCGTGGAAAACAAGCCTTTTTTAACCACGCGTAATTAAAACTCGGCAACCAGCCGGGTTTTCATGGTGTAACCGAGAAAACCCGCCGGAAAAGGCAACCCACCCCGTTCAGATTCAATCTGAACGCACCAAATAGACCGTGGAATTAGCCAAAGCACAACTAACCCAGGACACACAAATAGTCCGTGGAATTAACCAATACACAACTAATCCAGGACACATATTATAGGTTTGACTCCTGTAAGGAGATAAAGAGAACCTAATATTTAGTAGTGGCCCCGTAATCATTGACGAACATGCCTATTACATAAGGCATCCCCTTCAAACACTAATCCGCCGTAGTTTGAATCTACCGCGCAGAGCATTTCAAATCTGAGGAGCCTTCATCATGAGCGCACGCAACCTCACTCATGGCTTCAGTCATTATGAATTGGGTTCTCACTACGAAAAAACTTCGTAAAAAATAAAAACAAAAAGAAAATAAGAATAACTATCCAATAAGCTTTCCATCATATCGTGGATGTACTTGTGTGGATCTTTGACCAGACGCTGATTCAGGCGTCATTCTTCCTTCACTGACATATCAAGTAAACCAAAATCCTTAATACATCAACGAATGGGAAGGGGATGATCGGGAGGGCCCCAGTCGTCAATGATTACGGGGCCACTACTAAATATTAGGTTTTCTTTATCTCCTTACAGGAGTCAAACCTATAATTTATTAGTGGCCCCTCCATCATTGACGAACATGCCTGATTTCTAAGACTGGAGGGGGACATTCGTAATCATATCATAACTCTAGAAAAGCAGATAATCAAACAACCACATAGTATTCTTACTTTGAAAATATATTTAAATACGGCGCAGCCCATATATACAAAAAAGGGGTTCAAGCAGGTGCGTGCTTCAAAGAAGCCTGCTTGACAAAAAAGGGTAACTCTGGAGATTCTGTGAACAGATCTGTAGTTACAAAGGCACCCCACTCAACGAGTGGTAACAAAAATAACAAGTTATAAGTTTACATGTGCACATAATAAACCCCATAATATTCGTGGAAATAATTTGCAAAAGATCTCCACTGTTTAATACTAAATTGCTTTCACAGCTAAAACTACTATAACAACCCCGTTGTTTTGTACTAACATTGTAGTAGCACAATTTCTCACAGAGAAATTTTCATATCACATTAACCATAAATTGTATCACAGCTCTTACACTCCGGCGGGGTCTAGGGTGTCCTATGTTACACTGACTGCACCCCCCCCCCCCCCCCTTTTCCTTGAAAGTAAACAAAAGTGACTGAAGGGCCACCTAGACCCTCTGCCTCAAAGCTATACATGGTAAGGAAGGTTTGTCTAGAGCAACTGACAAGTATCTAGTCAAAAATGTATGATTAGACGCCCACAACTGTGTGGACGAAATATCTTCTACTGAAAAGTTCTTCAGGAAACGTAAAGAGGCTGCCCATTTGCGTAAATCGTGGGCCCTACCCACAACGCCGGGATTACTCTCTTTAATGACTTCGACCAGAAGAGAAGCTAATCTCCGTTTCAGTAAGCGTTTACCCGTACTCGCTACCCATAAAGCACCTTGGGGGTTTAGAGGAGCCACTCTCAAATATTTGGTTAGAGCTTGCACTGGACATAGATTATGGTGCACCTTTCCCCTTTTTAACGCCGGCACCGTGAACTCAGAAAACACGTGTACACTGTGCTCATTCTTGGCTACAAATCCCGGGGAAGGTGCAATGTGAATACATTCATTAAGTCTACCAAACCTAAGGCAATTATGTGTGTTGCTCATCGCCGCCAGCTCAGACACTGTTGCCGGTGGCCAAAGCCAAAAGGAATACAGCCTTTTTTAAGAGTAATGCAAAATCTGCAGTATTTTGGTACAGACGAGAGTGAAGTAAAGACAATGCCTTGTCCAGAGACCAAGTAGGCATGAGCTGACGGGGAGGTGGGCGGAGTTTAAAACATGCCCTCATAAAACCTGTTTCTTCCGCTACCGGTATGGAGACACCTGTAAGGTCTAAAAAGGGCACTCTAATCGCAGTTAACCCGTTGAGCCCCGGCTAGTTATAATATTTTGTTCACCCCAGTCCCAAGCCATTTTCACTTATTTTTTTTGTTTGCTAAAATGGAAGACAAGGATGAGAAATGAAAAAAAAAAAAAAAAAAATCACCTCTGACATTTTTTTTTTTGGGGGGGGGGGGGGGGGTTAGGGGGGTGGAGCCTCAAAAAAATTTGTTGAGCCAAAATGGAAGAGAATGGTGAGAAATGAACACACAAATAAAAAAAAACTCATTTCGGTCATTTGGGGGGGGGGGGTTTCAATAGTTCGTCTCCCCCGCATGACCACCCGCCCGGGAGCACTAGGGTAAAAACTGAGTATGGCATTGTACGGCATACATCCTAAGGAGTATCTCACATAAATCTCAAGCCTCTAGCTCCCATACGACCGGAGTAATGAAGGTTCAAAGTGGCGGTGAACTAGGGGTGTAAACTATCCCCACTAAGCCCACCACCACCAGCCGCGCGGCTGTCTCGGCCCGCTCACACCTACTGGCCCGGCTCCCACACACACTACGGTACCTCCCCCTCCTATTCTCCCGCCATTTCCTACCTTACTAGCCACGTAAGTGTTTTTTATATGTCGGACGCACGTGATGCGTCGCTGGGAGTTGGTGATCAAAGACTGCCGACGCAACACGTGCGACGCTGGGTCTCAACAGGTTAAGTGATTTTTTAACGTTACCACAGATAAACGTTTCTGCTCAAACAGATAATTTAAATAATTGAAAACTAATGCTACTGAGGGCACAGTCTGTTCTGTTCTAATGATCCAAGATAACACTTGTACATGTGGCAAAGCTACGAGAGGCTGGCTAGGCCTAAGCAGACGGAAATACACAGTAAACATGTCGTAATATAAACAAAAAGCACTGAATTATATCACAACAGGAACCACCGTCAACACACCACTGTAGCAAAAACTTCCCGGTAAAGGGAAGAACTGACTCGGGACCCAGAAAAAACTTCACTAAGTGAAGAAAAATACGCTGGGAACGTCAGAGAATAAAAAGCTAGCTCATCAGAAAGATAAAAGGCAGCAAAAATAACGCGTACTGAAAGCCGCCTGCATCACAAAGCTAGCTAACCGTGAAAAAGTTCACATGTCCACAACAGGACCACGAGGGTACACCCGAAATAGATGCCCCAAACACACGACCCAAAATACACTGCACTGCGGGCAACCCGCCCAGGACACTCCTGCTACGCATATCCTAACCTTACTTGATACATCCCGGAGTAAACAAATGAGAAAAACTCACTAGGGACGCAACAAATGCGGAACTAGCGGAGCGTGGGGAGGCACGTCCGGGTCGGTTGAGCGCAGAGCAGAGAAGGAAGAATGACGCCTGAGTCAGCGTCTGGTCAAAGATCCACACAAGTACATCCACGAGTATATGGAAAGCTTATGAATAGTTCTTGTTGTTGTTGTTGTTCCCTAAGCTGCCTGGCCGAACAGCCCCGAGTCCCTGAGGAAGGCCATGGCCATGATCGGGCTTTCCCACAGAGCTCTCATTGAGTGTAGATTATGTTGTTGGCGTAAGTGGTTGTGTGAAATGCAGTCTTCTATGATGTGTTTAATGGCATGGGGTGCTGTGTTACATCCCGGGCAGGCGTCGACAACGGAGTCATCCAGTCTCTTCTGATAGCTCAGGAGAGCTGGATGGTGTCCGCATCTCAGCCTGGCCAGGTGGACTCTGTCCTCGCGAGGGAGGGAGGATTCGGAAGGATGGATTTCGGGAGGTCGTGCATGCAGCTGCGTGTTGTCTGTGAGTGAGTGGATGGATTGGCGAGAGATATGAGTATGGATGTGCTTCTGGAAGTTGGTTCGGGGTGGGCAGGGAGGGAGAGAGGACAATAATTGTGTGTGATACCGTGTGCTGGGTGTTGTTTTGATATTTCTTGGTGTCTGTGGGTGTATTGCCATGTAGTTTAGTGGGTGGTCTTGGTTCGTGGAGGCTGCTGCCTGGAATTGAGTGCCTCTCATGTCCAGATGGTCTTTGACTTTGAGGATTTTGGTTTCTTGATGTAGGTGATCTGTGGGTGCAGTAGCTGTGCAGCCTGTAATGATCTTCAGGGCTTTGTTTTGAATAGTCTGTAAGGTCTTATGATGTGTTTCAGCTAGGTTATGAATAGTTATTCTTATTTTATTTTTATTTTTTATTTTTTACGAAGTTTTTTCGTAGTGAGAACCCAATTTCATAATGACTGAACCATGAGTGAGGTTGCGTGCGCTCAAGATGAAGGATCCTTAATTTTTTATGCTCTGCGCGGTAGATTCAAAACTACGGCGGATGAGTGTTTGAAGAGGGTGCCTTATGTAATAGGCATAATCGTCAATGATGGAGGGGCCACTAATAATTATTATTTACAATGCATAAGATTTAGGCCTAGGCTACTTGATGTAGCCTAGACAAAAAACATGTTTTCATAGCCTAACACTGGGAAAAAGTGCGGTAATTGTTTAGATTTTGGGCCTTTTTTTCTAGTTATTAAAAACTTATTCTATGGTGTATTATATGATACAGTATAATGCATAAAATTTAATTTGTGTACAATAAAACATGTTTTCATAGGCAAAAAATAGAAAAAGACGCAAATTTTGGCATGAGCACGGAACCGATTGAATTTTCCCCATAAAAACAGTGCCCCGATCTTGGCTGTTTCAATCCTAGCTCTATTTCTGCGGAACCGATTAGCAGCTAGAATGGGGGCTCCACTGTACATTTAACTTCGGACTCATGCTTCAGCCTTTCGGATTTGTCTGAAAGGCTGAGAAAATACCTCCATCCTTTTCGGACTACATTTAACTTCGGACTCATGCTCTGGCGGATTTAAGGAAGATAAGTTTACTCTAGGCTACCTAAGACTGAAAAGGTCCGCTCATATAATGTAAATAAATAATAATGCCGGGAGTGTAACTCACTTATTAAATCACCATAAAATACAGCTAGGCAAGGTGGAAATGCTGATGGAGGTGCTGATAGATGGTAGGCAAATGGCTGTCATTCTAACACCATTGGATGTTTACATTAAGGTGACCGCATGGTTGCACCTGAACTAATAAAGAATGAATGAGGTTAAAGAAAGTTAAATTATGATAATAAGGCTTAGCTGTCAGTCGGTCTGTCTGTAGGATGTAGTTGAGTTTAAGTTTATGATGAGAGCTAGATGAAACCGGAACCAGGATCGCAGCGAACTAAAGAGTGTAGGTGTTGCTTGGATGAAGTATAAAAGTGCTCTGACGCGGTGCGCCACAATCCAAGACGTCATCGTCTTACGCTACGAATCTAGCGGCTACTGCTAAGTTAGTAGCGGATATCTAGCGGTAAATATCGCACCGCTTACATAATATTACAGCATGGTTTATATGATAAATCATATATGCATTCCTAAAGACACTTAAATACTATACTTTCGTATAATAGGCCTTATCTAACTTATTAAGCTTACATACTGTACAAACTGTATCTAGGGTATGATACATAGAAAATGTAGGTTATACCACTGACTATCGTGAATCCACGATACACTCCCCCCCCCAAACACAATACCTGAACCCCACCTTATATCTAGAGTTGCCCAGAAGCAATCTTGTGTCGCCACATTTCAACGGCGCCACGAACTGTGCGTCTGGGTCTAGTCCCGATCCGAGGCGGATCCCCAACGGGTTGTGGTGGATCGGCTAAGGCAGCCTCCTCGGATCCAGCATCATCAGGTGGAGCTTCTTCTTGTGTAGAAGAGCCAAGCTCCATAGCGTACAGTCGTGCGACCGGACGAACAGTAGTCCCAGTATCTGTCTTGAGCAGCGCTACTCGCCCTACCGAGCCTTCGCCCTCGTACACCTTCACTACGCGGCCCAACCTCCAGTACAATCTAGGACTATCATCATGGATGAACACTATCTCGCCTACAGAGGGTGCTGATGGTTGACCAGCAGTCTTAGTTGCCCTCTCACGTAGTGCCAATAAGTAGTCATTCATCCATCTCTTTTTAAAATCACCTATAACCCTAGAAATATACTGGTAACGTCGTGACATCGCAGCCTCGGTGAACATCGAAGGGTCCTCTAACTCTGCCTGTGACTGCAGATCAGTAGGAAAGGCAGTCATTGGCTTGCCGTAGAGCAAATGCGCTGGTGTTAGTGGCAGTGGTTCATGCAGGTCGGTATATACGTAAGTGAGAGGACGATCGTTAACAACCGCCTCAACTTCAGTGAGCACAGTTACTAGTTCGCTCCTTTTTAACAAGGCGCGTCCTGCAACCGCCCGTAAGCCGGACTTCACGATGCCCACACACCGCTCCCACATTCCACCAAACCACGGCGCTTTGACTGATATAAACTTCCACTCGCACCTTCGCTCTCCCTAGTAAGCAACAACCGTTGGATCGTCGCTCACATCTATCAAGTACCTGGAAGCTTGAAGAAAAGTGGGAGCATTATCGCTAAGAATCAAATGAGGGAAGGAACGACGTGCACAAAATCTCCTGAATGCCAGCATAAACTCTTCACAAGACATATTGTCACAAAGTTCTAAATGTATTGCACGTGAAGTGGCACAAGTAAATGGCAACACATAAACCTTGTCCAGTTCCCTAGTTCTCAGTGCACCGGTATAGTCTAGTCCTGTAACTCTGAAGGGTTCTAGATGATTAACGCGACACTCTGGCAAGGGTGGAGCAGGTCCAGTCATAAATGGTCTTCCTTTTAGTCTACGGCACACCACACACCTTTTGACTACTCGTCGAACTACCTGCCGAACTCTGGGTATCCACCAGTTGAGACGCAATTTAGAAATAACGTGGTGGACCCCGTAGTGCATTACTTCCTCGTGTGTGCGTTGTACCAGTAGATCGATGACATGGTGTGTTGCAGGCATCAGGATAGGGTTGTTGGCACAGTCGTCTACACCTGACCACTTTAGACGTCCCTCACATCTTAATTAAGTCATTCTTCAGGTGTAGCCTTAGTTGACGCACAATGTTAGGCATTTTATTCTTACCAGAACTTCTTATGGATTCTAATTCCTGACTGAAGGATTCCCTTTGAACCTGTCGGGAATTTAGATAAAGGTTAAATTATATATCACTGGTACATGAAATATCCCAACAAATAGTTATAATATAATTACCAACAAGGTATTCGTCGATGGGTGTAATCCAGTCCCCCACACGCGGCTAATTCAATTGCATGACATGTAGGAATGTTCACATAATACAATATCGATACAATGAACTTAGCTTAAGAGGACTGGTGATGTAGGACTGTTGTTAATATTGTTGTAGATTAATATTTGTAGCACATGGTGAACTGTGGGTTGAGTCAGAGCCGGGGGAGGAGATGTTGACTGTTTGGTGTTGATTGAGAGACTAAAGGGCCGGCCTCCGATCGCTTCGCGAAATTACATATGGCTGCTGGCTCATAATAATTATAACCCATAACTTGGTTTCATAATACATCTAGAGCTGATGTAGATATTTATACATTACAGTTAATATTTAACCTAACTTAAGAATAAACTACAATACACAAAGAACCAGCCGAAATCGTACAAGCGATACGATACCGCCAAATTCAAATGTCCTATTGGACCAAAACCTGTCGGGATCATTACCCTATTCCCGACATATTGCCCGCCACCAAAAATGATATACAGGAACAAAAAAAGGACATCGAAGTCAAAGATCACCTTGTTGGATCTTTGATCTCCAAAGATCCACGGAACTCATAGCCGTCCTCCTTTTGGGACGAGCGCCACCTGAAGCCTGAGGAGGATCATCCTTCTCATCATCTGCTGCCCCACCTTGAGGAGCACTGTCACCAGCACTCTCCCGCGGAGGGGTATCAGTAGAGACGCCAGGATAATCCGGCAGTTCTACATCCTGCTCCAAGGGATATAACCTCACGACTGGGCGAGTAGTAACCCCAGTCGAAGTTCGTATTTTAGCAACCCTTATAAGACCATCAATGCCCTGGAACAAATCGATAATCCTCCCAAGCTTCCAAAATAACCTAGGACGCTCATCATGAATCAGGACGATATCCCCGATACGAGGCCATCGTTGATTCGTCCCTTTGATCTTATGAGAGTGACGCTCGCGAAGAGACAGCAAATATTCTTGGGTCCACCGTTTCCATAGATCGTCGGACACCTTGTTTACATACTGGAAGCGACGACGTGTGGCGTCAGCATTGCCGAACGTAGGGTCATGCAGATCTTCGTCATTTACGGACGATCTAGGAAAGGTATTAAGGGTTCGTCCACGTGTCATCATGGAAGGCGAAATGGGTAAGAGGTCATCAACATCTGCCGAGGTATAGGTCAAGGGCCTGTCGTTGACTAACATCTCAATCTCTATTAAGATGGTTTGCAACTCCCGTCTGGTCACCAGTGCCCTTCCTAATACCTTCTTCAAGGCAGATTTGACGATACCGATTGTTCTCTCCCAAATCGCCCCGAACCATGGTGCACGTGCTGGTATAAATCTCCATTGACAACCCTTTCCAGTGAGGGTAGCCACAACCTGCGGGTCATCCATTAAACTCTGGAGATATTTAGAGGCCCCGACAAAACAAGTCGCATTATCGCTCATAATAATTTGAGGGAAACCATTGCGGCCTGCAAAGCGTCTTAGAGTATGCAAAAACCCCTCACTGGATAGGTCGTCAATCAATTCAATATGAATCGCTCTGGTTACCGCACATGTGAATAGGACGGCATATACCTTTATGATATTACCGGGCGATTCTCTAACATGAATCGCTCCGGTGTAGTCTACCCCGGTTACCTGAAATGGTTCAGTCCTTTGTACCCTGAACTCAGGCAATGGAGGTAGATCTACTGGGGAGTAAGGCTTACCCTGTAATCTTTTACAGATAGTACAGCTATTGTGGATCCCTTTAATTGCTTGTCGCATCTTAGGGATCCACCAACGTTGTCGCATATACGCCAGAACATAATTTACGCCAAAATGTAGGCAGGTCCGATGGCATTGGCGAATCAACAATTTGGTAATCATATGAGAGGAGCTAAGGAGGACAGGATATTTTGCAGAATCAATAATGTCCGCCTTTTGTATCCTGCCTCTACACTTAATTATGCCTCCTTCCATATATAATCCTAGCTGCCTCATTAAGTTTGAGGGTTTGGCCTTTGACTCCTTGCTCAGGATTTGATGTTCAGTAGGATAAGATTCCTTTTGTACTAAACATATTAGTTTTGCTTCTGCTGATCTCAATACATGGAGTCTGATATGCTTCGAATCTTCACTAAGGAAAGACCCGTGAGCCCGACTTCTCATGTTGTTAATGAAACGGTATATCCATGCAAATACCCGTATTACTTGATCATAGCTGCCGTAACGTTCCCACTCTACCAACTTGTTATCCTGATGTGTAGTACTCACATTCGAACTACTTAACACATCATCTTGGGGCCGACTTGAAGGATCAGATATGTATTCCCTGAAATCCTGAGGCCATTCAGTTGGAGACGTAAGCCATGGAGGTCCATGCCACCAAATAGAGGACGACATAAACTGCTGCGCCGAGATCCCCCGGGAAATTATGTCACTGGGGTTATCCCTGGTGCTCACATAGCGAAATGTAGCTGTAGGAACTAAGTTATGAATCTCATCAGTGCGATTAGAAACATAAACAGGTAACACTTTCTGGCTGTGTACCCATGAAAGCGCTATTTGACTGTCGCTCCAGACATAGACGTTATTAATCTGTAGTATGTCTGTATAAGCATCCAGTGTAAACTTTATTAGACGAGCAGACAGAAGCAATGCAGTAAGTTCTAATTTAGGAACTGTAATCTTCTTTATAGGGGCTACTTTAGCCTTCGCTATAGCCAGTGTCGCTTCACTACCATTACATATGTATATGGCAGTACCGTACGCACTATTACTAGCATCAGAAAAGGCATGTAGATCCACCTGGTGACCACTAATAACCTGACGAGGAAGTTGGACCTTGCAACATGCGGAAAGGTCCGACCGAATCAACCGCCAAGTATCCTGTAACTCACTCGGGAGGGGCGTGTCCCAATCTAGTTTTAGCCACCACAGTTGCTGTAAAAACATACGAGCACGGATTGTAACAGGCAGCAAAAAACCTAGGGGATCAAACAACCTCGCTGACAAGCTTAAGCAGTTTCGCTTGGTCATAAGCTCACTGCCGCATGGGGTGTGACAGAAGGATATACAATCTGTGGTAGTGTCCCATTTGTGGCCTAAAAACTTCACCTCACTATTCTCAGTAGCCACACCGTCAGAAGCAAATTGACCTTTCAAAAGATCACTATTAGTGGCCCATTCTCTTAAGTATAAATGAGCCTTGGCAAATATATCACGGATCTCCCAGCATCTCTTGAGCAATAAATCTTCATTGTCTCCGGTGCCTTGAAGATTGTCTACATAGATCCCCTGCTTGATCTCATTCTTGAAGTCAGGATCTAGTCCAGCCTCCTCAAGATGACGCAAGATAGTAGCGTTGAGAAGGAACTGGGAACATGTCGCCCCGAATAAGACGACTCTGAACCTGTAGACCAGGTACTCCGAATCTAGATCCATTGGGTCCCGTGGCCATAAAAATCTTGTCGAGTCCCTGTCTTCACGATGGAGTTGAAGCATCAGGAAGGCCTTCTCAATATCGGCGACCCATGCAAACTTATGACATCTGAAGCGCAACATAATTTGCGCTAGATCAGAGACCAGGGACGGACCCGTGTACAGACAATCATTCAGGCTATAGGAGCGATCACTGGATTTAGCAGAGCAGTCATACACAATACGAACAGGAGTGGTGGAACTGTCCTTTTTAATCCCATGGTGAGCAAGGTAATGGATGTCATCCCCATACTCACTGAGATCTACTCTCTCCACAAATCCACGTTGTACCTGCTCGGCCAAAACTGCCGCATAAGTCTCGCAATAACTTGGATCCTTGACAAACTGCTTCTGAAGCCCACGCAACCTACCAAGTGCTAGATGGAAATTAGTAGGTAATTTACTCTTGTTATCATTCCAAGGGAGCCTTACCACATACTGACCTCTGCCAGAGTCATACGTTACAGTCTCTTCATACGAGCTTAACGCTAGCTTGGACTCACGATCAAGTTCATGTGGGTCAATTCCAATATTGTCCAAGTCCCATAGCTTATCTATATCAGTACATGTATTATCAGGCACATTTGGCCTAATATATTTATCTATGGGGCTTACTGCTACCTTGAGGACCGTAACCACCTCCACCTGTGTGTCTTGAGAGGAAGTGGCATAGGATCCAGAAATGGCATAACCTTGGATCGTGGGGAGCATTATTAGCTTATCTACCCGCCGATATCCAGGGTGAACCAGGTCGTAGTAATAATCAGCTCCGACCAGTAGCATAATACCATTGTTAGCAGAGAGTTGATCATCAGCCAGTTTATAACCCTTGCTTCTGAGATATTTCAAATGTGGTTGAATCTCTGATGCTATATAGAAACTGGGTAGTGTGTCGACCACAACAGCCTTGATGGGACATACCTTTTTTCTATAAACATATGAAATCTCCACAATATCATAGTCACTGGAATCTATTTCACCAGTGAAACCATGGAGACGCAAATTCTCTTGACCCTTGCTGGTACACTTGAGCTGGGGTAATGATGACCGCAGAACGAATGACCTCTGTGAGCACTGGTCAAGTAAGGTGCGCGTCATTATAGTATTATTATTACTCCCCACTACTGGCAGCATCATAGTAGGAAGCAATTGACATTCTCGAGAAGCAATGGACATGGCAGATACTTTATCACCCTCGCTCTTACTTTTCTCATGTGACTCTTTGGGGGTTTTCCCCTTTTCTTTGCCGTCGTGCCGATCAGACTGGGTGCAAAGGGAAAACCAATGTTTCCCCTTGCAATACTTACAAGGTTTGATGTAGGAATTGGTGCAGGTACTGTTGAAGTGGTCTCTTGCCAGACAGCTGGTACATAACTTAAGCGATTTAGCCTGGCCAATCTTCTGTGTAGCCTTAGGATACTTAGGACACTGATACCACAGATGACCGTGGACACTGCACAACTTGCAACCTAATGGTATTGGCCTTTTCTGTTTAGGAGAAGTCTGTACCGGGAAAGCTGCAGTAGATGGCGACATCTCCACTTGTCGGTAGTGTCCAGTACTCTCCATATTGAAGACTTCAGTCTGGTACACCTGCACCAACGCTTCCAAGTTTAGTGGAGAGTCGCTTAGTTGTCGTCGTAAGATTTCCCTTAAGGGAGAGGGTATCTTATTCAAGATATTCACACTAAATATCTCCTCCTTGGTGACGGCCATTGTCTCCATAGATCGGAGGAGGCTCTCAAAGGAGGCATAGTACTCCTTTAGGTCCGCCACATCATAGGATGGAGGATCTAGTGTGAAGAATTTGGTAATTAAAGCAGTCTTGATGACTTCCACTCTCCCGTAAGTTCTCTTCAGCAACTCCACTGCAGACTCGTAGCTGGTAGCTTCTAGCTTGTACCCATCGATTAGCTTCAATGCCTCCCCTTTCAATTGACCACGGAGATATGTGAACCTTTGGATGGACGTGAGTGTTTTATGATGATGGATGGAACACTCAAAAATATCCCAAAATCCAGTCCAGGTAGCCGAATCCCCGGAAAAGGTAGGCAAAGTAAGCTTCGGCAGGTTAAAACCAGTCGCCTTTGGTGTACCGGTATCCTTAACAGAGGTTGATTCTTGGGTGGAAGATAGTCTGGCTAAGGCTGTATTAACGTCCTCAAAGTACTCAAAATCTGCCGACATTTCTTCTTCTACATCGTCAGTAACTGTCAATAAACCATATACCTGCTGAGAATAACTATCATTAGTAGCTAGCGATTTAGTAACAGTAGCAATTTTACCTTTTATCTGATCAGCCGTGGCACTTATTAAAAATTCATCAAGATCTCTTAAACCTCTATTTAAACTTCCCTTCATCCCCCCCTTAAGAATCTTAAGTTTCTTTAAATCTGTCATCGTTAAGGTTTAATTTTAAGCAACTTAAACTACAATGAGGTCAGACTACTAACCGTTAATCGCTTAGGAATCAACAGCGGCAAACCCCCATTACTTAAGAAATTTACTCAAAAAGAATTACATAATACTTACATCCCCCTTAATATAAACTATCGAAAGGAAATTATCTAACTAGACAAAAGAATTAAATACCAAATCCATTAAAAGAAAGGGTAAGGTGAAGCACTAATTATTGTAAGCCCTTTAGAGGTAAGCCTAGTTGGTTAAGCTACAATCATGAGGTCTGACTATTAACTGTCAATCGCTTAGGAATTAACAAAGACCGACACTCATGACCGCCACTTTAAGCAACTAGGCCTAGGCTATTATGAAATTTAAATATAAAAGGTCACATGAGAACCCTCCCCACTAGCAAAATTAATAAAGAGTCCCACAATGACAAAACACAAGCAACACCACAAGCACACCACCAAAGCGAAATGAAAAGCCACCACAGACACCTGCAGGCCGAGACTGCCTAGCCTAGCCTAGGAGTGCGAAATGGCGCCCGACGAAATTACCCCAACCCCAAACTCCAGCCCAGCTAACCCACCAAAAAAACGCCAAGGCTCACACGCCCAAAAAACCTGGAAACTAGTCCCAAAAAAGAAAGGGACGGTGCCTAAACGGTAAAAAACACGAGGGAAGAAGCTGGGTCGAAACTAGGGAAACGGCAGTCGGCCAATAACGCGCGAGGCGGCAGCCATTAGTAAGACCACAAGCGTCTAGGAAGTAAACAAAACGGTACTACGGTACGGAAGCCTTAGGGCACGAAGGACCAATATTTGTCGGGAATTTAGATAAATGTTAAATTATATATCACTGGTACATGAAATATCCCAACAAATAGTTATAATATAATTACCAACAAGGTATTCGTCGATGGGTGTAATCCAGTCCCCCACACGCGGCTAATTCAATTGCATGACATGTAGGAATGTTCACATAATACAATATCGATACAATGAACTTAGCTTAAGAGGACTGGTGATGTAGCACTGTTGTTAATATTGTTGTAGATTAATATTTGTAGCACATGGTGAACTGTGGGTTGAGTCAGAGCCGGGGGAGGAGATGTTGACTGTTTGGTGTTGATTGAGAGACTAAAGGGCCGGCCTCCGATCGCTTCGCGAAATTACATATGGCTGCTGGCTCATAATAATTATAACCCATAACTTGGTTTCATAATACATCTAGAGCTGATGTAGATATTTATACATTACAGTTAATATTTAACCTAACTTAAGAATAAACTACAATACACAAAGAACCAGCCGAAATCGTACAAGCGATACGATACCGCCAAATTCAAATGTCCTATTGGACCAAAACCTGTCGGGATCATTACCCTATTCCCGACAGAACCCATCTAATTAGTGTTACCTCAGCTGCTTTTATTTCTACTGCATTTAAGCTTTGACCCAGATTGCAGAGTCGTCCTTGTAGCCTGGCCTTTATGTTGGTGATATAACGCAACACCCAAGCTACGACTCTGACTAATTTATTGTACCCACCGATCCTTACCCACACTAACATAGGATTCGGTGTTGATGTCGGTTGAATGACAGCTGTCACCGTTTCTAATGGCAAAGCTAACTCAACCTCGGCATTCCATATAGCCCAATCCCCTTCGTGGAGCAGACATTTTGGGCCTTGCCACCACAGGTCGGACTTAATCAGTTTGGACGCCGTTACTCCCCTACTTATTAGGTCACTGGGGTTGTCTTTGGTTGGTACATAATGATAGAAGGCGTTTGGTAGTAGGGATCGTATTTCATCCACCCTATTGCGCACATAGACGGGCAATGTCCTTTGACTATGCACCCAGCTTAGTGCAATTTGGCTATCGCACCATACGTGTACCGCCCTTAGTTGCAGTTCCTTATCGTATGAAATGCGTACATGATTAACCAAACGTCCCAATAGCAGCATGTCAGTTAGTTCCAATTTGGGAATCGTGACCCCCTTTACCGGTGCAACCTTAGCCCGGGCGGTGAGTAAATTAATCCCAAACGAGGTAACACAATAAATAGCTACTCCATACGCTGTAGCACTCGCATCACAGAATGCATGTAAAGACATGGGTCCAAATGCGGCCACTTGGCGCGGTAACTCTAATGTACATAGGGTGTTATAATCTTCTAGTAAGGACCTACCCTGTTCACTAAGATCATCGGGTAAATTTTCGTCCCACCCTACGTTGCGTCTCCATATTTCTTGTATTAGAATCCTAGCTCTGATGGTAACAGGTAATGCTAAACCTAATGGATCAAAAAATTGCGCGACCTTACTCAACAGACTACGTTTTGTGTGCGTCCCTGCCTGTTCAGTATAATCTTTGTTCCGGTACATCAGTATGTCTTTCCCTGGTTGCCATATTATCCCCAAGATTCTGGCATATTCTTGGTTATCAGAAGCTACCCCATCTATTATGAGACCATCCCGAAGCAACAAAGAATAAGAACACAGAGATAATTATTAAAAACCTCGTCATAAGCCTTGGAGGTGCTAGGTTCTTGGGTTAGTTTACGCTGCAAGGCGCGTAACCTACCCAACGCTAAACCCTAATTAGTGGGTAAACTGATATTATCATGTTTCCAGGGTAGACAAACTTCGTATTGCTTCTCCGTGGTCAAGTAACGCAAAGATTCCGAGAACTTCTCGATCGCGAAATTTGATTCCTGGTCTTTCTCCACAGGTTGAATTCCTATGTGGTCTAGTTTCCACAGTCTTTCTAGATTGAACTCGGCAGCTAACTTTGGGTCCTCAATGTGAGTATCATCTTCGGTGAACTCTTCTGCCGCGGTCGTGCTCATCCTCAACACGGATACCGTGTCAATCAGAACATTTGACTGGGTAGTTTGGACTGTACCGCTCATGCAGTAGCCAAACTTAGTGGGGATCAAGATCACTCCACTCTCTCTTTTAAAACCCGGGTGTACTACATCATAATAATAATCTGCTCCTAACAGTATGTGCACCTCCTTCAAGTCACCTACGGGGTCAGACAGGTAAATACCTTTCCTACGAAGTGCATGCTCTACTTTGTTAATTCCTACAGATTGATAGTCTGGGAGTTCATCTACCACTACACACTGGAAGAAGTGTTTCTTCTTACGGTAGATGTAAGCAACTTCAACAACTTCGTATTCTCTACTGTCGGTCACTCCTGTAAAACCTTGCAACCTAAGGGTCTCACTACCTACTACACGTTTTTTTAGACCGTCCAGTACCGATCTCTTTATAAAGGATCGTTGTGAGCCCTGGTCTAGGAGTAGCCGACAGACTTGTGTCCTGCCATAACCCTCTATGGGTATCTTGATCGTGGGTAAAATGGTGGTGTCCTTCCTACTGCCTAGCATTAATATTGCAGTACCCCCTACTTTTTCCTCCTTGACTGGACTACCTGTGGGGCAAAACTTGTCAAAGTGATGACCCTCACAGTTGCGACAGGGCCTCAAATAGGAAGCAGTACATTTACCCTGCATACCATGGTCCTTACTCAGACAACCCTTGCACAATTTTAGCTTCCTTGCTTGAGCTAATTTGGCTTCATTGGTTTGATATTTGGTACAGCTTAGCCATTTATGCTTGGGATTGTTGCATAGCCTACATGACATTTGTGGTCTCTTTCGTGATTCTTCAACCTTCCCTTTAGAACCTACCATCATATTAATGAACCCCTTGCTGTTGTCCCTTCTGACCCTCCCACCGTCCTACCATTGTTCAATTGTATGTTGCTAATCTCCTTGCTAAATCCCTCTTTGAACTCCTCCAAGTTAAATCAGAGAGGGATAATAGAAGCAATAGAAAAATATACATGTATGATAGAGCAGATTATGAGCTGCTGAGACGGTGTTTGGACATTGACTGGGGGGAATACTTGAACGGTGAAGACGCTGAAGGAATGTGGAGGAAAATTAGAGTCAAACTGGAGAATGCTGTATCCAAAAGTGTACCAGTAAGGGAATTATTATGTTCTCTCCACCAACCAACTTTACTCCTAAACTCGATTAATGAAATTAACAAACACATGTGGCAGTCCGGGGATTCGAACCTAGGATGCTCACATCGAAAATCAACACACTTATGCATTGCACCACGAAGACAGTTAAAGAAAGGTGGACAAGCCTACGATTTATTATGCAGTTTCGAATCCTGCATATCAATCTAAGCATGTACACACTTTCCAACTGCGCTATCATAGGCTATGCATAGGTGAAAGGAAATAGTAATTAATGGGGCACTTAACCCTAGGGAAGGCCTCTCGATAAACTACTACTGAACCTGAATGAATTATTATGTTCTCTCCACCAACCAACTTTACTCCTAAACTCGATTAATGAAATTAACAAACACATGTGGCAGTCCGGGGATTCGAACCTAGGATGCTCACATCGAAAATCAACACACTTATGCATTGCACCACGAAGACAGTTAAAGAAAGGTGGACAAGCCTACGATTTATTATGCAGTTTCGAATCCTGCATATCAATCTAAGCATGTACACACTTTCCAACTGCGCTATCATAGGCTATGCATAGGTGAAAGGAAATAGTAATTAATGGGGCACTTAACCCTAGGGAAGGCCTCTCGATAAACTACTACTGAACCTGAATGAATTATTATGTTTTCTCCACCAACCAACTTTACTCCTAAACTCGATTAATGAAATTAACAAACACATGTGGCAGTCCGGGGATTCGAACCTAGGATGCTCACATCGAAAATCAACACACTTATGCATTGCACCACGAAGACAGTTAAAGAAAGGTGGACAAGCCTACGATTTATTATGCAGTTTCGAATCCTGCATATCAATCTAAGCATGTACACACTTTCCAACTGCGCTATCATAGGCTATGCATAGGTGAAAGGAAATAGTAATTAATGGGGCACTTAACCCTAGGGAAGGCCTCTCGATAAACTACTACTGAACCTGAATGAATTATTATGTTCTCTCCACCAACCAACTTTACTCCTAAACTCGATTAATGAAATTAACAAACACATGTGGCAGTCCGGGGATTCGAACCTAGGATGCTCACATCGAAAATCAACACACTTATGCATTGCACCACGAAGACAGTTAAAGAAAGGTGGACAAGCCTACGATTTATTATGCAGTTTCGAATCCTGCATATCAATCTAAGCATGTACACACTTTCCAACTGCGCTATCATAGGCTATGCATAGGTGAAAGGAAATAGTAATTAATGGGGCACTTAACCCTAGGGAAGGCCTCTCGATAAACTACTACTGAACCTGAATGAATTATTATGTTCTCTCCACCAACCAACTTTACTCCTAAACTCGATTAATGAAATTAACAAACACATGTGGCAGTCCGGGGATTCGAACCTAGGATGCTCACATCGAAAATCAACACACTTATGCATTGCACCACGAAGACAGTTAAAGAAAGGTGGACAAGCCTACGATTTATTATGCAGTTTCGAATCCTGCATATCAATCTAAGCATGTACACACTTTCCAACTGCGCTATCATAGGCTATGCATAGGTGAAAGGAAATAGTAATTAATGGGGCACTTAACCCTAGGGAAGGCCTCTCGATAAACTACTACTGAACCTGAATGAATTATTATGTTCTCTCCACCAACCAACTTTACTCCTAAACTCGATTAATGAAATTAACAAACACATGTGGCAGTCCGGGGATTCGAACCTAGGATGCTCACATCGAAAATCAACACACTTATGCATTGCACCACGAAGACAGTTAAAGAAAGGTGGACAAGCCTACGATTTATTATGCAGTTTCGAATCCTGCATATCAATCTAAGCATGTACACACTTTCCAACTGCGCTATCATAGGCTATGCATAGGTGAAAGGAAATAGTAATTAATGGGGCACTTAAACCTAGGGAAGGCCTCTCGATAAACTACTACTGAACCTGAATGAATTATTATGTTCTCTCCACCAACCAACTTTACTCCTAAACTCGATTAATGAAATTAACAAACACATGTGGCAGTCCGGGGATTCGAACCTAGGATCCTCACATCTCACATCGAAAATCAACACACTTATGCATTGTACCACGAAGACAGTTAAAGAAAGGTGGACAAGCCTACGATTTATTATGCAGTTTCGAATCCTGCATATCAATCTAAGCATGTACACACTTTCCAACTGCGCTATCATAGGCTATGCATAGGTGAAAGGAAATAGTAATTAATGGGGCACTTAACCCTAGGGAAGGCCTCTCGATAAACTACTACTGAACCTGAATGAATTATTATGTTCTCTCCACCAACCAACTTTACTCCTAAACTCGATTAATGAAATTAACAAACACATGTGGCAGTCCGGGGATTCGAACCTAGGATGCTCACATCGAAAAACAACACACTTATGCATTGCACCACGAAGGTTAAGGATAAAACAAAATTGAGGAAAAGAACTAACCCAGAATTGCCAATGAAAAGAAAGCTTTGGATATTGATTAGAAGAAAGAAACGATTGTGGGAAAGATTAAATTTTTTAAAAAAGAACAGGGGGTCTAGTATGGAGGCTAAGGAAGTGGATCTGGAACGCAGACAAATAAACAATAAAATAAGGTGGGAAACAAGGAGGGGGGTGAAGGAGAGGGAGAGAGAGATAGCTAGAAATGTGAAGGATAATCCAAAAATATTCTGGAAGTACATTCAGGAAAAGTTAACAAGAAGAGTAGGGATCCCAGAGCTGGTAGGGGGGTTGAATGATGGGAGTAGAGCGGAGACTGATAAGGAGAAAGCAGAGGTGCTGGGGAAATACTTTGGGGGGGTACTAACAGTGGAGTCGGAGGATGCAGTGCCTACTATTCCCATCAAACAGGCACCGGCACTAGAACTAATAGAGTTTTCCCATGCTAGAATAAGAAGGGCTATAGAAAAAATGAACAGAAGTAAGTCACCGGGACCGGATGGGATACACCCAAGAATCATAAAGGAAGGAGGGGAGATGTTAGTAGAGCCATTGAGAATGTTATTTGAGGTATCGTTTAATACAGGTCAAATCCCGATGGACTGGAGAGAGGCGAACATAACAGCTATATTTAAGAAGGGAAAGAGAAATGACCCAGGGAATTATAGACCAGTCAGTTTGACAAGTGTTGTGTGTAAACTAATGGAAACGGTAATTAGAGAAGGAATAATGGATCATATGAAGTCAAACCAACTTTTCAGTGGGAGACAGTTCGGATTTTTGCCGGGGAGGTCGACGGTACTACAGCTAATTAAGGTGGTAGATGATTGGATGCAAATTCTAGAAGATGGTGATGTAATAGACGTGGTATATTGCGATTTTATGAAGGCCTTCGATAAGGTCCCACATAAAAGGTTAATAGAGAAAGTTAGAAGCTATAATATAGGGGAGAAATGTGTGAAATGGATAGAAGCCTTCCTGAAAGATCGGAGACAGAGGGTACTGGTGAATGGAATAGGCTCGGGGTGGAGGGAAATTACAAGTGGGGTACCTCAGGGATCTGTGTTGGGACCACTGCTGTTCGTTATATTTATCAACGACTTGCCTGAAGTTATAACTAATGGAAGTGAGGTATACCTGTATGCGGATGACACTAAACTGTATAGAAGAGTGAGGAGTAAGGAAGATATGGGTTTGCTTCAAGGAGATGTGGAGGGCATGAAGGGATGGTCTGAGCATTGGTTAATGCCTTTTCATCCAAAAAAATGCAAGTACATGCGGATTGGGACCAGCAAGATAGACAAGGTAGGATACAGTATGTATGAAGCGATGGAGGAAGTGAGTGCAGAAAAGGATATAGGAGTAGTGATAGACAATAAGTTAAATTTCTCAGAACATTTAGCGGAAAAGATAAACAAAGCCAATAGAATTGTGGGGCTGATATGGACATTTGTGTCACTTGACGAAGAAATCTTCAGGAATCTCTATACAGCGCTGGTTAGGCCGCACCTGGAATATGCGAACCAGGTGTGGGCTCCATATATGGTAAAGGATATAGAAGCAGTGGAGAAAGTGCAGAGGAGAGCTAGCAAGCTGGTACCAACGTTGAAGAATGCGGGCTATGAGCAGAGGTTGAGGACACTGGGGCTTCCGACACTGGCATATAGGAGAAAGAGAGGGGATATGATAGAGACTTTTAAGATAGTGTCAGGAAAGTACGATGAGGATGTGTGTGAAGGTATCTTCTTGATGCGGGAGGGAACAAGAACGAGAGGACACTCTAAGAAAATTTACAAAGAAAGAAATAGGCTTGAGAAGGCAAAGAACTCATTTTGTGATACTGTAGAGTGGTAAATGAGTGGAACGCACTGCCCCAGTATGTAGTCGATTCCGAATCAATAAGGGAGTTTGAAAGTAATCTTGATAAAGCATGGGGAAGACAAGATTTGAAGTTTGATTATAAAACAAAAATACAGAATAGTAAAAATGTTGCGTCTGCTACCGCCGCCGCCAACACCGTGAACGACCGCAGCAGTGCAAGTACTGGTACTGAGCTGGATACACAGGCATAGTTTGCCTTTTTCCAGAGGATCTACTGTAAGAAACTGTAAGAAAGTTAAAGGTACGAACCTTATCTAGAATAGCTAGAGGTAATTTCTGTCTTAAAATTATGACCAGCATTTCTTGTGATCTAATGATCTTGTATGACACTCCATATCTGCCCTGAACTTTGTCAGTTCATCAACCCTGTACTTAGGCTGTGCTAGGTTCAACAGGGCGTTCACGTGGGCTACTTTGAGCTGGTCAGTGTCTCCATATGTCGCCCGTAATAACCTCACAACACTATCATAATTTTCACCTACAATGGAAAAACCTTCTACCAAATGTAAAGCTTCATCCTCGAGTTGGCCTTTCAGATAATGGAACTTTCGTACATCGTCAAGTTTTGAATCATGCACTGTGGATTTAAAGACGTCCCAAAATGCTAACCACTCAGTCAAGTTTCCCCTGAACTTCGGTAAATTTAATTTGGGCAAGTTGACTTCACGACGGGGGTCTGTCTGCCTGGCAGCGCTGCTAGTCGAGGTTATCTCTACCTTCTTCACCGCCCTTCGCAGTAAATGTATTGCCTCTAAATGGGCGATATCATGGACAGCGCGCTGCTCGTACTCCGCCTGAATATCTGACTCTTCCTCCAAACCTGATGCTATACTTTCATTCAGGGTAGCTATCCGATCATAGGTAGTTTGTAGGTATTCCAACTTAGCCTCTAGCTGTGCAGGAGTTGCACTAGCTACAAAGTCTTCCAAATTGGACGTTAGCCTAGTGATGAGACCCCTCAAACCCCCTCTCTGGTGTTTCAAGACTGCGATAGACATAATTATGTTTTTTTTATCTTCTGATTTACTAGCCATTAAATTAATTACACGAATTAGCCTAACCCTTCATCAGCCAATACGGACCTCTATAATGTCTCAATCGTGAAATATAAGCCCACCTTTTAGTAATTGTCATATGTACTTACAATTTCAGTCCACATATGCAATATTACATCACATTAGCCTACCCTTTATAGAATAATGTAATTAAAGTAAAGAGTTAGAAATGACTATATAAACCGCTTACCTTACACAATACAGTACCACGAGAGATTGGGATATGAGTAAACAATAAATAAGGAAATATGAGATGGTAGGTCAGTCTTAAGTCAAAGAAAATAGTAAATAATAATGAAATTAGGGAAATAAATGCAGGGTTAGCAAAAAAAATAAAGAAAAGAAAAAAGAAAAAAGGATAAGTTAAGGATAAAAACTGGGGGAAGGTGATAGGCGGGATACAGAACTTTGGGAGTCGCAGGCTTATTACTCCAGCTTCATGGTCTAGCCACCGTTTAGTCATGACCGTGATCTTGTCATGCAGGATCTTGTTAGTGTCGAGGTCTAGATGGACACCGTCGATGTCAAGATCCTGCGGTTTAGACGAAACCGACAAAAAGCGATGGCGCGTTACGTCTAACCTAGAGCGCAATGACCGGTTAACCGAATTTCTGATTTTATTATACTGCTCTGCTGGCATTCCCCATAGAGTGGTATTCTAGGGAAATCAGGATGCATTTCCCTCCCGTGTCCCTCTCTACAGCCAGAGCCAGGTCCCCTAATGCCGCAGCCAGAGCACGGGGTTCGGTGTCGGGGATTATGTCGTTGCCCCCGATGAGTAAATAGGTGTAGAGGGGCCGGTATAATACTAGCTTACCCCACTCATCGGAGGACTTAAGACTCGTGATATTAGCCCCCAGCACCCCAAAGTAGCGGAATTGAAAATTCCGATCCCCGGTCGCTCCCCTGTAATCAACAGGGCCCTGGTCTGCTGCCCTCAATCGGGTTGCGTATGAGTGGCCAAAGATCGCTATGCGATCTACCTCGGCCACTACTGGCACCGGTTTATATCCCAGAACTACACCCCCCGGATCCTTTGATCTACAACCTCCCTTAACATTGCCCTTGCTCATGCCTAACCTAGGAAATTTAACTGTGGGCCAAAGTCCCGGGGTCTGGGCACCAATCTGTCGGATTTAAGGAAGATAAGTTTACTCTAGGCTACCTAAGACTGAAAAGGTCCGCTCATCATCATCATCATCATCTCCGACGCCTTGCTTCCCCCTGGGAAACCCCCACTAGAGGATGGCCATGACAGAAACGTCTCCAAGCTACTTTGTCAAGACATGCCTCCCTTGCCCGTGCCACAATGCCCCTTCCACTACGTGGAAGTTTTTCTTCAATATATTTTTCCACTTTCTTTTCCCATACCATAGGTGGTCTTCCACTACTAGCGGTTCCACTCACCTGACTCCCATATATCTTTCTTGGCATTCTGTCTTCATCCATTCTCTGAACATGACCATACCACCTCAAAGTACTTCTCTTTATCCACTCAACCACACCACAATCAATGCCCAAAGCCTGCTCTTCCATTCCAAAGGACTCGTACACTTCCCTATTACTTGGCCCATCTAGCCTATTCATGCCAGCTGCCATTCTGAAAAAGCTCATCTCCACAGCTCTTAGTTTGAAGAGGTCCTCGTCACTTGCTGTCCATGTCTCGCTTCCATACGAGAGTGTTGGGAGCAGCACACTGTTTCTCAGTGACTTTTTGACTTCCTGGCTAACCATTCTTCCTTTGAGAATACTATCAAGTTCTCCAATCACTTTTCTCCCTTGCATTTTTCTCTCTTTTATCTCACTCTCCATTTTACCATATTTGCATAGTACAGCTCCCAAATACTTGAAACTTTCAACCTCTTCTAGTACTTCATTTTTCAATTTTATTTTACAACTTTTCTTGTGTTCTTTCTTGATTCTATATTTTTCCTTAAAATCTATAGTTTCATGCATTCTTCTCTCAAACACCATTACCTTACATTTCCCTACATTGACCTTTAACTTTCTCTTTTCACATACCCTGTCAAAGTCAGTGACCACTCTCTGAAGTTCTTCAGCATTTTCCGCCAACAGGACTGCATCGTCCGCATATAGGCATGTTAAAATCTTCCATGTTCTTCCCTCTGACTCCAGTCTAGCTCCCACACCCATTGATACAGCCCTACATTCCCTAATCACTCCATCCATGTATATATTGAACAACCAAGCTGACATGACACATCCCTGTCTTACACCTACATTGACCTCAAAACTTTCACTTAACTTATCCCCTACCTTCACATTTGCCATTGCATTCCTATAAAAAGATTTTACTGCCATTAGCAACTTTCCTCCCACACCATATACTGTTAACACATCCCACAGGCTCTCCCAGTCTACTTTGTCGTAGGCTTTTTCCAAATCCATGAATGCTGCATAGAGTTTTCTGTTTTTGGCCAGATACTTCTCTACCAACAATCGCATTGAGGCTATCTGGTCAACGCAGCCCCTGCCCTTTCTGAAACCTCCCTGTTCCTCGCCTATTTTGTCATCCGTTATCTTCTGTAGCCTCTGTGTTACTACTCTTGCGTGTACCTTTCCAGGTATGCTAAGCAAGCTAATTCCCCTATAATTCTTACACTCTTCTTTACTACCCTTCCCTTTGTACAAGGGTACTATCACTGCTTTCCTCCAGTCCTCTGGTACACTTTCCTTTTCCCATGCTAATTTACATAACCTATGCATTATGTCAACAGCTTCTTCTCCTCCATATCTCAGCATTTCACCTGGGATGTTATCTACTCCAGCAGCTTTGCCCATTTTAAGTCTATTGATTGCTTCTTTTACTTCTTCTCTGCTTATCTGGCTTTCAACTACCCTGTTTATTCTACCTCTCTCCATTCCTATGGATGAGATCTTTGCCTTCCCCCTACTCTTTACAGCTAAGCTACTAAAATGATCTTTCCATACTTTCACCACACCATCACCCTCTACCACTTCCCCATTCATGTCCCTCATCCTACCACCTGAGACACTCTCAGTCTTCTTCCCTCTGGCTTCTTTCACAGCTCTGTAGTATGCTTTCCTGTCATTCAGAAACTGTTCACTAATCTTTCTCCCATATGCCTCATCTGTCTTCCTTTTAGCGTCTTGTATCGCCCTCTTCACTCTTTGTTTCAAGTTTTATATTCTTCTTTCCTCGCATCTCTAGTTTCTCTAGGTATATTCTTTTGCAGCATACTCTTTCTGAACTCTTTCTTCTTTTTCACTATTTCTTCTATCTCTTTACTAAACCATGCGTTACCTTTCTTCTTCCACATTTTAAAGGTTTTCTTCCCACATACTTTCTCAGCTGCTTTAATCATGGAGTCTCTTGTACCTTTCCATACTTCGTCTACAGTATTTCCCAGATCTATCATAACATCCATGTCCTTTATAGTCTCTTTCAGGATGTCCTTGTATTTTGTTGCATTACATTCTTCATTTAATTTTCTCACATTTATTCTCTCTACTGTCAGTTTTCTCTCTTTCCTCTCATATTTCCACTCTTTCCTTATCCTAACTTTTGTCAGCACTGTATAGTGGTCTGATCCCGTCAGCATACCTCTTACAGCTTTTGAATCTAAAATTCTTCCTTTTAGTCCGGAGTCCATCATGGCGTAGTCAATTAGAGATTTCTGTTCCTGCTCACCTTCACCTCTGTGCCATGTATATCTATGAATGTGACGATGTTCAAAAAATGTGTTAGCCAGAAACATCTCTCTCTCCGCACACTTCTAAAAGGAAGTCACCATTCATATTCCTACCCTCCACACCCCATTTACCCACTATACCTTCTATCTCCTCGTTTCCAACTCTACCATTCATGTCGCCTACTAATATTACTTGTGTACACTCTTGCCTTTCTCTTATACATTTATTGACTTTATTCCAAAATTTTCTATTTTCTTCCGCACCTTTCCCAGTTTCTTGGTTGACTGGTGCATAGACACACATAAAAGTATACCTATCTATCCCAATCTTGCACTCACACCATACAATTCTTGAGTCCACGCATCCATAGTTTTTCACACACTTCCTCAACCTTTCTGACAAAATTACTGCTACCCCTTCCTTTTTCTTACGTTTATATCCTGCATCCAATCCAGACCAGACAACCCATCCTTCCCCACCCCACAAATCATGCTCACTCTCACCATCCCACACTCCAGAACCCAACAGGTGCGTCTCACCTACCCCACACACATCCACACATCCATCTTTAAGCTCTCGCATCAGACACTCTCTCTTGCTAAAATCATTTATGCCATTGGCATTGAAGGCACAGACACGGAGCACGCTTTCCTTCACCCGAACGACGTTTCCACCACTTTTCTGCTTTGTTCCTCCACCCCCGAGGGGGTCCTGGCCGGCAGCATACCGAGCACAGTTGTTTCCCAGGAGGACTTGGGGCCTGGACATAATGCCTCCAAACAGGGCGCCGGATTGTCAAAAGTATACTAAAAGAAAAACTAAAAACTGATACCAACATCAGTAAAAAAACATACAACACAGTAAAAATGAAAATATTAAGAAGATAGGGAGAACAAAATATACAGGGGACAACAGAAATATAGTTACAAGGGGGATAATTTTTATAGTGGAAATTAAGAGAGGATTTAAAATTAAAAACAAAGTGTGCTGCTGAAGAAAATAGCACACCCGCCCTCCCCTTTAGTTCCACCGTCAAGCAAAAATAAAAATGTTAGAAATTTAAAAGGGAGGATTAAAATAAGGACGGTGTAATAACGAGGCTACCTCGAGAAGGCGGGGTAGGACTTACTTACCGTAACTAGTCACGGTAAGCTACAGAGGTGCGTTTTAGCAAGACTTTAACCAATACCGTACTTATACGCAGATGACAGGACCTCTAAACCTCATTGGTTACGATACTGCCACTGCGCAAAGGTCCGCTCATATAATGTAAATAAATAATAATGCCGGGAGTGTAACTCACTTATTAAATCACCATAAAATATAGCTAGGCAAGGTGGAAATGCTGATGGAGGTGCTGATAGATGGTAGGCAAATGGCTGTCATTCTAACACCATTGGATGTTTACATTAAGGTGACCGCATGGATGCACCTGAACTAATAAAGAATGAATGAGGTTAAAGAAAGTTAAATCATGATAATAAGGCTTAGCTGTCAGTCTGTCTGTCTGTAGGATGTAGTTGAGTTTAAGTTTATGATGAGAGCTAGATGAAACCGGAACCAGGATCGCGGCGAACTAAAGAGTGGAGGTGTTGCTTGGATGAAGTATAAAAGTGCTCTGACGCGGTGCGCCACAATCCAAGACGTCATCTGTGAGAGAGTCCTTGAGGGTTTGATCAGGCAAAGCATCTCTATTGATGATATGCAGTTTGGTTTTATGCCAGGACGTGGTACAACCGATGCTATCTTCATAGTCAGGCAGATACAGGAAAGATACTTACTAAAAGGCAGGGATCTTTACTTTGTGTTTGTGGACCTGGAGAAGGCCTTTGATAGGGTACCTAGAGATGTTGTGCAGTGGGATATGAGGAAACTTGGTGTGGAAGAGTGGCTGGTGCGTGTGATAATGAAGATGTATGAGGATTCGCGAAGTTCGGTGAGGGTGAAGGGTGTACTGAGTGATGAGTTCGCAGTCCGTGTTGGAGTCCATCAGGGTTCAGTGTTAAGCCCCCTCCTCTTTATTATGGTCTTGGAGGCGCTGTCTAGAGTTTTTAGAGGCGGACTCCCGTTGGAACTGTTTTATGCAGACGATTTAGTCCTAATAGCTGACAGTATGCAGGATGCTGAGGCCAAATTCAGAGAGTGGAGAGAGGGCATGGCGAGCAAGGGTTTAAGAGTCAATATTAACAAAACCAAGGTTATGCATTGTAGATTGAGACGAGGCAATGTGGAAAAGAGCGGTGCATACCCATGTGCGGTGTGTGGAAAGGGAGTGGGCGTTAACTCAATTTAATGTAGCATCTGTCGATGTTGGGTACACCATAGGAGTAAGCGCTGTAGTAGAATAAAGGGGCCCCTGCCGAAGGATAAGTCAGAAATAGAGAAATTTGAGTGCGTAGTGTGCAAAGGCGAGCTTGTGTTAAGTGATGCTCCTGTGGCTGTGAATTTTGGAAATGAGTCTTTGGAGCTGGTGAACAAGTTTTGTTACCTAGGAGATACCATCTCTGCCGGTGGTGGGGCCGAGGCTGCCACTGTTGCTAGAATTAGGTGTGGCTGGGGGAAGTTCAGAGAATTGATGCCAATCCTGACCATGAAAAGAATGCCTCTCCCCCTGAAGGGAAAGGTGTATGCCTCATGTGTTAGAAGTGCAATGACGTATGCCTCAGAAACATGGGCCGTTAAAGTAGAGGATGTCAACAGAATGGAGCGTAATGAGATGAGAATGGTGAGATGGATGTGTGGGGCCAGGCTACAGGATAGAATAACAAATGTTGAGCTGAGGAGACGTTTAGGTATAAAGAGTATTAGCGAGGTGATGCGTACAAGTAGACTGGGATGGTATGGACATGTGGAGAGAATGGATGAACAAAATTGGGTGAAAAAATGCAGGTCTGTGATTGTGGAGGGAGCTGCACCAAGGGGTGGACCGAGGAAGACCTGGGATCGGACTATACGCGCCGATCTCAAATCCAAGAACTTGACAAGTGAAGCAGCCCTTAACAGGGTTGCCTGGAACGCTGCCATTAGGACAAGAGACTGAAACTGCATTGATGTGTGAAACACTCGGTCTTAAAATGTTATGTATGTTTTATGTATGTATGTATCGTCTAACGCTACGAATCTAGCGGCTACTGCTAAGTTAGTAGCGGATATCTAGCGGTAAATATCGCACCGCTTACATAATATTACAGCATGGTTTATATGATAAATCATATATGCATTCCTAAAGACACTTAAATTATAGGTTTGACTCCTGCAAGGAGATAAAGAAAACCTAATATTTAGGGGAGGTGTGGTGGAGTGGTCATGCCACTGGATTGGTAATCCAATGGACCCGGGTTCAAATCCCGATATGTCAATGGGAAGATATTATTGGGATTGAATTTGTGCTGTACCTAGTATCAGTGCATTACCATAAAGCCCACCGAAATGCCAAAAAAATACCCTCATTGTTCCCTGATTAAATAACACTGTATGAATATTCCCATATTCAAAATATGTTACAGGGGGACAATGCCTAGTGAGTTCACTGCTCAATAGGTGGCGTTCTGAGAGTGAGGGTCTGAGTCTGGAGGGTGAGACGGTGAAGCACTTGAGCGAAGCAACCAGCCGCTTCAGAGATGGAGCTGCTTCGAGCCATGATGGATGCTTCACATGTCTCACTCCCCAGACTGGAACAAGACCTCACAGGCTTCACCGTGTTGAGCGGTGGAATGTACAGGCTCTCAGCCTATGCCCGAGAGGGAGTAGTTGGAATATAGAAAAAAAAAAAAAAAAAAAAAAAAAAAAAAGTGGCCCCGTAATCATTGACGATTATGCCTATTACATAAGGCACCCTCTTCAAACACTCATCCGCCATAGTTTTGAATCTACCGCGCAGAGCATAAAAAAATGAGGAGCCTTCATCATGAGCGCACGCAACCTCACTCATGGTTCAGTCATTATGAAATTGGGTTCTCACTACGAAAAAACTTCGTAACAAATATAAAACAAAAAGAAAATAAGAATAACTATTCATAAGCTTTCCATATACTCGTGGATGTACTTGTGTGGATCTTTGACCAAACGCTGACTCAGGCGTCATTCTTCCTTCACTGACATATCAAGTATACCAAAATCCTTAATACATCAACGAATGGGAAGGGGATGGTCGGGAGGGCCCCAGTCGTCAATGATTACGGGGCCACTACTAAATATTAGGTTTTTTTTATCTCCTTGCAGGAGTCAAACCTATAATTTAATAGTGGCCCCTCCATCATTGACGATTATGCCTGATATCTAAGACTGGAGGGGGACATTCGTAATCATATCATAACTCTAGCAAAGGCAGATAATCAAACAACCACGTAGTATTCTTACTTTGTAAAAGATATATATTTGGCGCATAAACTTTATACAGCACAACTTATACAAAAAGGGGTACAAGCAGGAGTGTGCTTCAAAGAAGCCTGCTTGATAAAAAAGGGTGTTAACTCTGAGATTCTGAGAACAGATCCGCCAGTTAACGAGGCACCCCACTTAAATTAAGTGGTGAAAAATAAAACTTATAAGTTTACATGTGCACATATAAACCCCATAAAATTAGTGGATATACCTTGCAAAATATAACCAATTCTTAAATTAGATTGCTTCTCAGCCCAAAAACTACTTACAACTACACTGTTGTTTGTACTAAAATTGTACTAGCACAATTTCCTGTAATGAATAGTACAGAGAAATTTAAACATCACAACACCCATCAACAGTATCACAGCTCTCATATTCTGGCAGGGTCTAGGGTGTCCTATGTTACACTGACTGCACCCCCCCCCCCCTTTTCTTGAAACTAAACAAAAGTGACTTATGGGCCACCTAGACCCTTTGCCTTAAAGCTATACATGGAAAGGAAGGTTTGTCTAGAGCTACTGAGAGGTAAAGAGTCAAAAATGTATGATTAGAGGCCCACAACTGTGTGGACGTAATATGTTCAACAGAAAAATTCTTAAGGAAACGTAACGAAGCCGCCCACTTGCGTAAATCGTGGGCCCTACCCACAACGCCGGGATTACTCTCTTTAATGACCTCGACCAAGAGAGAAGCCAGTCTACGTTTCATCAAGCGTTTACCCGTACTTGCTACCCATAAAGCACCGTGGTGATTTAGAGGTGCCACTCTCAAATATTTGGTTAGAGCTTGCACTGGACATAAATTATGGTGCACCTTTCCCCTTTTCAACGCCGGCACCGTGAACTCTGAAAACACGTGTTCACTGTGCTCATTCTTGGCTATGAACCCTGGGGAAGGTGCAATGTGAATACACTCATTAAGCCTACCAAACCTGAGGCAATTAGGTGTGTTGCTCATCGCCGCCAGCTCAGATACTCTGTTCCCGGTAGCCAAGGCCATAAGGAATACTGCCCTTTTTAAAAGTAATGTAAAATCTGCAGTATTTTGGTACAGACGGGAATGAAGTAAAGACAATGCCTTGTCCAGAGACCAGGTAGGCATGAGCTGACGGGGAGGTGGGCGGAGTTTAAAACATGCCCTCATAAAACCTTTTTCCTCCGCAACTGGTATGGAGAGACCGGTAAGGTCCAAAATCGGTATCCTAATCGCTGTTAAGTGATTTTTTAACGTTACGACAGACAAACGTTTCTGCTCGAACAGATAATTTAAATAATTAAAAACTAAAGCCACCGAGGGCACAGTTTGTTCTGTTCTAAGAATCCAAGAAGTAAAGGCTTGCCAATGCGATTGATACTGTCGCTTAGTAGACTGGGTATATTGATTCATGAATTTATTGGTCACGTCTCTACCATATGGTGCTAGCCATTTGGCCTCCTGAATGTCCATAATGCAAAAGTCAGCGAGGTCTTTAGGTTGCCAATTGTGTCTAAGTGGAAAAACCCGACCGGGAGTGATACCGGGTCCGGGCACCACGTCTTCAATTGCTGGTACCACAACTGCGCCGGCCACAGGGGCGCGATTAGCGAGACTACGCCTCGATAATCCTGTAGTTTGTTTACTACGTGGCACATTAGAGATGCATCTGGCGGCGGAAACAGATAAATGGAACTCCACCTGTTCCAGTCTGTCACCAGTGCATCTGGCCCGCCCGACGGCGTTATCGTCCGGCGGGTGAGGTACAGTGGAAGTTTGTGAGTCTCCTCTGACGCAAACAAATCCACTTGTGGATGGTAAGGCTTCGCAATCATTTGGTCGAAAATGGTTTGCTTGAGCGCCCATTCTACTGTTGTGCTCTGTCTCCGAGACAGAGCGTCTGCCCAGACGTTTGCTACGCCTGGGAGGTAAGATGCGTGAAGCTGAATGTCCAGCCTGTTGGCTAGAATAAAAATATCTTCTGACACGTTTAGCAACCCCCGAGATCTCGTCGACCCTTGTTTCTGAATACAGTGAACTGCATTCAGATTGTCCATGCTGAAGGCCACCGCCTTGCCCCGTAAAGTAGAGCCGTGAGCCTGAAGGAAATATAAGGGGACTAGTAATTCTTTGACATTGATGTGGGAGATTTCTAAATGGGACCAAAGCCCTTGACCCTGGTGCCCTTGGTTTGATTGAAAGCCCCAACCTATCGTTCCTGACGCATCCGTGTCTACCCATACCGTCGGCGGAGGAGAGGTCCATGACATGACTGAGTGCAATGTTTCCCTCTCCGCCCAGACCGCTAGTAAGTTGTGGATTAATTTTGGTATTGGCCATCATTTTTTCGCCGGCAATAGCGGAAAATATTTGTTGCCCTCCAATATTAAACGTTTGACTCTTAACCGGCCCAACCGTACCGTTAGTTGAATCCAGTTGAGAGAGCCAACCAGAGACTCCCAGATTCTCCGTGTCGTAGTCAGACTGTGAAGGAACATAAACAATTTCCTGCGAAATCTGTTGCGATTGTCCACACTCTGACTCATAGTGAGAGTAGCTGTGTCCCAGACCAGCCCTATCCACTGAACTACTCTTGAGGGAACAAGGTTTGACTTTACCAGGTTGACCTTGAACCCTAGAGTTTTGACATGTTTTAATGTTATGTTGACATGATTTATGCATACTTGTTCCGTCTCTGCCACCACTAGCCAGTCGTCTAGATACCATAAAATCCTGATCCCTTGCCTTAACCCTCTCACCACGGAAGGGCTCTTGAACGCCCATAAAAAAGCATATAACAGGTACCCGGAAGGGCTCTTGAACGCCCAGTGGTTGAAAGCCTGTGAGCTTCGTGTGCGAGGCGTCGGTCCGACGCATGTAAACAACAGCCGGCTGGACCGACGCCCCGCATCTCCGGCCACAAGAAGGAGAGTGTCGCTTGTTCGTGTGTGCCTGTATGTTGTTGTTAAGTATCGAAAAGTAGTGTAAAGTGGCTGTTTTGGCCATAAAGTTATCTCCAATGAAATCATCATCACAACTCAACCAGTTGACTTAGAGAGCTCTACTTAATGCCATTCTACAGGTTAATAACACAGCTACGCTTGGGGATGCGCGGGAATGCGGGAAGCAGTCAGATTAACAAATATACGGTAGCCTAGCCTAGACGTTTTTCGGCCAAAACACCCGGGTTTCGAGGAATATATATATAATACATAGCCGGGGCTGGAGGGTTAACAAGGGCATCAGGGCTTGCCGGACTAATTTTGTGAATAAGCGAGGTGCTAGGTTCAATCCAAACGGCATCCTCTGAAAGACATAAGTCTGATGCTTTATTCTTAAGGCCAGAAACCTTTGAAATCTTTTGTTGACCGAGACGTGCCAATACGCGTCCGTCAGGTCTAAAGAACACATCCATCCTCCCGGCGGAAGTGTTAGCCTGATCTGGTTTACTGTAAGCATCCTGAATGACATGTTGTGAATATGGAGGTTCAGATAAGACAGGTCTACGACTGGTCTCATCTGAACACTGTCCCTTTTGGGCACTAGAAATAGTTTGGATGTGAAAACTGGGTAATTTTGAGGAACCGAATGATGACATTCTTGGCGATCATTTCCTGGACTAGTGACTCCACCTCTAAAGAAACTAAAGTTGCCTTTGTCGGCTGACGTAAACGAGGTCGTCGGAGCCACTGCCAGGTGATGCCCTTGCGTGCCACCATCCTCGCCCAAGTATTTACTGGCCATGCGCGGTGACACGTCCGGAACGACCCAGTTAGCAGACAAGGGTTCGCCGGCTGCACTACCCTCTGATCCACACGCCGTGAGATCGGCCCTGGGAGTGAGAGAGACTTTAGTTTTTTGGTGGTGGTGGTGGTGGTGGATGCTTAGCCGACTGGCCGGCGTTGGCAGAAGACGAGCCCTGGCCTGGTCTGCTATAGCTGCGGCCCTTATGACCTGCAAACTTACCTTGTTTGTACCTGTACTGACCTTGGGGGGAGGCGGACTTAGGTATCTGAAAGGGCTTTGACCCACCCGGCTGAGCTTTTGTGACTGGCTTAGGTTTGGGAAAGTTAAAAGCAGGTTTCTTAGAAGGGGTGGGACTGTGCTTAACCCGTTGAGACCCAGCGTCGCACGTGTTGCGTCGGCAGTCTTTGATCACCAACTCCCAGCGACGCATCACGTGCGTCCGACATATAAAAAACACTTACGTGGCTCGTAAGGTAGGAAATGGCGGGAGAATAGGAGGGGGAGGTACCGTAGTGTGTGTGGGAGCCGGGCCAGTAGGTGTGAGCGGGCCGAGACAGCCGCGCGGCTGGTGGTGGTGGGCTTAGTGGGGATAGTTTACACCCCTAGTTCACCGCCACTTTGAACCTTCATTACTCCGGTCGTATGGGAGCTAGAGGCTTGAGATTTATGTGAGATACTCCTTAGGATGTATGCCGTACAATGCCATACTCAGTTTTTACCCTAGTGCTCCCGGGCGGGTGGTCATGCGGGGGAGACGAACTATTGAAACCCCCGCCCCCCAAATGACCGAAATGAGTTTTTTTTTATTTTTGTGTTCATTTCTCACCATTCTCTTCCATTTTGGCTCAACAAATTTTTTTTCTGGCTTAGTTGGGATCATTTGAACCCATGAGTCATCTGGACCGTATAACAGGGGCAATAGAAGCAATAGAAGCGATCAGAGGCCGAACACTTGAACTTGTCATGGGAGCTCCCAGGTCCACTGTAGGAGTCTCCGGCTGTTGGCCAACATTTTTTGTGAGAGCAGTTACTAATAACCCATCTATTTCCTCCGCCGTGACAAATTTAGTGGATGAAGAACTCAAAGGTGAATCATTCCTATCTTGCGAGTCGTCTAGAACTGAACCCGACTCTTGCACTTCCATGTCAGAGATTATAGACACCTCATCCTTGTCATCCGGCCCATCATGAGAGGGTTCCGCCGAAGCCGGAACCTCGTCTTGGTGCCAAGTTAAATCAGGAATGGATGATGGGATCACAGCGTCCCGGTGGACGTCCGTCCGTACCTGTGGCTCTTGAACCAAACGTGGGCCTTCATACCCTGGTTGGGAATACCGCCATACACCCAGGCCTTGGCCCGAACTCCCTTGGGAGTCAGAAACACCATCCACCACTGAGCCCCCACTAGATTCTTCTAAAGGGCGATCACTGCCTACAGAACTCTCTAAGTCTATGTGTGTAATATCCATTGGTAACCTGTCCTCCGGCAACACCCCCACCACAGTCTCTGACTCCACTCCCGCCCCATCAGATTGGACATTAGATGAGTCGGGAGTAGAGGCAAAAAGTGAGGCTACGAGGCTCCGGCGAACGCCGGGAGGCCTTCGCTCCTTAGAATCTTTCCTGGAAGATTTGTGGCTGCGGTGTGACTTAGATTTCTCACTGCTCTTAGACTTTTCTGATCTTTCACTAGAGCTGTCCTTGGACTTTTCCTCCTTGCTCCTCTTTCTTGCTGGTGAAGAAGAGTGACTAGGCGGCTGTTGTCTGAGGGGCGACCTGGACCTGGACCGCGCCTGTGACGTGGAAGCTGTCACCGGGGGCGTGGGTTCACGAGGTCTCTTAGAAGTTGTAGGGACCAGAGAAAGTGCTGTACCCTGCCCAGTCTCTGCCGACTTTCGTACAGTTACTCTAGAGGTACGTTTAATAGGGGGGTGCTCAATCAATAATTTATCCCAAAGAATTACATTATCACATTGCAGCGCTTTATGAGCCACTGTGGTAGCATAAGTTGACAATTGCTGCCTGACCTCCCTCAAAGCGACCTCCGCGGATCCACTATTGTCCCGCAACACTTTGGCACTCAATTGAGTACAGAAGGTACAGTTCCCCGTTACCCACAAACCCCTTGAGCGATCTAGACATTTAACACATCTAATGCAATGAGTGTGTGCAAATATAGGGATACCTGAACAGGGGGAGCAATACACAAGGCAAAAACAGGGTCTATGGTAGCCATGACAGAGACTGGTGGAAAACACGAACCCACCCCCGGTTTACTCCAGGTTCTCGAAAGTCCCGCCGGAACTCAGCCCTGGAAAAAAGAAAATTTCCAGGAATTAATGCTCATAAGGCTACACCAACATGTTCGAACACAAGTGTTTAGACAACCCGCCGGGTAACGAGACGTAATACACAACTATCACGGCTCGCTACGCGGCAGGTTCGTAATTAAAGATTTCAGAATATCTTAACTTGTCCAAAAGATTTATGGATATCCTCTGACATAATATAAAGACCAGCATGGCTTTTTTATATATGACGCAGTCTTCCCAGTGGTGTTTTTAAGTTCTTACTGGAAAAAAAAACTCAAAGACGCCGGCCCCCGTATTATCTCGCAGATCAAAAACTGGGAAGCCTGTCTTAAATGCTAGATCTGGCTTCTCCCGAAGCGTTCTAGATCGCCGTATCTTGAATGGCGGCGATACGTATCGTACCCCTCGAATGTCTGGTTAACTTCACTGAATTAAACAAATCCGTTAATCCTACCCTCCCAAGGTGAAACCGCCGGGTGTGAATTTTAACGTTAACCCCAAAATTCCTATCCCCACTTCTTTGCAAAAGATTGCCGGGGAGGAAAGATCAACAAACAGCCTAGTTTTACTGGCTTTGCAAAAACCGGGAAAAACTCAACTCAACAAGTGTCCGTATGAACACTTAGTTAAATGGGTAAAGCCATCCCGCCGGGAAACACAGTATGCCTGAACACAGGCCCCACCACAGAGACGCAGTCCTGGAGAGCCTCAGGCCACTAATCGCCGGGGAAAACAAGCCTTTTTTAACCACGCGTGATTAAAACTCGGCAACCAGCCGGGTTTTCATGGTGTAACCGAGAAAACCCGCCGGAAAAGGCAACCCACCCCGTTCAGATTCAATCTGAACGCACCAAATAGACCGTGGAATTAGCCAAAGCACAACTAACCCAGGTCACATAAATAGTCCGAGGAATTAGCCAATACACAACTAAACCAGGACACATATATAGTCCGTGGAATTAGCCAATACACAACTAAACCAGGACACACATGACACAGTAGTACATATTTATAACATAAATCAATAACACTTGTGCATGTGGCAAAGCTACGAGAGGCTGGCTAGGCCTAAGCAGACGGAAAAACACAGTAAACATGTCGTAATATAAACAAAAAGCACTGAATTATATCACAACAGGAACCACCGTCAACACACCACTGTAGCAGGGTAACAGGAAGAACTGACTCGGGACCCAGAAAAAACTTCACTAAGTGAAGAAAAATAAGCTGGGAACGTCAGAGAATAAAAAGCTACCTCATCAGAAAGATAAAAGGCAGCAATAATAACGTGTAATGAAAGCCGCCTGCATCACAAAGCTAGCTAACCGTGAAAAAGTTCACATGTCCACAACAGGACCACGAGGGTACACCCGAAATAGATGCCCCAAACACACGACCCAAAATACACTGCACTGCGGGCAACCCGCCCAGGACCCTCCTGCTACGCATATCCTAACCTTACTCGATACATCCCGGAGTAAACAAATGAGAAAAAACTCACTAGGGACGCAACAAATGCAGAACGAGCGGAGCGTGGGGAGGCACGTCCGGGTCGGTTGAGCGCAGAGCAGAGAAGGAAGAATGACGCCTGAGTCAGCGTCTGGTCAAAGATCCACACAAGTACATCCACGAGTACAGTAAACTTCCGTTAATCCGAAGGGCAGCGGACCGGCCCTCGTTCGGATTAGTGGATTTTTCGGATTATCGGACTTTACCCCTATGAACCTGTGTATGACGAAAACATTGAGGCATTAGGCCACCCAAATGACACAATGGTGCACACACACATATCATATGTTCATGAAATCACTTCAAAAGTTTACCATTGTCATTGTAGCCTATTACCTACTTCAAAACATTCAGATTAATGGTCAAAGGAATCTGCTGATATAAACGTCTTCTTCTTCTTCCGTCTACTAGCGAGTTTGTCTTGCTCTTGAAGATCAGATCAGATGTGGTTCGGGAAGTAATGCCTTAACAACGGCACTTCCCTGAGAGGTTCTTGTAATTTTAATTTTGTGATTTTCCTTTTGTGACGTGCTCTGTTATATTATATTGTATTGAAAGCACCCTTGTCTTGTTGTCTTGAAAGCACCCTTGGGACGCTCCGATCACTGAACTATAAATAGTAGCGTATCGGAACGTCCAAAGGTGCGTTTTCAAGCTCAAGACTAATACGTCCAAAGGTGCGTTTTCAAGCTCAAGACTGAATGCGCTTGCAGAAAATGCGGTGCAAGCCAGTAGCGCATCGGAGCGTCCCAAGGATGCGTTCAAGAGCAAAACAAACTCTCTAGCAGACGATGTGGAAGAAGAAGAAGAAGAAGGTGTTTACGTTTATATCAGTAGCTTCCTTTGACCATTAATCTGAATGTTTTGAAGTAGGTAATAGGCTACATGAAAAGGGTGAAGTTGGGGAAAGCACCAGGAACAGATGGAGTGTGTGGGGAAATGTTGAGGTATGGTGGTGAGATAGTGATAGAATGGGTATGGAAAATGTGCAAACTAGCATGGGAGAAGGGGAGTGCACCCGATGAGTGGAAGACTGGCATAATAGTCCCCCTATATAAGGGCAAAGGGGAAAGAGGAGTGTGTGGTAACCACCGAGGAATATGTCTTCTAAGCGTAGTAGGGAAGGTATACAGTAGGGTAGTGATTGAGAGAGTGAGAGTGAGAACGGAGAAATGGATAGGCGAGCAGGGAGGTTTTAGGAAGGGAAGAGGATGTGTAGATCAGATTTTTACCCTGAATTGTGTTGTGAGAAGTATCTGGAGAAGAAACAAAAGGTGTATGTTGCCTTTATGGACTTGGAGAAGGCCTATGACAGAGTGGATAGAGAAGGTTTGTGGAAAGTACTTAGAATATACGGAGTAGAGGGCAAGTTGCTGAAAGCAGTGAAGAGCATGTATGAGGGTGCAAAGGCGGCAGTACGTGTGGAGAGTGAGCAGAGCGAGTTCTTTGACCTGAATGTTGGTTTGAAACAGGGGTGTGATGTCCCCGTGGTTGTTTACTGTATATGGATGGAGTTATGAAAGAAATACTATCAAGAGCAGTGGATGTTGTGTATCGCTGAAAAGGGAGGGAATTGAGTGGAAGCTACCTATACTGCTGTTTGCGGATGATACAGTTCTGATGAGTGATAATGAATGGGAGTTGCAGGGTCTGGTAAATGAGTTTGGAACAGTGTGCGAAAAACGGAATTTGAAGGTAAATACGGGGAAGAGCAAGGTTATGGTCTTCGAAAGGGGTGAAGTCACAGAGTGTGAGGTGAAGCTGAACGGTCAGGCTATGGAGATCGTCAACTCTTTTAAGTATCTGGGCAGTGTTGAGTAAAGATGGGATATGGATGAAGAGGTGCGGGAGAGGGTACAACAGGGGAAGAGGGTTGTAGGAACGCTAAAAGCAGTAACAAGAAATGGGTTGGTCAGTATGGAAGTGAAGAAGTCCTTGCATGACAGTGTGGTAATCCCGACACTGACTTACGGAAGCGAAGCATGGACGTTGGTTGAGAGACTCAGACCAAGAGTGAGAGCAGTGGAAATGAATTACTTAAGGAGTGCGTGCGGAGTTACATGGAGGGATAGACAGACTAATGAGGAAGTAAGAAGGAGGTGTGGTGTGGAGGTAGATGTGCTGGAAAGTGTGAAAAGGAACAACTTGAGATGGTTCGGCCATATGGAACGTATGGAAAGCGAGAGAATGACTAAGAGGGTGTATGAGAGCGAGGTGGAGGGACAGAGGGGGAGAGGTAGACCGAATATGAGGTGGAAGGATGGAGTGAGGAAGTACATGAACGAAGGTGGTGCTGGTTGGGGGGAGGGGCGTCGACTGACTGGGGACAGAGGTGCATGGGGGCGGTTCGTTCGTGGCCAGCCCTTCGGGGATCACGGCGTCAGGCAATAGATAGATAGATAGAATAGGCTACAATGACAATGGTAAACTTTTAAAGTGAATTCATGAACATATGATGTGTGTGTGCTCCATTATGTGTCATTTGAGTGGACTAATGCCTCAAAAAGGGGACTTTGGGACTTCTTGAAATTCGGACCATCGGGTGAATTCGGATTTGGCCTCAAATTGAAAAATTCGGACTATTGGGAGATTCGAATCATCGGTCGTCGGATTAACAGACTTTTACTGTATATGGAAAGCTTATGAATAGTTATTCTTTTTCTTTTTATTTGTTACGAAGTTTTTTCGTAGTGAGAACCCAATTTCATAATGACTGAACCATGAGTGAGGTTGCGTGCGCTCATGATGAAGGCTCCTCAATTTTTTATGCTCTGCGCGGTAGATTCAAAACTACGGCGGATGAGTGTTTGAAGAAGGTGCCTTATGTAATAGGCATAATCGTCAATGATGGAGGGGCCACTAATAAATACTATACTTTCGTATAATAGGCCTTATCTAACTTGTTAAGCTTACATACTGTACAAACTGTATCTAGGGTATGATACATAGAAAATGTAGGTTATGCCACTGACTATCGTGAATCCACGATACATGCTTCAGCCTTTCGGATTTGTGTGAAAGGCTGAGAAAAATTAAATCGCATTCGGACCAAAGAGCCGAGTTTCGGACTTGTCTGGTTAGGTGAATGTGTATTCGAACTTATAAACTTCGGACTCATGCTTCAGCCTTTCAGATTTGTCTGAAAGGCTGAGAAAAATTATTTCGCATTCGGACCGAAGAGCCGAGTTTCGGACTTATAAACTTCGGACATTATTTCAGCCTTTCGGATTTGTCTGAAAGGCTGAAGTGTGAGTTCGGACTCGGCCCTTTCGGACTTTTGACACTTTCGGACAGGGGTCTCCCCCCAATTAGTCCGAAAGAGCGAGGTTCTACTGTATATTTAATAAACGTATATTAACAGACTATTCAAAACAAAGCCCTGAAGATCATTACAGGCTGCACAGCTACTGCACCCACAGATCACCTACATCAAGAAACCAAAATCCTCAAAGTCAAAGACCATCTGGGCATGAGAGGCACTCAATTCCTGGCAGCAGCCTCCACGAACCAAGACCACCCACTAAACTACATGGCAACACACCCACAGACACCAAAAAATATCAAAACAACACCCAGCACACGGTATCACACACAATTATTATCCTCTCTCCCTCCCTGCCCACCCCGAACCAACTTCCGGAAGCACATCCATACTCATATCTCTCGCCAATCCATCCACTCACTCACAGACAACACGCAGCTGCATGCACGACCTCCCGAAATCCATCCTTCCGAATCCTCCCTCCCTCGCGAGGACAGAGTCCACCTGGCCAGGCTGAGATGCGGACACCATCCAGCTCTCCTGAGCTATCAGAAGAGACTGGATGACTCCGTTGTCGACGCCTGCCCGGGATGTAACACAGCACCCCATACCATTAAACACATCATAGAAGACTGCATTTCACACAACCACTTACGCCAACAACACAATCTACACTCAATGAGAGCTCTGTGGGAAAGCCCGATCGTGGCCATGGCCTTCCTCAGGGACTCGGGGCTGTTCGGCCAGGCAGCTTCGGGAACAACAACTACAACAACAACGTACTGTATATTAACCGAGTAATCTTGGCCAAACCGATTCATATCTCTTGTGTATTGCTTTGTTTACTGGTCTGACGAACGATCCGCGACACACACACACACATACACGCAGTGACCACGGGTCCAAAACTACTTTTATTATTTTGCTCAACCAAAAAGCACTTGATATAGAACATTCTAGTCTTCACCATTCACAAGGTAAAAGTGATTTTTGCCTCCTGATATATTATCTAAGCTAGGTTAGACCATTTCTTGGTCTGGCTAGCTAATAATAAAATTAGTTTTGGACACGGGATCACTGTGTGTGTGTGTGTGTGTCGCGGATCGTTCGTCAGACCAATAAACGAGCAATACACAAGAGATATGAATCGGTTTGGTCAAGATTACTCGGTTAATATACGTTTATTAAATATACCTGGGATATTCTCGCTATCAAAGCAGCTCAGTTGAGGTTTTGTGAGTATCTATAGCCTAGGCCTAGGCCTATACCCAGCAACAGACTTTTTCATGCAACGGACAAGTGACGGTCCCATATAGTCCGTTGAACCGAGGGTCAAGTGTATATGTATAAATACAGTATCAGAAAATAAGTACATTAACCCAAAAGGAGAAGTGTTGAATGGAAACAAATTTAATAATTGCACTAACTATACAGTATTGTGTTTACATAATAATTACACAATGAGAATGTTATTAAAGGCATGTTTAATAACTATACAGTATTGTATTTACATATAATAATTACACAATGAGAATGTTATTAAAGGCATGCTTAAATTGCATAGGGACACAGAGAATGGTATAAATACATTTATTTGATTTTATATAATATCAGCAATCATTATTCTTTACAGAATGATCGGGTGGTTTAATGAGTATCTGAGGTCCAGGAACTTCACCAACCCTGTCCAAGTTGAATACATCTTGAACCAAGCTACAGAGTGAGTCTATCATGTTAATATTTGTTATACATACATAAAGTCCATCCTCTAAATTTGCGAGATTATGGGTGACATGCGACCTCGCAAGTTTCAATTTAGCAAATTTCAAACTGGGAGGTTTGACGTACCTCCCAACCTACCAAATAGGAAAACCTACTATTTGGTAGTAGTCTTGGAAAATCCAACGTCAAGGCTATTAACCTAATTGCAATGACGACTTGTCTATTTTGACTGCTATGTCGTCATTCCAACCGCGGTTAAAAAGAAAACGTCTAGAGTCTACTCCTTATCTTGCTCTAGGAGACGTTGTACATTAACCAAAACTACCACCGAAGGTGAAAAAAGCATAGAAGAGAAGAAAAAGGGGTTTACCTTAGTTACCGCTTAAGGCCCATCCCGTGTTCCGTCATGTGCAGATCCCTGTCGAACGTGCGCATGAGCGACCCTCTCTTGTCATCACATCTCACGTCAGCAGAAGAACGCGGATGGGCAGGGGTCCGGCGTGAGGGAGGGTATTATGTACGTTGGATTTTCCAAGACTACTACCAAATAGTAGGTTTTCCTATTTGGTAGGTTGGGAGGTACGTCAAACCTCCCAATTTGTTAGTAGTCTTGGCAAATCCAACGTCAAGGCTGCATAACAAATAGGAGGAGGACATCCAAGCCCAACCTACCAAAAAAAACCAATGCATAAAACAAAATTACGAATGACAAAGACACAAGTTAAACAAGAGAGTTTAATAAAAGAGTGAAAAACTGAGGAGTAGCTAAAAAGAACAGTTTTAACACATGCCCGTCATTCATAGTAATGCAAAAACATAGACTTGTCTGAAACCAAAAAGGTACTGTACCCAAAAACCCTTTTCTTCAAAAACCAACAAAAACACTTAACACAAGAACAAAACACAATTTTCAATGTGGCAAAAACACTTATGTACTGGAACAATACATAATCCCAAACTTGCAATCCAGTGTTGCAAACCCGTACACCCCCCCCCCCCCTTTGTCAAAACAAAACAAAGGAAAAGAACGAGGGACAAGGGGGAAGACCAGGGATCTTCGCCAGAGCACCAGGAAACACGACCCCCGAGAGCAATCACCGGCCGAGGGGGTCGAACACTGGACACGGAGAGGTAGGAGGAGATGAAGGAATTGATAGAAGACCACAAAACCGCTGAGGCGATGGCAGGGAAGGATCGACGTGGCAGGAACCGGAAGGAGGCAGCAAAGGATCTGACATCGTGCGCAGAACCCCTACAAACAGGGTGACGGGCACGAACGGTCCGACAAACGTGGCGGCCCATCTGCACCTGCGAGAGCCTCCCACCTGTCCGAGGAGACACCCACACAGCAGTACCCGAAGGCGGCGCCACAGACGCAACAGAGGAAAGCAAGGCTGACACCGGGCACAACACATGGCGAGGATGCCCACGCCGTAAAGCCTGGACGGCGAAAGGCTGGAAAACGGGGGCCTCCCTCCCATGAGTGGTAACAAAAGGAGGGGAGGAGGCGAACGAGACGCCATGCAAGGACGGGGAGAATCGCACGTAGTCCCGGGGCCGTGACAATGCCGCTAGTGCAGACACCCGATCCCCAGTGGCCAGAGCGACAAGGAAGAGTGGACGCCCGAGCAACGGAACCGGCGTAGCGGCCCTTGTATACGTGGGGGAAGCCAGAAGGACCAGAGCCCGCCCCAGATCCCACTGCGGAGGGACCTGGCGCGGAGGCGGTCGATCCCGGAAGGCAGCCGTCAGGAAGGAATCCAGCTCCCGTGGCGGAACGACCAGCCCAGCGACGGACCCAAAGAACCCCCCGGACAGCAGACAAGTGGGTACGTATAGCGTCGACTGGAAAGCGACGTGTACGGAAGAGGTGAAACAAGGAGCGTAGGACGAGGGAAGGAGAGCCAACTGGCAGGCGAGTGGCCTGTAGCCACCTAGTAAAAGACCTCCAGCGGGACCCGTAAGTCCCCCAAGGAGAAGACGGCCTGGAACGCTGCAGGAAGTCAGTCAGGGCCTGGCCGGGAACCGGGAGCCACCGTGCCTCATGAACAAGCACGATGCGAAGGCCAAAGAGGTCCGCAGGGCCCCAACCTAGCCCAAGTGGAAGCCGGAGACAGGTAGAGGGACCGGACTCGGGCACCACCGCGGCAACCGGGCGGACCAAGTCCGTGCCGGCCACAGAGGCGCGAGGAGCCAGACGCAGCCGAGGTACAGCCGCAGCTCCGCGAGGACTGGGCACATCAACAGCGCGTCTGGGGGCGGAAAGATGAATATCGACCGCCACCCGTACCAGGCGACCATGAAAGCGTCCGGACCCCCCCGGAGCGCGAGGCCGGAGGGAGAGGTCCAGAGGCAACTGGCGCGGCACCCCCGATGCGAACAAGGCGACCTCCGGAACACCTCAGGAAGCCGCGAGGTCGGCGAACACAGTCCGTTTCATCGCCCATTCTACAAGAACGCCCTGCCCTCTCGACAGGGGGGCCGCCCAAAGGGTGGCAGGCCGGGCAGGGAGGAGGCACGCAAGGAGAAGGGGTGTCGGTCCGCGAGGAAGCACAACTCCACCGAGACCCCCAATAGAGTCAACGACCTGGAGGACCCCCGCACAAGGAAACAGGGGACAGCTTGTCTTGTCCAACCCGAAGGCCACCGACTTACCCCGAAGGGCCAGCGCGTGGTCCCGCAGGAAGAACAAAGGAACCAACAATCCGAGGGCATAGACGGGTAAGAGGAGGGAGACCCACCCATCTGCCGGGAAGTGGACGTCCCAGGTTCGATTGGGAACCTCACCCAACCTCGCTCGACGTATCTGGGGTTACCCAGACCGTCGGCGGGGGGGGGCGGTCCAGGGCACAGCCGCAGAGAGCGAGCCCCGAGCAACCCAGCGACCGAAGCGTCGGCGAACGGTACGCGGGAGCGGCAGGAGCCGATCCATAGGGGCAACGGAAACACCGCGGTGCCCAGGAGGAGGAGGCGGCGTAGCCAGAGGCTCCCTAAGGGAAGGGGCAGAGCGGCCCAATGCAGCGAACCCACGAACGAGTCCCAGAGCCACCCCGGGAGGGAGACCGAGTGCAACACGGCGAAGACCGTCCACCGAAGGTGCACCGCGGCCGGCAGACCCCGGGGCACCGTAGCGCCGGACAAAACCCATGCGAGACCGACCCATGGCACGACACGCGACGGGGTCAAGCGCGACTTGGGAACATCGAAGGGGAACCCTAACCGTGCGATGTTGCGAACGACGGTGAGGGCGTCGCCAATGCACAGTCCTAGGGCGTCGGAAACTACCAACCAATCGGCCAAGGAAAACAAGATCTGGAGCCCGCTCCTGAGGAGAGGACCCAGAGCCTGCCCCACCAGTGCGGAGAAGATCTGCGGCGCGATGCGGAGACCGAAGGGAAGGCCGTCGAACAGGAACACACGATCGGAAGTCCGAACGGCCAAGAAGCGCTGGAAGCGAGGATGGAGAGGAACGAGCCAAGACGCATCCTGGAGGGCCAGCGACACTACCCACGACAGAGGGCACAGGGCCAGGCGTACCAGGGGTACCAGCAGCATCCGAAACCGGGTGCACGATGTGCCTGTTGAGGGCCGACAGATCCACCACCGGTCGCATCGAGTCGCAGTTCGTCGACGGTACCAGAAAGACACGGGAGAGGAAAACCGGGTGACCGGCGGTCAACTCCCTCGACGCCACCCAGCTCGGGCATGGAAGGGAACACGTGGGCCACCTCTGAAGAGATGGGCCGGCGTCGGTGACAAGAGCGGAGTGGGGGTCTGGACGTCCACCTCCAGGTGAGACCCCTCCGCGCAACCCGCCGCCCCCAACGTCCCTCGCGGCTACCGAGGGGCGCAAGGGCGAAAACAACCCGAGGGAGCACCCGAGAGGAGGGGAGCGACCCGGTACGCCCAGGCGAGAAGGAGAACAAGGAGGCCGACCCAGAGAACTACACATTGTGTTGACGTGGAGGGAACCCCGGTACGGGCCGTGCGGGCATGAGCGCCACGTTGACCTCCTCTACCCCTGCCCCCCCCCCAACCTCGTCGAAAAGGGCGGGCCACCCCAACCCCAGGCCGGCGCGGGGCTGACCCCTTCGAAGGGCGGCCGGAAGCGGAAGGCCGGCCAGCCCCGACACAGAGGGGATGAAAGGGGCAAGAACAGAAGTGCGAGGCGGAACCGACGCACAGGCCAGCAACGTCCCAGTCCTGCGCCTGTGCAAGGCGGCAGCACTTGCAGCAGCACCCCGAAGAGGACCGGCAGAAGGACGGGACTGAGAAGACCCCGCGCGCGGCACAGCGCGTCGGTGCGTGACGTAAGCAGGGGCCGTAACGACACAGCGCGGCGTCGCGTGTCGGAAGCAGGGGCCGCCGACAGAGAAGCGTAGCATTCCCAAGCATCCTGCTTAAAAAAAAACCGACGTATATAGCGCAGAGTACAACAAACCCTGACGAATAACCAAGGGGGCCGGCCGGCAGAACGAAGACCGTACCGTCGTGCGGTGCCGAGTTGCCGCGTACAAAACCGCCTTCAGCTCGGGAACCAAAGACACCGCGAGCCGAAGGTGGACCCGCTGAACGCGGTCCAAACCCTCGCGAAGATCGCCTGGCGCAGACGCCTCGAAAAGCCGCAGGTGGTGAACAGACGTCTGGAGGGAACCTAAAGACAAGACAATAAGTCCGTCACCCTCCGTCGCAAGGGAAAAACCTTGGCGACAGAGGGCTGATCCGGGTGAGAGAAGAACGGGGTAGCAATAGAACAAAGTTCAAGAACGGGCGCGCTCATCCAGGACCAGAACGCGCCGTCCAACCCGCCGACAGACACAAGAGGAGGCAAAAGCAGGGACGACTCCGGGGGAGGGACGGAAGGAGAGCCGTCGACGGATCGGTGTGTGAAGTCGAAGGCCTCAGCAAACCAGGCCTCCAATGGGAGAGGGTGACCGAGCATGATGGCTAAGCCAGGCGTACCGGCGTCGCACAAACCTGTCCCCAAGGAGGACAGACCCGTCAACACAGCCAGGGACTGAACAGCCGGAAGGATGTCAGGGCGGCTGAAGTCTGACCAGAGCGTAGGCCTGCAGAAGGGAGGGGGACCGTAGCAGGGGTAGGTAGGGTGAGGTGCTGAGGGTGAGGCACCGCCAAGAAGGGCGAGAAGAGGGAGTCTTCCATCGACTCCAAGCGCCCGTCGAAGCGTGACACAACCCAGCCCTGCATAGCCGACAATTGATTCGAGAGAGGCTACCCCCCCCCCCCCCCCCCCATCCCCAGATTGGTCGGTCCGCAGGGGCGAGCGTGAGCGGGAGCGAGACCCACGACACGAACCAGCAGCGTCGCGGCCCAAGGAAGGCGAGCGACGACGGTTGTGTCGCCGTTGAGGGACTCGTCCCCGATCACGAACGGCCGAGGGGGAAACAGCACCATTCCCCTCTTCCAGCGACACATCAGCTCCTGAGAAAGGGGACCCCGAAACCTCGCGAAACCCCACCGAGGCAAGAGGAGGGGTACCCCCCTGGCGAGACGGTAAGTGAAGGTCAGGAAGAGAAGAATGAGGAGGAGCAGGACGACGGGAGTGGGAAGGCTGGCCGGGTGAAAGGAGGCCAGGAGCCGCGGGGGGAAACAGAGCAAGGATCCCCGGGGCTGAGATAACAGGGCGGCCCGACACCGAGGCGGAGGAGGGAGGGACCACCACCGTGGGACGAGACCGTGAAGGAAGAATAGGCACTGAAGCAGGTGAAGTAGGAGAAGCAACGACATCCAGGCGGACCCTCCTGGACAGTGTAGGAGGAGGGAGCAGAGGGCCAGCTACAGCATGAACAACCGCGCGCGGAGAGGACAACGTAAGAGGAAGTCGTCTGGGCTGGGGAAGCGGGCGGAAGGGAGTAGAGCCCCTATCCGTAGAGGCCAGGGGAGGGCGCACAGGGGCAGAGCCGCTAACCCCGGCCTCAGGGCGAGAACCATGACGAGGGCGATGGGCGTCGTCAAGGCGATCAGGAGGACGACGAGGCGAGCGAGAGCGTGGACGGAGCCGGGGAACCCCCCGACGATGGGACGACCGGCTGCGGGACCCAGGGGAGAGGGCCCGAGCAGGGAGAGGGCCAGGTAAATGGCCGTCAGTCGGGTCAGGGATACCCAGGGCGACGCGGATCCGGTCGGCAACAAAGGCCGGGGAACGGTGGCCCACAGTCCTAATGTGGCGGGAGACCATCGTCCACACCGACGGAAGGGAAGCAGGAGGCCACAGCCGCCGCCGAGGAACCAGGGCCATGGAGCAGCACAACCACCAGGGCCAGACACGTGCCACACAGAGCAGGGAGGGAGGCCGTAGAGGACACACAGAGCGAGTGGTGCAAGCAGGACTTGTGGCTCTCCAAGCACGGGGAGCGACAAGCAAGGCAGCCTACCTGCACTAGAAGAACACACACCATAATCAGCACGTCGAAGGAGTAAGTGGAGAGAATGTCCAAGAAGAACCAGGGAAGGAGCATGGGGAAACAGGAACACACATGCAAACAGGTAACCGTACTCACCCTAAACTGGGAGCACAGAGGTAGGTGAGGAGGGCGGCCGAGGCGGAAGAGCACTAGCAGAACCTGCAAAGATGGAGAAAGTGTTAACCACCACTCAACATCTTACATGCAGGGCCTATAACACCAGTAAAGTGCATACACCAATATAGTATCAGGCAACAAGATGACATAACAAAAGTCAATAGTGAAAGCCAACTATTACCGCAAATTTGCGGGCCAATGGAGGCATAACCGTACCGACACCACCCTCCTGCAATTTCGCGGGACCCCCCAACGATCTCCGCAATATGCGGGAAACCGAAATGTCCCAGAGGACCGAATCGAGCACCCCGCAAATTTGCGGGACCGGCCGAGATGGTCCGGCGCCGAAAAAGCGAGAGGAGCGTCTAGGGAATACCAAAAGAGGCCCAGAAAAAGCGTCATCTCCTTATGAACTCCAAGCGACGATGGCCATCAAGCTGAGCAGTGTCTTCCTTGATAATATCCTGACTCAACCGGTCAAGGCAGAGGCAAGGAAGACACACCAGGGGAGAGGAGGCACATCCCCTAGGAACCACCCAACCCACAGAGATAGAGCAAAGCCCATGAGGAGAAGTGGCAGGAAGGGTGGTTTGGCACAAACAGTGGCCCCCGTAGGGTACCCCAGGATTGGGCAAAAGGGTATGAAAGGATGGAGGTGAAAACAGTAAGGGAACACAAAAACCAGTAAATGAAACTGGCGAGAAAAAGGGTGGCCTAGCCGTGAGGAGAGAATGTGTCAGGGGCGAAAAACCCTGTGGTGTGAGGGAGGGGCCCCCGTGGGGTACCCCAGGATATCACGAACCACCAAGCGCCCAGGCCCTTGAGACACAGTGAAGGCTCGAAAGGGGGGACTCGGGAATAACGCTAATAATGCGGCCGACACAAACCCTACAAACAGCACCGCCACCACGAAATCTCAGATCGTGAACCAACTGTACGTACACCTAGGCTATGAAAATATGAAAACTCATAGGGGCATAGCAATTCCTGAATGAGAAACAAGCTAGGCTAAAATAAGCTAAAAGCTAAACTATGCCCAGACTAACAGGAAAAAAGAATATGAAAAGAGAAAGGAATGAAAAACACACACGAGGAACGCCAGGCGCCCCCGTACCTTCGGTAGCTATTTCCACACGCGTCTCCATTAAACACACTTAGGAGCCCATTTACGTGTGCCCTAGATCACGTAACATCTGTCTAACAAAAAGAAGGCCAGATAAGCCGAAACGAACCTAAACAGGGTGAATTAAAGGAGCACAACAAAAGCGACTTCATTCAATGGAGCGCGTGAAAAAATGATGACAAGAGAGGGTCGCTCATGCGCACGTTCGACAGGGATCTGCACATGACGGAACACGGATGGGCCTTAAGCGGTAACTAAGGTAAACCCCTTTTTCTTCTCTTCTATGCTTTTTTCACCTTCGGTGGTAGTTTTGGTTAATGTACAACGTCTCCTAGAGCAAGATAAGGAGTAGACTCTAGACGTTTTCTTTTTAACCGCGGTTGGAATGACGACATAGCAGTCAAAATAGACAAGTCGTCATTGCAATTAGGTTAATAGCCTTGACGTTGGATTTGCCAAGACTACTAACAAATAACGTAGCTTATGGGAATAATTACTTATGGGCGGCACCCGCCGAATTTCCTTATTAGTTAGTACATTTATATCGGTTGTGGGACACATTTATACATACAGTCAGGGGTTGCTGGTGGAGAAGTGGAGCGAAGTGGAGAGCTGGAGCGGTGTGGAAAGTGTGGAGCGGTGGAGGTGGAGGGTTAACCTTGAGCAGGGGAGGCGGAGAGGAGTGTATCCTCCTCGCTACTGCTCACAATTTCAGCAATTTCTTTAATTTCTTTTTGTTTGTCAGTTTCCTTTCTCATCTTGTCATGGACAAATTTATAGTACAACAACTTGGCATTTGCTATAACTTCATGATCAAGTGGCTGAATTTTGGAGGTTGTATTTGGTGGTAAAAATATAACTTCAACTCCAGGGTCATCAAGATGGCGGGAAACCAGACGCTCTCCAAGGTGCGCCTGATTATTTCCCGCGAAATAACCGTTATTTACATGAATCCAAACGTTATTTTAGAAAGTGGGTAACTATTCTGACTTGCCATTACAGTATTGCCAAAATTTTTATTTTAGAAGTCATTATTGGCGGAGTGTTTGTTGGCTTGACGTTTGGGTTCCGAGGAGAGGCGAGGCCGCCGAGGCACCCCTACTGGGCCTCACCACCTCTTTCTCCCCCACCCCGCTCGTCCTCCTCAGCCAACACAGCCGCAAATGTGGATTAAAGGGTCGCAAATTTAGAGGAAATGACAGATTTCCTTTATAATTCTACGGGCTGGTTCGCACATGTGGAATCGACCTCGCAAATGTGAAATATTATATTTTTTCCAATTTTGACCCCCCTCGCATATGTAGAGGATGGCACATTTCAAACTCGCAAATTTGGAGGATGGACTGTACATACATACAAGTTTAAAGACCACTTCGTCCACAGAGAGTGTGGTTACAGTCTCACGCCCAAAATGGCGGCATTCCAGGCGAACCTGTCATCGGCTGCCTCTGTTGTCAAGTTCTTTATTTTAAGATCGGACCGGAGTACCTGATCCCACGTTTTTCTAGGTCTACCCCTGTGCGTAGCTCGCCCTACGTTCACAGTCCGGCACTTCTTCACTCAGTTCTAATCATCCATCCTCTCCATGTGTCCAAACCGTCCAAGTCGGCTCCTGCACATCACTTCATTGATACTCCTAATGCCCAGACGCCTTCTTAATTCCTCACTCGATACCCCGTTTCTGAGGTTAAAGTGCATCCCCCCGGCCGGGCCCCTCTGGAGGGGGCACCTCCTCCGCTCGCCCGAGTCTTAATCCTCGACCTGCTTGGCTACCTTTGGGGTGGGTGCCACCGCTTTCCACCCTCTCCGCGCTCCTTGGCCATGGTGCTTCTGGTGGGGTCACACTCTCCTTGTTGCCTGGCTACGGCTCGCCGCTCCCCTTGCCTGGCTGCTCGTCATCCTCCTCTGCCGCTTTCCGCTCGCTCTTTTCGTTCGGGGACCATGGCTGCCGCAGTTACGCTGGATGGACTTTCGACGGCGATTTTTTGTTTTCTTCTGCTCCCCCTCATTGTTCCTCTGCTTCCCCTTCCCCCTCTATCCAGGGGGGTGTGCCCTGTTGCGGATACGTTCCCTGGCTGTCTCTCCTCCGCCTGCCGATCTATCAGGGGGGGGGGGGGGGGGCTCTCTCCCTCCTCTGCAGGCCCAGGGATCCTTGCTATTCTTCCTCCCGCAGATTACTCTTCCCTGCTGCTCAGCCCTGGCCACTCTTCTCATTCCCTTTACTGCTCCGGCTCTTACTCCTTCCCCGATTCCTGCCCTGCATTTTACATCTCCCCAGGGTTGGACCCCGTTTTGTGGGTCAGAGGCCCTGGTCGCCGTTTCGGGGTCCTCTTCCTCCGGGGATGACTGCTTTTGGGGCGAGGAGGCCCACGTGCTGGCGCCATCCGAGCCATGACGTGACCTGTTCCTTCTGGCTGGTCTGTCCCTCTTTGTGTCTACCTGCTGTTTGGGGCATTCTATGGTGACATTCTGGTTGCGGACGTTGGGGTATAGGCCTCCACGAGCAGGGCGGGCTGTCAGTTCTTCTCGGCGGGCCCAGGCCTCCGTCTGCCCATAGGCCCCTGCTCTGGTCGGACTTTGGCCGCCTGGACGTACTACTGGATGTTCGGTCCCTCTCGGTCTTGTCGGGACTGTCCTCCTTGGGGTCGGACCTGAGTGAGGGCAGTATACCTGCTCTTACTGCCGTGCTCCTCAACCACCCCGTTTGGGGGCCTGGTTTGTCGGGGTCCTGCTGTTTGCTTCCCGGACCGTCGACATCGCTGTCTCGCTTGCTGTGCCTGCCTCTTCCTCTCTCTCGTCTCTGTCGCCTGTCTGCATGGTGTATTTACCTAATTGCCTAATTGTATTTACCTAATTGTAGTTTACAGGAGTTGAGCTAAGCTCGTGTTGTCCCGTCTCTCAGTCTACTTTTTATCCAATTTTTTCTTGAAAATATGGATGTTCCTTGCCCCTACCACCTCCTCCTCCAGCCCATTCCATTTGTCAATACATCTATAGGGGAAGCTAAACTTCCTGATATCATTCTTGCAGGTAGGTCTTTTTACTTTGTAGCTGTGGCCTCTAGTTATTCCTGTATCCATAATTAACATGTGTTCTGGTCCTGGGTCTGCGCCCCCGGGCTCGGTCTCTGCGGCTTCTCTTCTCCCTTTTTCAATTTCCCCGAGGGGGCGGCTCTCGGATTTTGCCTTGCGCCGGCGGGTGGTGGACTTGGTGGCCTCTGTCATTGGCCATCTGCTGCCCTCGTCTTGCCAAGGCGGTGCCTCAGGGTACCCTTCGCCACGCTATGAGCTATGTGCGGCGGATTTCCCTCCAGCTCGCTGTGTCCTTCGTCTCCGTGCTGCCATTGGTGCTGTGCAAGGCTGCTCGCCTTTGCCTCGCCGTCTGGTCCACGGTCTGCTGCGGCGCCCTGTTAGCTATAGTTAGTTATTTAGTTATTTAGTTTATTGACAAAATACAATCTACAATACATTGTACAGTAACCCCTCGCCATTTCGGACCTCTAATTGTCGGAAACTCGTACTAGCCGGATCGGTGACGGCCTCCCGGATACGTACTTCCGTTTTTCGGACATTTCCTTCATCGTTCCGACAGTCTCTAACAGTGTCGGAAGATTCTAACATTTTTCGGACAAATAAGGGCAAATATCCGTCATAACCGTCCAATGTACGTAGTCTGATATCTCGTATGTTCCCGAGATGTGTCCGTCAGTCTCGAAAGTGTCGGATGACGCGCCCCCATCCCCGGTGAATGTCCGTCAAAACGGGGATCCGTCGGAGCGCCGGTATAAAGGCTAGGCTCTGAGTCACCCGCTTGGACGAGACGTGACGTCACGGGCGTCAGTAGGCTTAGGCGGGCAACCATCTTGTGTGTTAGATATCTCCTCCGCCTTTATTCCCGTGTTATCATGCCTCCTAAAGCGTAAGGTGACCTCGATATCACTTGAGATGGAGAAGGGAAGTGAGGTGGTCAAGGATATTGAGGTGGAGCAGGACAGTTAGGTGGAGAATTGGGGTGAGGTGAAGTGACGGTGGAGGACACTATATCGACTGTTTTGCAATGAAGGGGTGAGTGTTGATTCTTCATTTCCAACCATCAACTGAACTTATTGTTTCATATTCAGTACTATATGTGCTATTACTGTACAGTATATTAACCTAAAGCACGAATAGGGTAGCCTAGCCAAAAGTAGCCTAGCCTAGCCAAGATCGCATTTAGGCCTATTGGTTGTTGTTGTTGTTGTTGTTCCCTAAGCTGCCTGGCCGAACAGCCCCGAGCCCCTAAGGAAGGCCATGGCCACAGTCGGGCTTTCCCACAGAGCTCTCAAAGAGTGTAAATTGTGTTGTTGGCGTAAGTGGTTGTATGAAATGCAGTCTTCTATGATGTGTTTAATGGTATGGGGTGCTGTGTTACAACCCGGGCAGGTGTCGACGACGGAGTCATCCAGTCTCTTCTGATAGCTCAGAAGAGCCGGATGGTGTCCGCATCTCAGCCTGGCCAGGTGGACTCTGTCCTCGCGAGGAAGGGAGGATTCAGAAGGATGGATTTCGGGAGGTCGTGCTTGCAGCTGCGTGGCCTATTGGTTGTCATGGGTGCATGAAGTTCGTTCACGTTTCCCTTCTTCTACTGAGGTCACATTTATTCACATGCATGAAGTTCGCTCCCGTTTCCCTTTTTAATCATCGGTGAAGTTTGTTCTCGTTTCACTATTACTTATTCGATATTCGTCAGATTTTTCTCTTTCAGGTCGGTTTTTTGTCCTCTTTTAGATCGGACACTGCCGGAGTTCGGATATCTCGGATTTTCGGACATTTCGGATAGGGTGTCCCCCCCAATTAGTCTGAAATAGCGAGGGTTTACTGTAATACATAATTTACATAATGTGGGTACAATACAAATTTTGTCCATCAAAAAGAATATATATACGTATCAAAGGGGGCTTTATCAGTTCCATGCAGTAATTATTAAGATCAAAATCAACATACCCGGTATGCAATTACCACGCAATAAATAGCCAATTTACAGCATACTGTATGACATTACGTATACAGGTTTAAGACCCTGTCAATATATTTGCACAGTTCACCACAGTATTGTCTCGTTTAGCAATCTAGGCATAGAAGACAAATTTAACATATTGAAACTGATTCTACAATCATTAGACATAGGACACTCTAGTAAAACATGAGCCTCATCCTGAACCCTTCCATCTCCTCATCCACAAAGTCTTAACTCCGCCGGAGTTCTGCTCCATCTCCCTGTTTCTATTTTTAAGTTATGAGACATCAAACGCAATCTTGAAAATGCTATGCGTGTATGGTCTGGTATATAATCCTTGTTAGAATATATGTAATGCACTTTAAGCTCAGGGTTTAACACTGTCCTATATGTAACAAATTTAGTTGCAGAATCTGGTTTATTTCTAATTGAATCTTTTATAGTTTCCAGAGGGTTAACTGCAATATTAAAATCTAATGCCTTCTGAATAAATCTAAATCCTCGTATGTTGTTTCTTCTGCACAGGTTGTATACAAATGAAGACGGATCATCTATATCTAATGACTATATCTTTCCTTCCAAAAATATTCTCCGCTATTTAGACATGATAAATTGCACATACAGTATACAGTATATTCATCTGGGACTGCTGTACTCTGTGCTCTGTCTACAACGGGGTTGTTTGCTCCGACCGCCTAGGTGCCGCACGCCTCCCTGTCGGCTGCCCCTGCTTCCAGCACGCACCGACGTGCCATGTCACGGTCGGACTATACGCAGTCCGCCCACTCGGCCAGGCCTTATCGCGTCGGCCCCGCTGAGGCCAGTCAGCCCTCTCCCTCTGATTGCGCTTCATAGGGGTGGACTCTCCCCGGACGGGTGGTGGCGTGACGCGCCCTTTTCGTCAGAAAGGGGGGGAGGGGGTAGAGGTTGCTCATTGCACTCAGAGCCGTTTTGGAGGGGCTTCCACGTCTCAACACGTGTCGGCTCTCCAGGTCGGTCTCCTCCTCGCTCTCCTTCTCGCCTCTCAGACAGGGTTGCTTACCTTGTCGCGGGAGTCCCTACTGATTTTTTTCTCCCTTGCGCCCGTCACTGGCCGCGAGAGACGTGGGGCCGAACAGTTAACAGGAGGAATCTACCCTAGAGATGGGGGTCCAGGCCTCCGCTTAGGTCTTGTTCCTGTTCTCCTGCCTGTCTCTCTGGACGTGGCCACCATGGACGCGTCGATCTCGATCTCGATTTATAATGTGTAGGGCGCTGGACGAACGCATATCACACATATAAGGGTACTGTATTAGGTTGGAGGATGGGGAGAGCTAAGTGGAGGGTTTATAACGTGTGCGTGTGTGTGATGTGCATTTTAAGTGGCAAAATGTTCATTTATTCTGTGTTTGAATGTGTCTAGTTTAGGGCTATTAATTGTATTTTCTGGGACTGTTCCAATCCTGTATGGTTTGTGGAAAGATTGAGTGCTTGTAGAAGTCTGTATTAGTGTGGTATGTTTGATACTTATGAGAGTATGTGTTACGAGTGTTGCGGATGTTTGAGTTGTGTAGGTATTCATGTTTTTTAATGTCAATATAATTGTGTGTGATTTTATAGATTACTGTGAGCCTGTGCCTGAGTCTTCGTATGTTAAGGGTATCCATGTTTATTTGTTGTTTGATACGGGTTGGGATGCCTGGGGTTTGCGTGTAATTGTGTGTGATGGACCTGGCTGCCTTTGTGTTAATTTGTTCAAGTGTGTTAATGTTAGATTGTGTGTATGGATCCAAAACTGCGGCGCAGTACTCCAGTGTTGGGCGAACAAGGGTGTTATATGCTATGTACTTACACTAGTTGTACTTACACTAGTTGTATTTGCGGGAGTGAGCATGCTCGTTACTTCCCGCCTCCTAAGATATGTTTGTCATACCGTGCTTTGAAACTATGCACTGATGGTGCAGACACTACTTCGGCTGGCAATTTGTTCCACCCACTAATCGAGTTGGTAGGAAATCTTTTACTTTTCAGATCAGATTTACTATTAAGCACTTTTAGTTTGTAGCTGTGACCTCTTGTTCTCTCACCTCCATCCCTCTCTATGAAGTTTTCTTGGTCGATTTTGTCAATACCTCTCACACATTTATATATCTGAATTTGCTGTCCTCGTTTCCTTCTCTGTTCCAGTGTAGGTAGATTCAATCTCTCGAGCCTCTCTTGGTACTCCAAATTTTCCAAACCTGGGATCATCCTCGTAGCTGCTCTCTGTACCCTCTCAATTTTGTGGATATGTTTCTTCATGTGAGGGGACCACACTACAGATGCATATTCCATCCTTGGTCTTATTATTGCCGTTATTATTTGTTTCATGGTGTTTTCATTAAGATAATTGAAAGACATCCTGATATTTGCCAATAGTGCTAGTGATTCTCTCACTATCTTATTTACGTGGCTTTCTGGAGACATGTTATCCTTAAATTCTATCCCCAAGTCTTTTTCTTTTTCTGCTTTGGGAATCACTTCGTTTCCTAGTTTATAATCTTTTCTAGGTCTGTACTTGCTTTTACCCATTTCTAGAGTCTTACATTTCCCTGCATTGAACTCCATATTCCATTTGATGCTCCATTCATGGATCTTTTGCAAATCTGCTTGGAGCTCAAGGCAATCCTCCTGGGTTCTGATCGTTTTAAGCAGCTTAGCATCGTCCGCAAACATGCTCATGTAGCTTGTTAGTCCCTCAGGTAAGTCATTTACAAATATTAGAAACATGATTGGGGCTAGGACAGAATCCTTGTGGTACCCCACTCGTAATTTGAGTCCAGTTTGACGATTTCCCCCTTACTGTTGTTCTCATCTGTCTTCCGCTAAGGTAGCTCTCCATCCATTTCAGCAGTTTGTCTCCTACTTTTCCCTCATGTTTTAATTTCCACAGCAATCTCTTGTGTGGAACTTTGTCAAATGCCTTTTTAAAGTCTAGGTAGGCACAGTCTACCCATCCTTCCCTCTTGTCCACTGTGTCTATTACTCTAGAGTAAAAATTCAACAAGTTGCTTACACATGATCTGCCACCTCTGAATCCAAATTGTCGGTCAGTAATTAATCTTTTGGATTCCAGGTAGTTCACCCATTTGTCCCTTATTAATCCTTCCAGAATCTTCATGAGGATGCTCAATAGTGATACAGGTCTATAGTTCAGTGGTTTATCTCTGCTTCCTCCCTTAAATATAGGAATAATGTTTGCTCTTTTCCATTCTGTAGGTACTATCCCTGTGTCCAATGATTTGGTCATTATGTCATATAACGGTATATTCAGTTCCTTAGCATTTTCTTTAATAATCCAGCCTGATACTCCGTCCGGTCCAGCGGCTTTGTTTGGATCCACCTTACTCATTTTGTCTATGAGCTCTGGTCTGTTAAAAGTGACTTCCGGCATTTCCTCTGTACCTATCTCATTGGTTTCTGGTGCAATGAATTCTCCTTCTTTTGTAAATACTGATGCAAAATTTCTATTTAGTTCTTCCGCAATCTCTGTATCCTCTTCTATGATTCTGTTTCCACTTTTAATCTTTACGATCGTGGCTTTTATCTTCCTTTTGCCGTTTACAAACTTGAAAAACATTTTTGGATTCTTTTCATAGTTCTCCACTATCCCTTTCTCATGGTTTGCCTCTGACCTCCTCCTCATTTCTGTGTATTTGTTTCTCTCCTCTTTATACTTTTGCCTGTTATCTTCCGAATCCCAGTTTCTCATCTTTTTCCAGGCTTTGCTTTTTGCTTCCTGTGCTTGCCTACATTCGCGGTTAAACCATACTTTGCGATTACTTTTTTTCCTTTTATTAATGTACTTAGGGACAAAAGTTTTTATACCAGTATCATAGATCTCCATGAATGCCTTAAGTTTTTTGTCTACCTCACTTTCAGATAACACCTGATCCCAATTTTGTGACTTGAAAAAATCCCGTAGTCCTTCGAAATCGGTTCTGGAATACATCCAGTGATTTTCCTTGTGCTTTTCCCTTCCCTTGGGTAGATTATACTTCAATAGTAAGTCTATGTCTAGAACTGCATGGTCGCTTTTTCCTAGTGGGCATAGGTACTGAATACTTTGAACCTCCTCCTCCCTTCTTGTGAATAGAAGGTCCAATCTAGCTGGTTGATCACCTCCCCTTACTCTTGTTGACTCTTTTACATGTTGGTATATAGAATTTTCCATGGCCATACTTAAAAATTCATAGCTCCAACTTTCCTCCCCTGCTCCGGCTTCAAGATCTTCCCAATTCACTTCCTTGCAGTTAAAGTCCCCACACATGACTATTTCATCCTTTGAAGCCAAGATATTTCCTAGCACACTAATTGTTTCCTTACGCATTAGGCTATGCTCCTCCTTACCCCTTGTCTTCGTCTTGGGAGGTACATACGCTACTATCACCACTATTTTTTCGTTTCCACCAATCTCTATTGCTAAAACTTCTGCTGTTGAAGTTACTAGTTTTATCTCAGACACAATCAAATCTTTCCTAGTAAGGATGCACACTCCACCTCCATGTCAAAATTTTCTGTCCCTCCTCCAAATCCTGTATTCAGACCATCCTAGCAAATTTATATCGAGGTCTTCTCTTAGTTTTGTCTCAGTGAGACATACTATTTCTGGTTTCTTAGTATTGAGTAAGTCTGTTAGTTCTAGTTTCTTAGAGATTAGCCCATCGACATTGCTATATAGAATCCTTATACTTTCTAGTCCCCCATTACCTGCTCCAAGCCCCTTATCTGCGGCGGTCTGTTCCCTACCCTCTTTTACTTTTAGTTTCTTTTTACCGAAAGTTTCATAATCTTCCCTTTTCTTACTCCGTAAAAAAACTTATTCTTTTCTTGTTCTGTCCTCTTGCTATTTTCCTCCTTGGCGGTTTTCCTTAGTTCAGCCTCCTTCTTTCTCTCTTCTTCTGGTAAGTCTCGCCTGATGTAGATTTTGTCCTTACCCTCTAACCCTTTTAGCCTAGCCGCTACTGCCATGATTTCATCACATGTTCTTCTTGACTTAAATTCGATTTTTACCAGTCTATTGTATTCCTTTGTATATTTTCCCAGCCTAAACATGTCTGATATTTCCTCCTTCCAGGTGTCCTCCTCATCTTTAATAGATTCCAGAATCTTGTTGATGCGACCTTCATCCTGTTCTTTTCGTTTTGTCCAGTCTAGTTCCTCCTTTTCTTCCACCCCTGATATTATGAGGCAGTTAGCCCTACGACTTTCTTCCTGGATGGCCTGAGAGTTTTCGTGGATGCCTTGCTTAACCATACTTTTTACCTGGTCCTTTATCCTAACATCTTGCTGTTTCTGTTCATCCAATATCTTCCTGAATTCGTCACTGTGTGCCTTCCTTACACTGTCTAAATCTTTTACCACTTGGTCTCTAGTCATGCCCCAAGCATTTTTACCTTCAGAGATACTGGTGTCTAGCCTAGTCATTATCACTGCCTTTTCTCTCTCCACTAACTCCAACCTGTTCTTCAACTCACCATTCTCTGTAACAATTTCCTTCTTAACTATCTCCAAGCCGGTCACTCGGTCCTCCAAGTTCTTGATTTTGTTCAACAGCATGAAGCAAAATTTTCCAGTGTCCTCAGTCGTCCATGTTGTCATGAAACCGGGAAAATCCGGCTCTCCCTCCGATTCGTCACTCCCGCCTTTATCACCCCTCCCCCCCTCAGCCCCCTCGTCACCTTCATTCACCATTTTCCCCACCTATTTCCTCTTGAAGTTGGAACCAAATATCTTGCCTCTTGTGCTGGGTAATACTTACATAGGCCATATACTTTTACCCACCATACTGAGCCGAGAACTTCTCGCGCCGAAAACAACAATATTGTGCGGTCTCTTCGGATTGTTCACTCACACCCTATAGTATTAGTCACTAATTTCTCACTTGCCAGCCGAAGTTTACTTGTTTTTTATCATCATCCTAATCCCTGGAGTCCCCTTTACACATGAATAAGAGATAGAATATAGCTCACTCCCGCCTGCAACCATGTAAGTAGAAATCAGCTGGAGCCTGTGGACCGCTTCCTCTCGAGTCAGCTGTTGCTGTTGTCGTTGTTGTTGTTCCTCAAGCTGCCTGGCCGAACAGCCCCAAGGCCCCGAATAAGGCCAAAGCCATAATAGAGCGCCCCCAAAGAACCCTCCCTGCCGACCACAATAAAGCCTGGGTGACCGAAGCCACTCCATGGCGGGGAGCTAAGGAGGGTGCGGAAACGCCCGGGAAACCAAAGCCCCACCCAGGGCCCTGTGCCCCTCAGCAATTATGAAGAGAAAGTTGAGGGGCAAAGGAAAAAATGTGACGCTTTGGCTTCCAATCATGGTAGATTGGGGGGTCAATCCACGGAAGAGACGCCGTCACTTGAGATCTAGAAAATATATAAGTAAAAGGAACAGTCAGAGTAAGCTATGGGTATGGCAGAGATCGCTCAGTTCTCACTCTGATAGACCAGCCCATCACCACTCGAGTCAGCTGTTGTCTCGTTGTGTGTTTGATGTCTCGTGTACAATTGTGTAAATTCCTCCTCTAGAACCCTAGTGTGTGGTTTGCCTGACTTTGTATGTGATGAATGGGAGGTTTGACGCCTCCCAAAGAACCAAATAAGGAAAACCTTCTATTTGGTAGTAGCCTCGTAGTATCCAACGTAGAGCTATATACTATTGTATAATTCCGCTCCGCTCTGGGAGCTGGCAATTATCGTAACCACTAGCGCGATTAACTGATAACATCTAGAGTAGCACCTACTTTCTCTACTAGGTACGTTGTACACACTTTGAGGCCACTAGTTTAAAGAAAAACGAAAATATGGGTGAGAAAGTTGAAGAATTTTGCCCATCCGCCATCTAGGCTCCTTACGACGTCTTCGTGAGCCTCCCGTGTAACCCGACCGAGTTTATTAGATTATCCTGGTATCAAGTGAAATAGGCTAGATTGGATAGGCAGGGGTATGGCGCGAGGGAGAGATACTATGACATTGGATACTACGAGGCTACTACCAAATACAGTAGAAGGTTTTCCTTATTAGGTTCTTTGGGAGGCGTCAAACCTCCCAATTTAGTAGTAGCCTCTACGTTATCCAACGTAGTGCTAGAGTACCAATTTGGAGGCGAACATCCAAGCTACAAACAAAAAACTTTAGCCATTAGTAACAGATGAAGACCAAGAAAAGACAGACATAAACAAGAGAGTTTATTTAAAAGAGTGTACTGACAGGTGCATATTAAGAAAGTCAAGTACAGTTATGTCTTTGTAATGGATGATCTTAGCCTAAGACAAAGAATGAAGCATTTCATAAAGATGATTATGAATAACAGGACCCCCCCCCCTGTTTTTGGAAAACAGTATGAAAACCCCATAATGGAATGAGTGAAGACATACACATGCATAAAACATTAGTACAACACGAAGTGTGTGATACACAACATATAAGCGACCAGCACTTAATTATTTCCTGAAAGAAATGGGTATGAGGCATAGACATACCAAAGTACAATGAAGCAGACTTAAGATTACAATAAGGCAATTCCTTAATCTAGGGAAGAACACGCATATAATGGTGACTTAAGAGTAGAATAACTCCTTAAACCTAGGTAATAAGTGCAAGTACTTTATATACACCCCCCTCCCCCCAATATGGAAAGGAAAGGATAGTAGGAGGAACACAGACTGAAGGAACAGTGCAGGTAATACCCCTAGTGAACCCTTTGGCCCAACGCAACACAAGGACGACCCGGCCTGCCCATGGACATGGACAGATAGGAGGAGACAAACGTGTTGTGGGAAGACCAGAGCCCCGTGTCGGCAATGTCAGATAGTGAATGATTATTCAAAAACCTAATCGTAGCAGCATACGATCGGACGTCGTGAGCCAACCCTGAAAGACAAGGATTACTGGCACGTATAACCCGACACAGGCGAATCCCCACAGCACATTTTCCAAGTCTCCGACCAGTCTTTGGTGCCACCCACAGCGCCACCCCCGACACCGGCCTGGCGGAGTGCACATACGTATGCAAAGCTTTCACCGGGCATAGCGTATGATGAACACGTCCTCGTTTTAAAGCCAGCACAACGAACGACTTAAAAACGTGCGCCTCACGTATAATCTTAGCCACAAAATGAACAGACAGAGCCAAAGTGACTGCCCCGAGGATGGGAGAAAATCTCAAGCAATTCTGGGCCCTAGACATGGCAGCCATCTCCGAGACTCTCTCTCCCGTAGCTAACGCAAGAAGAAACAATGTCTTTTCAAGTAAGTGCTCAGGTGTTGGGTTGGTAGTGTAAGTGGGTGTAGATAGGAGTTTGAGAGCTTCCGCCAGAGACCACTGAGGGAGAATCTGGCGCGGGGGTGGCCTAAGCCGAAAACAGGCTTTCATGAAAAAATCCAGCTCTCGCTGAGGTACGGCCAACCCCGTTGTCTCAAAAGGCTCCCGTATGGCAGACAGGTGGTTCCTAAGGGTGTTGTACATGTTGTGACGGGATTCAAATAAAAAGTTAAGGTAGTGAAACACCAATGCTACTGATGGAACTGTTTGGTCAGTGTCATTAATCCATTTAGTGAAACTTTTCCAGTGAGACTCGTAAGTCTTCCATGTAGCCTTTGTCCAATGCAGATTAAACTTGTCTGTCAAGATTCTTCCAAACTCTGGGAGCCACCCTGCCTCACAAGCATCCACGATGCGAATGCCAACAAGGTCCCTAGGTCTCCAATCGACCCCAAGTGGAATTCTGAGACCGACAGGGGAACGGGACTCGGGCACCATTGCTTCAGCTGAGCGTACCAGGCTTGCGCCGGATAGAGGGGCGCGACCAACCAAACCCTGCCATGGTACTCTCTCAGCCTGTTGAGGACTTTGCACATTAAAAGTGCATCTGGTGGTGGAAACACATATATTGAATGCCACCTGTTCCAGTCCTCGCTGAACGCGTCCCCCCCCCCCACCCACCCCGCTGAAGTGCGAGTCCAGCGGGTCAGGAACACAGGCAACTTGTTCGTCTCGTGGGAGGCGAACAAGTCTACCTGCGGAACACCCCAGGAGGCGGCTAGGTCGTCGAATACGTTCTGTTTGAAAGACCATTGTACCTGGGTGCTCTGTCCCCTTGACAGAGCATCCGCCCAAAGATTGGCAGTCCCGGGCAGGTAAGTCGCATGCAGGGTGATGCTTTAAGTCATGGCCCGATAAAACAATTTCTCCGCCAGGTCCTGTAGAACTGCGGACCTGGAGGAGCCCTGCTTCTGAATGCAATTAACCGGCGTCATATTGTCCATCCTGAAGGCTATCGACTTGCCGGTGAGGGCCCGTCCATGATCCCCCAGGAAGAACAACAAGACTAACAGTTTCAAGACATTGATGTTAAGTGTGTGAGACCTGTCCACCTGCCCTGATTTTGATGACCCATGTTTGATTGGTAGCCCCACCCCACTTCGCTTGATGCATCGGTATCTACCCAGATGGTCGGCGGTGGAGCGGTCCAGGGTACAACCTTTGTGAGTGTGCCCTGAGCGACCCAGTGTGTTAATCTCAAATTAATCGAGCGCCGAACCGGCCAAAGCCGATTGGGGGGCAGTAGCGGAAATGCTCTGTTGCCCAACTGATGAGGCGCTTTAGCCTGAGCCGCCCTAAGGGAGTAGTCAGTGACGCCCAATTGAGTGACCCGATTAGCGAGTCCCAGATTTTTCTGGTAATGGAGACCGAGTGCAATGTGGCAAAAAGCTTCCTTCGAAGTTTCGCCGCATTCACCCGACTCTGTTTGACCGTCGCGCTCGTCATGTCCCAGTCGAGGCCCACCCACATCACTTCTTGCGTTGGCGTGAGGCATGACTTGGGAACGTTTACCTTGAACCCCAAACGAGTGATATGTTGTATGACTTGTAATGTGTCCTGTACACAGTGTGTTGGAGAGTCTGCGGCAATGAGCCAATCGTCAAAGTAAAACAGGATCTGAATCCCCTGATGGAGCAGGAAGGACAAAGTCTGTTTTACGAGTTTCGTAAAGACCTGCGGTGCGATATTGAGGCCGAACGGTAACCTGTCGAACGTGAACACCTGCTCGTGCGACTGGAGCACACAGATAACCCTGGAACCGAGGAGCAATAGGCACATGCCAGTAAGCGTCCTTGAGATCCAGGGTCACCACCCAACAACCGGGCCGGAGCGCCAGCCGCACTTGACTGATGGTGAGCATCCGAAATCGGGTGTTCATGATGTGTTGATTTAACCCTCACAGACCGGTTTCGCAGTCTATAAGATATCCCCGAAATCCGGGCGATTTGGCCAAAAAACGTCTATGCCTAGGCTACCGTATCTTTGTTATTTTACCTGCTACCGCATTTCCATGCATTTCCAAGCGTAGACGTGTTTCGTACCTGTAGACTGGCATTGAGTAGAGCTCTCTAAGTCAACTGGTTCAGTTGTGATGACAATTTCCGTGGAGAGAGTTTCGAGGCAATGTTAGCAATATGACACACTTTTCACTACTGAATTTGGCTTAGCAGACCACACAAAAACAAACGACGCCACTTCTTCTTGTGTTTGGAGGTGCGCGGCGTCGGTCCAACCGGCTGTGTTTATATGCGTCGGACGGATGGCTTTCAAAACAAGCTTACAGGCTTTCAAGCTTACGGTGCTCAAGAGCCCATCCGTGTTCCAGGGCCTAGTTTGTTATGGGTACCTCAGAGCCCAACCGGTTCTGAGGGGTTAAGCTTGACAGATATACGACTGGTCTCATCGCATCGTAGTCCTTCTTGGGAACCAGAAATACATGTGATAGGAAGACACGCTGCTGAGACTTGACCTCCCGAATTATCCCATCCTCGCACATAGACTGAATCACTTTGGCAACGTCTTGAGACACTGGTCGATGTCGGGGAGGCCGCCTGAGGGAAGGTCTTGACCGCCACCTCCAGGGCAGACCCCACTTTACTACCCGATGTGCCCACGATCGGTGGGGCCATTGCCGATAGTGGGGACGAAAGAACCCGGTGTGAGCGCCTTTTTGAGACTCGACACCGATTCGGGAGAGGGAAGAGGGGATAGTCCAGGAAGCAGTGTTTTTTGACACGGAGTGGTCCCCAGACTTGTCGCGGCGGGACTGGCCCCAACGACTACATCCACCCCGGTTCCCGCCACTCTCCGAAACGGGCACTGAGTATCCTGCGCCGGCCGAGAGGTCGAGAGGAAGCCACGATACTTAGTTGCCGGGACTGACGAGGCGGTGAGCGACTATCGTAGGGTTGCTACGATCGACCGCCCAGCACCTTATGCTTTCCAGCACTCCAAGACTGGCGTCCCCTCGGCGGTCCGGCCTTCCCCCCCCCGACTGAGGGAGGAAGTGGCTGTTGAGGGCTTCGACGCCCCTTTCCGCAGGAGTGCAAAGCGCTCCGCAGCCGCATTGAGGTAGGCCTCCTGCCACGCCCCATCTGAAAAGAGTCCCTCCGTCGCGAGCTCGGACAGCAACAGTTTCGTCCGAACTTCGGAAAGGGCCTTCTTGCAGAATGCCACCCTAAGAGACTGCCGACAGCGAGCAGCCTTATGAATGGCATGGCGAAGGTCCCCTACAGAGTTCAGAGCCAACTGCAGGTGGACGCGCCACAAATGTTCCCCACCCTGTCGCAGATCTCCAGCAGGTTGGGCTTCTTTCAGTCGCAGATGAAGCCGAGACATCTGAAACTGTAGCAACAGGGTAGAGAGCAGACGAGCAGTGCATAGTCGAAGCCGGTGATCTCGCTCGAGGGCACTCTTATCAGGGGCCGAGAAGAAGGGATCAGACATCCTATCCAGTGAAACCCTAGGGGCATTAACCCTTCCTGCCCGGGTGTCATTTTAAAATGACAGTGCAGCCAAGGGGCCGGAGCCCGGGTGTCATTTTAAAATCCATATGCTTGAAATTTTCAAGCATGCTTTGAAATCTGCGCTGCAAAAATTTCCTTTGCAGGGGCGATCGCAGCTCCTCAACTACTACCGTTATCAGTTCGTACGTGCCCGCCATAGCGAGTTATAGCAAAAAAATGTCTTCCGACGCATCCGATTCCCTGCAACCTCCTGCGAGCCCCAGTGCTACCCCGCTAGCTACGTCGACGCCTGTTGCAAGCGAGAAAAAGCCCGAACGTAAGAAAGCAAAGGTTTTATTGAGTGATAGTGCGATAGAGAGAGAACTTTTTGCCATCTTGACTGAAGAAAGCAGTGGCGAAAGCTTGATCGACACAGAACAATTCATTAGTGCGAGTGAAGATGATGATTTTGTGGGGTTTGAGGGTGATGATAATGTTGATTTATTTGAGGGAGGAGACAGTAGTGAGTCCCCTAATGTAGAAGTGGTGAAGGAAGGTGAAATAGAACTTCCGAGTGTGCTTGAGCCTAGGCCTATTCCGCCACCATCTTTGCTAAGTCAGCCTAGGCCTACCCCGGGAACTTCGCCTTCGCCTTTGCCTGCTCGTACGCCCTTGAAAGTGGGCAAATACTTTTATAAACATTGGTGAAAAGTGCAGCTAAAAAAGCACGCAGGGCAGCAGAAAAAGCAAGGGAAGGCGATAAAAGTGATAGTGACAATGATGCCGACCCTGGTCTAGCGACCACCCGCATTCCTTTGTCCCGACGCCTTGACCCGGGACGCTGCGCGGGTCACCCACAGCCCTCGGCTTCATCTCTTCCTCAGGATGAGCAAAGAGCCTCTTCAAGTGGTACTAGTGGTGCGGCATTGTCCTCCCACAGTGTGCCACAGCCCTCATCTCATCGAAGAGCGTTATTTGTAGCGGAGAAGCCCTCGGCTCGCCGCAAAAGGAGTCCAACTCCCGAGGCTGAGGCTCCCATTGTTCCACCCCCCGCAGCTTCCCGCCCCCCACGCCGCCGACGCCCGGTCACTTCTTCGCCAGAATTGTCTCCCGAAGATGATGTTGACGACCCCAACATTGCCCCAGATGACCTGACATCACCTGAGGAGGAGGAAGAGGAAGTGGAAATAAGAGGAGAGACAAACACGACGAGTTCGAGGGCGAGGTCGTGGGCGTGCGGCTCAGCCTGCCGACGCCAACGCCGCTGCTGCTGCCCCTCGGTTTGTCTGGACTGATGGGGCAGATTTCGAGCCAGATTGTCCTGCTTTTGACGAGGAGCAGATTGGCTCAGGGGTGACAGCAGCATATCCCTGTGGCCCAGATGCAACCCCCAGTGAACTTTTTTGTGTCTTCTATGACAACGAGGTCATGGAATACCTGGTGGAGGAAACCAACAACCATCACAGCATCTGTGCAAACTTTCTTGGCAGGAAGACAAGTGCCAAGATGGTGGCATGGCGACCTGTCACTGTGCCAGAAATGTATGTTTTTCTGTGTGACGTCTACCAGCGTTGGCAGAATCGTCTCTCGTTAGCCACTAGCGCTCGCCAGGGACATCGAAATGGGCTACAGTTATCAGAGAATGTTGTTCTTTCTTTCCTAGTAATCGCATTGTCATAGACAGTCCAGTGGTGGTCTTTGTTTTCGTCTGTGACAACGGGTTATATTTTATATCAACAGTAGTGGTAATAGTACCAGCGTGGGAATGAGAAAGACTTTCAGAGCGAGAACGTAGTGTCTGGCTGTGTCCTGTGGCGCCTGCTGTCTTGTGACGTCTCGGCCCGTGACTGGCTGACCATCGCGCCTTTGCGGGCTCCTGTTTAACTAACCTCCTCCATGAGGGTCCCCAGGAGCTGTCCTCGTCAGGACAGGCTTGGCGCGCGTGCTTCTAACATCCCTTTGCATACTCTCTCCCGATCACCACCTTTATCACTGTTTCTCTCACTCGATTCTCTCTTTCCATACTCTAACCTTTATTAACTGCACAACACTCCCCTTGGGTTCTGCATACGGTTTTCATAGCCGGCCCATTGTATTGCATGCGCCGTCCTCAGAGATATTTACATGTACTTAGAATAGGTTTGAGGGTTCTTAGTTAGTATAGGTTAAGAACTTTGTGTGTCTCCATTATTGATTTAGTGTTTCTGCTCTTTTATTTAATGCTAGACTGGGATAAGGTAACTGTAGTCGTTGTCTCCGATGTGTGTACGGTTTCTTATACCTACACGACTTCGACCGGTCCTGTGGTAGCCTGGGTTGTCTTTTCGGTTGCGTCCTTTGCGAGTGCAGCATTGTGTTGACTGAGGGTTTTGGCCTGTACCAGTTCCACACTTTGCTGCCTCTTTGCTTGTCTTTAGAGGGTCGCCAGGATAGAACCAGATACTTGTGATCTGGATCTATCAAGAGAGCAGCCTAGTCAATTAACGTAACTTAAAGGATGCAGTCTTAAGGACATCGCTAGGCTACGAGCCTGTCTTGCTCAACCCCAGTTCCTTACCTAGAGTATCCCAGCTAGACATTATTAATCGAGTAGACACTTGTTAGTATTTAATATAAGCTCTTTGATATGTGCGCATTATTATTCACAGCATTTATTAGTCTAGGTTGTTGCTGAGCCGCACAACCATAGCAGACTGTTTCGTTGATGAGGAAGGACTTCTTTTAGTGTCGAGCATTGCTACCGTTGCGCATTTATAGTATTCTCGTGTCAGTTAACATTATATGTCCTATCTTTTAGTGTATTCGATTTACACGTGTGGTGTCCTGCCTCCTGCCTTTATATAGTTTAAGATACGAGCATCTTATGAGCATCAGACTTTCTTCAGAAGTTTCCAGGTCTATGCTGTAGGACTATACTTCACTTTCTTTCAGATAGGAGTGAAGAGTTTATTGTTGTTTAGAGTAACTGTATTGAAGCATCTTTTTATTGTATTAAATCTTGCAGTGATTTAATTGATCTTTCCATAGATTCCTTTTTATGCATTTTAACATAACTTGCATCTTGTTTGTTATCAGGCTATACCAGTACAGGTTAGCCTGAAGTAGAGTACATTTATGCCCAGTTAAGGATACCCCGCTATCGCAGATTAACCCTGGAGGGTATAGGTGTTTTGTTCGCCGGCATATAAGTTCGAGGGTTTGGATCTAGCGTACCGTTGTTGCATAGTGCCCTATTACTAGTCCAATCATTAAGTGCCCTTGTTTTATTCGTAGTCCCGGCCGTAACAAATGGCGACCTTGCCTAGTATCTTATCTTAGTCGTCATAACAAATGGTGACCTTAGTCTAGGATTTAGTGAACTAAGAAATAATTGCAGGATTTTTTGTGGAGATTTTTTTTTTTTTTTAATCACCGTTTGGGGGTTGATTGTTATTTCTCACAGTTTGGCAGTGGACATTTGTTTTTGTGGAATATTTTGGACACGTTGGAATTTTTTTTGGCAACGTAGTATAGCACTTGAGTTGTCTTCAAGCATTTTTTGAGTGAATAGTGCTACATGAGAGATTAGGTACAGTACTTCTTTTTTTTTATAAACGTTGAGGATTTCCGGTGGACACTAAGTCGAACGACGGATCAGTGCATAGTGAGGACACAGTATGGGAAGCAGGCTCTGAGGTGCAGAAGCTGGGTTTGTTAGATGACATTAGAGAAGTAACTAGTGAGGAGGATGCAAGGAAGTTTCTGGAGATGCCTATTGGTTAATGCCTTTCCATCCAAAAAAATGCAAGTACATGCGGATTGGGACCAGCAAGATAGACAAGGTAGGATACAGTATGTATGAAGCGATGGAGGAAGTGAGTGCAGAAAAGGATATAGGAGTAGTGATAGACAATAAGTTAAATTTCTCAGAACATTTAGCGGAAAAGATAAACAAAGCCAATAGAATTGTAGGGCTGATAAGGAGGACATTTGTGTCACTTGACGAAGAAATCTTCAGGAATCTATATACTGTACAGCGCTGGTTAGGCCACACCTGGAATATGCAAACCAGGTGTGGGCTCCATATATGGTAAAGGATATAGAAGCAGTGGAGAAAGTGCAGAGGAGAGCTAGCAAGCTGGTACCAACGTTGAAGAACGCGGGCTATGAGCAGAGGTTGAGGACACTGGGACTTCCGACACTGGCATATAGGAGAAAGAGAGGGGATATGATAGAGACTTTTAAGATAGTGTCAGGAAAGTACGATGAGGATGTGTGTGAAGGTATCTTCTTGATGCGGGAGGGAACAAGAACGAGAGGACACTCTAAGAAAATTTACAAAGAAAGAAATAGCCTTGAGAAGGCGAAGAACTCATTTTGTGATAGAGTGGTAAATGAGTGGAACGCACTGCCCCAGTATGTAGTCGATTCCGAATCAATAAGGGAGTTTGAAAGTAATCTTGATAAAGCATGGGGAAGACAAGATTTGAAGTTTGATTATAAAACAAAAATACAGAATAGTAAAAATGTTGCGTCTGTTACCGCCGCCGCCAACACCGTGAACGACCGCAGCAGTGCAAGTACTGGTATTGAGCTGGATACACAGGCATAGTTTGCCTTTTTCCAGAGGATCTACTGTAAGAAACTGTAAGAAATTACTGTTGACCGGGTGTCGGGGATTGATCGGTATGGTCTCCAGTGTTTGGCCACGGTTATGGGGCATGTTGGCACTAGCAGCATGACGAGAAGTGACCTGGTGGCATGTGTGCTGGGCGGGGTGCGTGGTGCACAGGGTGGAGCGGGTGCTTTGGCACCTTCGGCCAAGCCCCCCCTCCACTCTACTCCCATCATGCTCTCTAGAACACCGGATCCGAGGACGTTCCCGCAGGCCGATAGTCACTGGCAGCGTGGTTTGCCCCTGGGTGGATCACTGGGTGGGTCTCCAATTGTTGCATCTCCTCCTCCTCAAGGTTTAACTCCAGATATGATCTTCCAGCTTGAGATGGTTAAGATGAAGCAGCAGCGGGAATCTGAGCTTGAGATGGCTAAGCTTAGGATTCAGGCTGAGGAGAGAAAGGCCATACGTGAGGCTGAGCTTCAGGTTGAGGGTACGTAGTACTGTGCAGACATAGAGCTTGAGAAGTCTAGGGTGGAGTCGACAGGGCAGCGTCTCGGTTCTGGGAATCGAGGTCTTGATCAGTCTTTATCGCACCTTCTTAAGTTAGTCCCTGCATTTGACGAGTCGGGTGTCACCGAGTTTTTCCTGCGTTTTGAGAAGAAGTGCCGGGAGCACCAATGGTCCGAGGTTAAGTGGGCAGCTCTTGTTTCCTCTAGGTTGGTTGGCAAAGGACTCAAGGCATATGATGCGTTGCCCTTGGAGTCTTGCATCGATCATGAGGTATTGAAGGAAGCTGTTCTGCGGGCGTACGAGTTACAACCAGAGACATATAGGTTGAAGTTTCGGGGTGTTACGAAGGGTCGTGAGTGCACTTTTCTAGAACATGCCCGGGAACTGTCTGATGCTTTGAGAAATTGGCTGAGGTCAGAGAAGGTGACGACGTTCGAAGAGCTTGAGCAGTTATTCCTTCTAGAGCAATTTTTTAAATGCACAGGCGGCGGCCTGACTTTGAACCTCAAAGAGAAACAACCTAAAACTCTACAAGAGGCAGCTGAGTTGGCTGACCTGAGATTATCGCTGATTCGTGGGTGCGGGTCTGCACAACGGACCGATGCAGTTAACAAGGGGCGCAACACTCCACCCCCCCGAGTCAGTGATGCAACATTTAATAACAAAAGTAAGAGCAATGATACTAATTTTGATCACAAACCAAAAACTGTCCCGTTTAAGAAAGGTCAGGGCCCTTCCCCACCTCAGGGGAAGTCCAAGGATGAAGTAGAGTGTTTTAAGTGTCATGAAAAGGGGCATTTTGCACGTTCCTGCCCTAGTAACCAACCTGCAGCAGTCGTGTCTTTGGCTAGCAACATTGGGGTGTCTCTGAGGTCTTCTGCGTTTACCCGGGGTGATATGTCAGATGCGGGGGCACAGCCAGTGAAGGAGTGTCCGGAAGGCTCGAAACCTGTCCGCGATGCTTTTTGCGACCATAGAGGGCGTGGCTGCGTGAGTTGGGCTGGTTGCAAGCATGGGTTGGAGTTGTTGCGTGATACAGGTGCATCCCAGACTCTGATGAAAAACTTTACAGGCCAACCTATAAACGCGGCACGGGTAGTTGTGGTGCAGGGTATTAATGCTACACGGTCATACCCGTTGGTTCGAGTGGAGCTGGAGGTTGATGGTGTGACACGAGAGATAGATGTTGGAATCGTAGAGAAACTGCCAGTAGAGGGCGTCGACCTTCTTGGCAACGACTTTGCGGTGCCTACTTCTGAGGTTCCACCCTTAGTCGTTGCCGAGAGGGCGGCCGACGTGAGTAGGGAGGGGCAGGAGTTGGTCGAGAGGTGTCAATTACAGCAGATGGCGTGTGTTGTCACCCGATCTCGTGCATCTAAGGTGTCACAGCCTATTCCTCAGTCTCTAGACCAGCGGAGGAACGGTCGGAAGGAGAAAGCTAAAGTTGGGAGAAGTTTTGTGAGTTTTGATCCAGCGGCTCTTCTTGGCGACTCGGTACTTGACCCAGAGGTGAGCTCCGGAGTGGCCCCAGAACCTGTCCCCCCTAGTGACATGGTTGGGCGTGATGGCACTCCGCGACAGAGTAGTTCCCAGGTGGAGGAGAGTTGTGGGAACGGGGCTATTGAACACGAGGACGGGGAAACATGTCATGTGAACCTGTTAGAGGAGTTTGTGAGGAAACCACCTGAGCAGCCTACTGTCCCTGCGTTGGTCTGCAGCAGCCAAGGTGGAGAAGGAGAGGGGGGCAGTGGGGCACAGGTGGAGGAGAGTTGGGATTGTCATGTCTCGGTGGAGCAGTGGGTGAGGGACACGAGTCAGGTGGCTGTGGATGCGCTAGAGCACCTGCCTGAGCAGCAGTGTACAGCGCTCCAGCACCGGCTCGGTTCATACCCCACTGTTTGTGCCGAGCACCCAGGCCTCACAACTCATGCGGTGCACGATGTTCCGCTGGCAGGTCACTTGAGTGTTAGTAGACCGTTAGCCTCGTTGTTTCGGTGGTTCAAGGTGGGCGACGAGGCTTTGGCATGGTGGTCATGTCAGGGTCGACTCATGGCTGCCCAGGGTGGTGGTCAGAATCAGGACATTGAGCAGATTGGTGAGGTTGGCTGTGGCATAGATGCACCCGGTCGTCACATAGCCTCCCAATGCTGCTCTAGTCAAATGCAACAGCCCTACCATAGACCGACTGTATCTGGCCATGTCGCTGAAGGCGGTGATGCTGCGCAGGCAGATGTAGTCGCAAGGAATGCGGGGGTGCGCATGTACGGTATCGGCGGGGAAGCCTTAGCCATTATGAACTATGGGAGTGACTGCACAGGTGGTACAGATTGTCCCTCTCATGACCTGGCTGTCCTAGAGACAAAGGTGGAGAAGGAGGGAGACTATAATGTAGAAACTATGGTCCCGGCTGGGTTGTGGGAGGGCACTAGGCATGTTGTTCTTCGAGATAAGTTGCAACCTCTTGTTCCTGAGCGACAAGAGGAGTTGTTTACTAGGCTGTGGCAGTACATCCGCATGTTTGTTGCTTCTCCAGGCCTGATGTACGGGGTAGAATCCGACATGGAGGCTGGAGACAGTGCAAGGCTCAAGTTAGTTCCCTACCGTATAAATCCTGCTCGACAGCCTGTCGTGAAAGCAGAGCTAGACTACATGTGGAAAAAGGGTCTGAGGGATAAGGGATATCGTGAGTGGCCGTTGCCAGTGAGTTTGCAACCTGAGTTGAGTGGCAAGATCCGTGGGTATGTTGATTGCAAGAGTGTGGAAGCATTATCCCTGACAGACACCTATCCATTACCTAGAGTTGACGACACCATAGACCGCATCGGGGCTGCCTCGCTCATCACGAAGGTAGTAGGGGTAGGCAGCCCCGCCCAGGGAAGTACTACCGCCAAGGTTTCGGGAGACTCAGGGAATAGCCTGAATTCCATTTTCTCTCCCAGGCCTTGGTAGCTGGATACATATCTTTCTGCCTCACACATCAGGGGTATCAGGAAAATCCTCTTTATATAACATACACATCCAACTACATTGCCCTACATTGCTATCCTCTATCCATAAAACACTACTCTTCCCACTACATATCATACATGTAACACCATACACCTTACCCAATAAATATGGCAGTACAATTGTTAAGAGCAAATCTGGTGGTCCCTCGGATATCCACCCCCGGCAGGGTTGGGTCATTGACACAGGGCCCTCCCGGTCGTCATCATGCGACTGTGTCAAGAGCATTGCAACGTCCCAAAGCTGCTCGTCGGTGCAGCTTTTTCTTTAGCAATATAAGGGGACTTCACTCTAACATCAATTCTGTACACCAATTTCTTCAAGCAGAATCCCCTACTCTCCTTTTTTTGACAGAGACTCAAGTAACATCCACATCTGACACGTCTAGATTTAATTTTCCAGGTTATCAACTGCTCCAAAATTTCAGACCTAAAGGCGGTGTATGTTGCTTCGCAAAATCTGAAATTGCCCTGGAGGAGGTTACTAGTTTCAATTGTCCCTATTTTGATTATTCTATATATAAATTAATTTCTGCTGGTAAATTTAAATACATATGTTGCATCTACCATTCCCCAAATACTCCTCCAGAGCAAAGTCTTTTTGATTCTCTGTCCTCACAACTCAGTGTCCTCAACTTAAATGCTTCTTCTGAAATCACTGTGTTGGGTGATTTTAATGTCCATAATGTTGAATGGCTCACTCATTCAGCCAGGACTGATGATGCTGGTCTTGAATGTGAGCTATTTGCAGACTCATTTAATCTCACTCAACTAGTCAACCAACCCACCCGTGTACCAGATAATCCTAATCATAATTCCCACCTACTGGACTTATTTTTAACAACCAATTCAGAAAATTATGATGTTACAGTGAGGTCCCCGCTTGGATCTTCTGATCACTGTCTGATACAGGCCACCTGTCTATCACCTACCACACCTTCCCACTCTGAACCTGTTTTGGTGACTAAATGGCATTACGAAAGGGCAGACTGGGAGGGTCTTCAAGGTTTCTTTATTGATATTCCCTGGACCTCTTTCTTTTCTAATGATGCACACTCCACCTTGAGCCACATACAAGATTTTGTAAAAATTGGAATGGAAACTTTTATTCCTCATCAAAAGTACAGTAAAAGATCTAATTCACCTAAATGGTTTGACCATAATTGTGCTAGAGTAACTGAACAAAAAGCAATAGCCTACAATGCATACACAAGATCAAAACCACATGAAGCCTTTAATTACTTTAGAAACATCAGAAATTATGCCAAAACTGTATTAAACCTAACTAAATCAAACTTTCTCCACAAGCAGGCAAATAAACTTCTAAATAATCCAAATGATAACAAAATATTTTGTATTACTCTTAACTCATTTAAATCCAACTTCACTACTGCTTCATCCATTCCACCATTAAAATCTCCGACTGGCAATCTTGTAAGTGACCCACGAGGTAAAGCTAACCTTCTTGCGGATATTTTCTCCACCAACTCAACCTTAGATGAAATAAATCAAGATGTCCCTGTACTTAATTTTAATTCGCCTGAAATTCCCTCACTTAAGATCCACACCAGACATGTCAAAACTATTTTGCAGAATCTCTCAGTAGATAAGGCTCCTGGTCCAGATGAAATTCCTCCAATAGTACTTAAGAATTGCTCCTTGGTGCTCGCTCCTGTATTGGCAAATTTTTTCCATCTGTGTACTCATACCTCATGCTTCCCAGTACCCTGGAAAGAAGCAAACATCCATCCAGTTCCTAAAAAAGGTGCCTCTTCAGATCCATCAAACTACAGACTAATAGCTATAACTTCCACTCTTGGTAAAGTCTTTGAAATTATATTAAATAATCACATAATTAAGCATCTTGAGAATAATAAATTAATCAGTGATAGGCAATATGGTTTTAGACGATGTCGATCAACTGCAGACATGCTTTGCCTTCTTACGCATAAAATCAACCAAGCTACAGACCAACATGGTGAAACACATACAATAGCACTGGATATATCAAAGGCATTTGATAGAGTCTGGCATCAATCCTTATTGTCGAAGATGTCACACTACGGCCTTGCATCATTAGTTCCACTAATTTCTTCTTATCTTCATAACAGAAAAATACGTGTAATGGTAGATGGCCTTTATTCTCAATTTCACTCAATAAATGCTGGTGTTCCCCAGGGATCAGTTTTGGCCCCAATTCTGTTCCTCATTCATATCAATGATCTCATATCTACCACTCATAATCCAATACATTCCTACGCAGATGACTCAACACTCCACAGTTCCTTCACATTTACCAATTCTTTCACCCAACCCGATCTTATAAATTCAAAAATAAACACTGCAATTTCTCTGAACCAGGACCTTTCTAGAATTAATGGATGGGGACAAAAGAATCTAGTTTCCTTTAATGCACAGAAAACCAAGTACATTCAATTTTCTAACCGACAGAATCTCACCAACTCCCATATATTTTTTAATGATGTAAATATTCCCACTTCCCCTAGTATTGACATTCTCGGTGTAACATTAACTACTAACTTGAGCTGGACACATTATGTTAGAAGCATTGCTAAGAATGCCTCTAAAAAACTGGGACTCCTGTACAGAGTTCGAGAATTCTTCACTGGCGAGCAGTTGGCCGTGATATATAAAAGTCATGTGCGTTCTCAGATGGATTACTGTTCACCTCTGTGGGGTGGAAGTGGAGTGGTTGCATTGAGGCAGTTGGACAAAATTCAAAATAAAGCTATTAGATTAATCAATAACCCTGCAATCACACAGGACCTAACTACATTATCCATACGAAGAAACGTTGCATCCCTTGCATTATTCTACAGATATTTTCACAGCAATTGTTCCGAGGAACTTGCTTCAATTGTGCCGCCTCTCCACATCTTTCCCCGTAGAACTAGGGCAGCTGAGAGCGCCCATGAATTTACACTTTCTCCTCCACAATGCAGAACTTCTGCTTATCAGAATTCATTTATCCCCAGAGCTACTACTCTTTGGAATTCACTTCCCTCGAATTGCTTTCCACAAACTTACAATCTACAAGTGTTTAAATCCAGTTGTTACAAACAGTTTATGAATGGAGGATGCCTTTAGGCACATGGACCTTTTTGTTTTATCTGTGTTTTTCCTTCCTCCGTTCATTGTCTCTTAAAAAAAAAAAGAAAAAAAAAAGGTAGAACTAGTGAAAGGTTATTGGCAGGCCCCGTTGCCGGAGAGAGCGAAGAGAAGTGCCAGTCTTGTGATGAACTGGGCAGTTTATCAGTTTCAGTGTTGTTTTGCTGCCGGAACACGAGTTGGATGTGTGGCATGTTAAGGGCACTGATAATGTTTTGGCTGATTGTTTGTCACGGGAGGGTATGTTTGCAGGAGAACCCTCGCCGTTCAGTCAGTGTGTGTTGAGAGTGGAGAAAAACCAGGCTTGCCCCTGTAGAGCAGCCGTCAAAAGCAACATTAAAATTAAATAAAAAATCACATAAAAACTTTCTTTTTGATAGTTAATTGTAAGTTGCCAATGTTATAGCTAAAGTCCTAAGTTGAACCTGTCTTTCACTTAGTAGGCTGGGCTCTGTGAAGCTCGCTCAGGGAGCATAGCAGGCTGAATTATACTCTTGTGTTTGGGAGGGGTTGTAAGATTTTCTTTATGCTAATATGTTGTTTTATTTAAGATTGAGCTTAGCATTTCATTTCTGGTGGAGTGGCTAGGTGTGGCAGGTCTTGTCGGCATTCTGCCTTGTCAGATATGGTGCTCGCCTAATGTTGAGCGTCCCATATCTTGGGCGGGGTGTGACGTCTACCAGCGTTGGCAGAATCGCCTCTCGTTAGCCACTAGCGCTCGCCAGGGACATCGAAATGGGCTACAGTTATCAGAGAATGTTGTTCTTTCTTTCCTAGTAATCGCATTGTCACAGACAGTCCAGTGGTGGTCTTTGTTTTCGTCTGTGACAACGGGTTATATTTTATATCAACAGTAGTGATAATAGTACCAGCGTGGGAATGAGAAAGACTTTCAGAGCGAGAAGGTAGTGTCTGGCTGTGTCCTGTGGCGCCTGCTGTCTTGTGACGTCTCGGCCCGTGATTGGCCGACCATCGCGCCTTTGCGGGCTCCTGTGTAACTAACCTCCTCCATGAGGGTCCCCAGGAGCTGTCCTCGTCAGGACAGGCTTGGCGCGCGTGCTTCTAACATCCCTTTGCATACTCTCTCCCGATCACCACCTTTATCACTGTTTCTCTCACTCGATTCTCTCTTTCCATACTCTAACCTTTATTAACTGCACAACACTCCCCTTGGGTTCTGCATACGGTTTTCATAGCCGGCCCATTGTATTGCATGCGCCGTCCTCAGAGATATTTACATGTACTTAGAATAGGTTTGAGGGTTCTTAGTTAGTATAGGTTAAGAACTTTGTGTGTCTCCATTATTGATTTAGTGTTTCTGCTCTTTTATTTAATGCTAGACTGGGATAAGGTAACTGTAGTCGTTGTCTCCGATGTGTGTACGGTTTGCTTATACCTACACGACTTCGACCGGTCCTGTGGTAGCCTGGGTTGTCTTTTCGGTTGCGTCCTTTGCGAGTGCAGCATTGTGTTGACTGAGGGTTTTGGCCTGTACCAGTTCCACACTTTGCTGCCTCTTTGCTTGTCTTTAGAGGGTCGCCAGGATAGAACCAGATACTTGTGATCTGGATCTATCAAGAGAGCAGCCTAGTCAATTAACGTAACTTAAAGGATGCAGTCTGAAGGACATCGCTAGGCTACGAGCCTGTCTTGCTCAACCCCAGTTCCTTACCTAGAGTATCCCAGCTAGACATTATTAATAGAGTAGACACTTGTTAGTATTTAATATAAGCTCTTTGATATGTGCGCATTATTATTCACAGCATTTATTAGTCTAGGTTGTTGCTGAGCCGCACAACCATAGCAGACTGTTTCGTTGATGAGGAAGGACTTCTCTTAGTGTCGAGCATTGCTACCGTTGCGCATTTATAGTATTCTCGTGTCAGTTAACATTATATGTCCTATCTCTTAGTGTATTCGATTTACACGTGTGGTGTCCTGCCTCCTGCCTTTATATAGTTTAAGATACGAGCATCTTATGAGCATCAGACTTTCTTCAGAAGTTTCCAGGTCTATGCTGTAGGACTATACTTCACTTTCTTTCAGATAGGAGTGAAGAGTTTATTGTTGTTTAGAGTAACTGTATTGAAGCATCTTTTTATTGTATTAAATCTTGCAGTGATTTAATTGATCTTTCCATAGATTCCTTTTTATGCATTTTAACGTAACTTGCATCTTGTTTGTTACCAGGCTATACCAGTACAGGTTAGCTTGAAGTAGAGTACATTTATGCCCAGTTAAGGATACCCCGCTATCACAGAATAACCCTGGAGGGTATAGGTGTTTTTGTTCGCCGGCATATAAGTTCGAGGGTTTGGATCTAGCGTACCGTTGTTGCATAGTGCCCTATTACTAGTCCAATCATTAAGTGCCCTTGTTTTATTCGTAGTCCCGGTCGTAACATCTGGCACTGACTATACCGATGACACACGTCAGGAAACATGCACTAGCCGATTACTGGATAACTGACGACCTCATCACAACTCCAGCATTCGGAAAATACATGTCCAGGGTCAGGTATTTAGACATCCTGTCGTATCTCCACCTGACCAACAACATGGCAGTCCACCTTCCCGACCAGCTATGGAAAATCAGGAAGCTGTATGACATGATACGTCATCGGTTTACCACCTACCTGATTCCATTCCAGAAGATGTGCCTCAACGAGTCTCTGGTTCTGTTCCGTGATAGGCTGCATTTCCGGCAGTACATCCCGTCGAAGAGACACCGTTTCGGCACCAAGCTCTTCGTCCTCTGCGACTGCAAGACGGGGTATGTGCTGGACTTTGTGGTCTACAGCGGCAGTGGTGGCGAGATTGTAACTGACCCCGACATTGGATTTGGCGGCGCTGTCGTACAGAAGATGATGGAGGAATACTTCCACAAGAACCACATCCTGTACACAGACAATTATTATACGTCGCCCATCCTCACCAAGTACCTCCATGACCGCGACTGTCGGCACAGTCAAGGCAAAGAGGAAGGGCATGCCAGTGTACCCGACCAAGAAGACAGAGGTCTTCCACAAGAAGAGTGGCCCCATCCTCTCTATCCACTGGCATGACCAGCGGAAGTTCAACCTCCTCACCACATGCCACAAAGCCGAGATGGTCGCCACAGGGAAAGTGGACCGGAAGACAAAAAACCCCGTCCAGAAACCAGCTGCTGTCCTGGACTATAATCTCAACATGCGTCTAATCGATAAGTCCGCAGATGGGCTTGCGACCTGCCTGCGAACATCTTGCAGGTGGTACAAGAAGTTTGTTCTGCATACGTTAGATATGTCGGCCCTCAATGCCTACAATATCTACCGACTGTATACTCCCGGAGCCAAGAAGTACAAGTCCCTGCGCAAGTTCCACAAGCAGGTGATACTCCAGCAGGTTGGGCTTCATTCAGTCGCAGATGAAGCCAAGACATATGAAACTGTAGCAACAGGGTAGAGAGCAGACGAGCAGCACGTAGTCGAAGCCGGTGATCTCGCTCGAGGGCACTCTTATCAGGGGGCGAGAAGGGATCAGACATCCTATCCAGTGAAACCCTAGGGGCATTAACCCTTCCTGCCCGGATGTCATTTTAAAATGACAGTGCAGCCAAGGGGCCCGGAGCCCGGGTGTCATTTTATAATCCATATGCTTGAAAGCATGTTTTGAAATATGCACGCGAAAATTTCCTATGCAGGGGCGATTGCAGCGCCACCAAGCCTCAACTACTACCGTTATCAGTTCGTACGTGCCCGCCATAGCGAGTTATAGCAAAAAAATGTCTTCCTACTCATCCGATTCCCTGCAACCTCCTGCGAGCCCCATTGCTACCCCGCTAGCTACGTCGACGCCTGTTGCAAGCGAGAAAAAGCCCGAACGTAAGAAAGCAAAGGTTTTATTGAGTGATAGTGCGATAGAGAGAGAACTTTTTGCCATCTTGACTGAAGAAAGCAGTGGCGAAAGCTTATCGACAAAGAACAATTCATTAGTGCGAGTGAAGATGATGATTTTGTGGGGTTTGAGGGTGATGATAATGTTGATTTATTTGAGGGAGGAGACAGTAGTGAGTCCCCTGATGTAGAAGTGGTGAAGGAAGGTGAAATAGAACTTCCGAGTGTGCTTGAGCCTAGGCCTACCCCGCCGCCATCTTTGCTAGGTCAGCCTAGGCCTACCCCGGGAACTTCCCCTTCCCCTTTGCCTGCTCGTTACGCCTTTGAAAGTGGGGAAATACTTTTATAAGCAAACATTGGTGAAAAGTGCAGATAAAAAAGCACGCAGGGCAGCAGAAAAAGCAAGGGAAGGCGATAAAAGTGATAGTGACAATTGACGCCAACCCTGGTCTAGCGACCACCCGCATTCCTTTGTCCCGACGCCTTGACCCGGGACGCTGCGCGGGTCACCCACGGCCCTCGGCTTCATCTCTCCCTCAGGATGAGCAAAGGGCCTCTTCAAGTGGTACTAGTGGTGCGGCATTGTCCTCCCACAGTGTGCCACAGCCCTCATCTCATCGAAGAGCGTTATTTGTAGCGGAGAAGCCCTCGGCTCGCCGCAAAAGGAGTCCAACTCCCGAGGCTGAGGCTCCGATTGTTCCACCCCCCGCAGCTTCCCGGCCCCCAAGCCCGGTCACTTCTTCGCCAGAATTGTCCCCCGAAGATGATGTTGACGACCCCAACATTGCCCCAGATGACCTGACATCACCTGAGGAGGAGGAAGAGGATGTGGAAATAAGAGGAGAGACCAACACGACGAGTTCGAGGGCGAGGTCGTGGGCGTGCGGCTCAGCCTGCCGACGCCGACGCCGCTGCTGCTGCCCCTGGGCGTGGGCCTGGGCGTGTGCGCTCATCGGAGTTGTTTGTCTGGACTGATGGGGCAGATTTCGAGCCAGATTGTCCTGCTTTTGACGAGGAGCAGATTGGCTCAGGGGTGACAGCAGCATATCCCTGTGGCCCAGATGCAACCCCCAGTGAACTTTTTTGTGTCTTCTATAACAATGAGGTCATGGAATACCTGGTGGAGGAAACCAACAACCATCACAGCATCTGTGCAAACTTTCTTGGCAGGAAGACAAGTGCCAAGATGGTGGCATGGCGACCTGTCACTGTGCCAGAAATTTATGTTTTTCTGGCACTGACTATACTGATGACACACGTCAGGAAACATGCACTGGCCGATTACTGGATAACTGCCGACCTCATCACAACTCCAGCATTCGGAAAATACATGTACAAGGACAGGTATTTTGACATCCTGTCGTATCTCCACCTGACCAACAACATTGCAGTCCACCTTCCCGACCAGCTATGGGAAATCAGGAAGCTGTATGACATGATACGTCATCGGTTTACCACCTACCTGATTCCATTCCAGATGTGCCTCAACGAGTCTCTGGTTCTGTTCCGTGGTAGGCTGCATTTCCGACAGTACATCCCGTCGAAGAGACACCGTTTCGGCATCAAGGTCTTCGTCCTCTGCGACTGCTAGACGGGGTATGTGCTGAACTTTGTGGTCTACAGCGGCAGTGGTGGTGAGATTGTAACTGACCCCAACATTGGATTTGGCGGCGCTGTCGTACAGAAGATGATGGAGGAATACTTCCACAAGAACCACATCCTGTACACAGACAATTATTATACGTCACCCATCCTCACCAAGTACCTCCATGACCGCAAGACCGGGACTGTCGGCACAGAAAAGGCAAAGAGGAAGGGCATGCCAGTGTACCCGACCAAGACCAAGAAGAGTGGCACCATCCTCTCTATCCACTGGCATGACCAGCGGAAGGTCAACGTCCTCACCACATGCCACAAAGCCGAGATGGTCGCCACAGGGAAAGTGGACCGGAAGACAAAAAAACCCGTCCAGAAACCAGCTGCTGTCCTGGACTATAATCTCAACATGCGTCTCATCGATAAGTCCGACATGCAGATGGGCTTCATCGACTGCCTGCGAACATCTTGCAGGTGGTACAAGAAGTTTGTTCTGCATACGGTAGATATGTCGGCCCTCAATGCCTACTATATCTACCGACTGAATACTCCCGGAGCCAAGAAGTACAAGTCCCTGCGCAAGTTCCACAAGCAGGTGATACTTGAGCTCCTGGGAAAACATGCTACAGCCGGGACACCACTACAAGGACCAGGCCAGCTGGACCGCATGGCATGTGCCGACTACTTCAGTACCAGGTGGTAATGCTAGGACTCAGAAGAGGTGTCATGTGTGTAGCCAAACAACTCGCAGACCCCGTAAAGCCACAAAAAACACATGGGAATGCCTCGAGTATGAAGTGGCACTGTGCGCTGGACAGTGCTCAACCAGTTTCACAATCTAGTCCAATATTGAAGTGCACGTGACAATGACAGTGAAAGTGACACTAAAATGTAGGCTAATAATAATATAAAATAATGAGTTAAAGTGAAAGAGACACAAATAACTAATAATAAGTGTCTTCATAACAATATGAACAAGTGAAAGTGACACTAAAATATATATTATAGCTTACCTAACAACAAATAAGTGAAAATGACACTATCAATTATCCTAGTCCAGTGAAAGTGACACTATAAATAATAATAAAACTGAGTAAAAGTGAGACACAAATAACTAATAATAAGTGCCTTCATAACAATATGAACAAGTGAAAGTGACACTAACATATATATTATAGCTTACCGAACAAATAAATACAAGTGAAAATGACACTATCAATTATCATAGTCCAGTGAAAGTGACACTAAGAATATAATAACAATAAAAGTACAATTTAGACATAATAATAACTTCATAAAAATAACTTTATTGAGTGAAAATAACATAATAATTATAATAAATGGCAGAATAAACAATAAAAACACTCAAATCGCTTCCCGGCGTTATTGCGGGTGGGGCGACGAGTGCAGTAGTGCGTCGTAGCCGGGGCCGCAGTTGAGCGTTCGGACGCATCTAGTTAAATACGCGCCAAAAGTTACCTCCACTAAAATCTCCATAACTCCTGAACCAGTTGAGTTAGAGAGCTCTACTCAACGCCAATCTACACAGCAAGGTATGGAATACATTTTGACGTTTGTTTGAATATTGTAGCTATTGTATTAACGGAGATAGGCCTTTATATACGTGTGTTGATTTTCAGCCAGATCACCCAGATACGAGCGCTGTCATTTAGAAAGGCTGCCCGGGCAGGAAGGGTTAAGCCAAGACCAATACTTGGCAGGGATCCCGGACGATAATAGGACTAGTCCCGACTCCCTAGATGAAGGTGGGCTCCAAAGGTGGAATCGGAGCTGAACCTTCTGCTGACCGCACACCGAAGTCCACCCCCTCCGCCAGCCACGACTCCCAAGGTCCCTCTTCAAGATGTGGGAGCTCCAAAACCAGGGCTCCCTCCTGGTCCCGGGCACTCTTGATCAGAGGGATCCCGGCAATGGCCGACAGAGCGGGGGCATCAACATGTATGTCATTTCGGGAGTAGTCCGACCATAGTTTGGTCGAACCAGAGGGGGACACCTTAGGACGGTACATGAAGTATTGGAAGTCGGACCGTCCTGGGTTAGCTCGGATGTCCACCTCTGGCACGAGTCCATCCTGGGTCAATGCCCTAAACTGGCCTTTGGCATTGACCTGCACCGTCCAGGTTGAAGCCACAGGACGCTCCCCCTGCTGGTGAAGCACCACACGTTCCGGATGCGAGGCCGTCACATTCCTCCACGCCGAAGGTTCCCCATAAAGGGAAGGAAACCTTCGTTTAGGGATCTTATAGCGTCCTAAGGAAGGAAAGCTGACGGGCTGGCCAACCAACCCCAACCCGCTCCCTGGCAGTACGACAAGAGATGCCGCAGCAGCCTGAGAAGGGGCAGGGGGAAGAACACACGGAGCAGCAGCCACTGGGGTAGCGGGCGCTGTCGGCAGGTGCTCATCTAAGGGAGGGAGAGAAGTAACCACAGGTCCGACTGGAGGTACAGGGAACGATCGCACCAGAGCCTCTGTGAGAAGGCCAATAGCCTCCTGCAAGGTGACAAACTTTTCCACGTTTTCCCCCCTGGGCCCTCACCTGCTCTTCACGCAGGGCGGCCATTTCAATCTGCCATGCAGAAGCCACTGAAGAAGCCGATGGAGACGACGAGATGGAGCGAAGGCGTCGAAGGCGTCGACGGCGTCCGACCTTCTTAGGTAGAGAAGGTGTGTAGGCGGAAGACTTACGTGGAAAGTGTTCGTCCAAGGGCCCGTCATCCTCCTCGGCGTAATCCACGAGGTCCTCTGCGTCCCCTTCTTTGGCAGATCCCAACTCGTCCGCCTGTGCACCCGGCTCAGCCCCAAGAGAGGGACGCGAGGGGGACCCAAGGGGAGACAAGCCCTGACCAGCAGCAGTGGGTGAAGGTTGGCCACAGGCAAAAGTGGGATCGACATTGGAAGTCGAAGCAGGAGGTGAATGTGATGAAGGCACAGACGCGGGGACAGACTGGAAGAGGGCAGCAGCACGAGACGGAGGAGGAGTAGAGAGGACCACCAGTGGAGCAGGCGATGAAGGGCGATGAAACACCCCAGCTTGCCCATCCTCAATCTCCCTTATGAGGTCATGGGTTGTACGGCGAGATGGAGAGAACGCCGGCGCCACAACAGGAGGCAAAGCGGCATCAATGGGGCCACGTCGCTTTGCCCTGAAGGTTGTACTACCTCTGTCAGGAACGGGAGAAAGGGCAGGCCGAGGAGGTGAGTGGGACCGTTGACGTTGACGTCGGGGTGAGGGCGAGCGGGACCTGCGATGCTTCATCCTCTTCCGTCCAGTGGCTGTCAGTGGCTGTGGGCGAGACTCCACGGCAGTGAGGTCCAAAAGGCACGGACCACACCGACGCGGCTTAAAACCATCCTTATGGTAGCAGGCCACATGGATGCAACACTCCTCATGGCCTATCCCCAAGGCCTGTTTCCCACACCCCGTGCGGGAGCAGGCAGGACGTGACATATCCCACTACACCCGGAAAGAAAAAAAACAGTTAGCGTAGCACGAGAAAAAAAAACACCGTAAGTATTGCAGGTATATACAAAATTAATGACACACAGAGATGAGGAAGTAATCACAGCAAGCAAGTTTAGCATGCACAAAAAAGAAAAACTACAGGCACAAGGACAGTCAGTCGCCTCGAAGCGCAAACTAGACCTTGAGCCCGGAGCACCTTACTGTGAAGGAGATAATCCCCCCTCCCCCCCAAATAGAAGGCAAGAAGAAGGCCCACTGCATGGAAGGGCCTGGCAGGACACAGGTGAACCTACAAAAAGTTCCAGTGAAACCGCAAACACCAGGTCAGAATAGACCAAGAGCCTGGTTCCACCCCCATGAAAGGATTTTATTGCCCCCCAAATAAGATGAGAATAATACCTGAAAGGCTTCAGGCACCGATGAGGAAGCGTAGAGAAGGCCGCTCCCAGAGCGGAGCGGAAGGCAGCAACGTCCGCTCCCAGGGCGGAAAGTCTGCTCTCAGGGCAGAAAGTTCGCTCTCAGGGCGAGGAGGGCGTAGAGTCAACCACACACACTGCAGAGCCAATCACACACACTGAGTTCCCAGAGCAGAGCGGAGGCACAGCCTGTGTGAAAAAACAGAAGAGCATGAACACTCGGCCAACTAGTCCCTATAGAAGAGGGTGAGGAGGTAGGAAAAGCGTTCACAAGAGTCCCGCTCCCAGAGCGGAGCGGGCTCAGTGGTCTCGCCCCGCTCTGGGAGCATGCTCAGTGGTCCCGCTCCCAGAGTGTGCGGGCGTAGTGCGGCCGCACCCAGGGTAGAGTAGTCCTAATGCGGACCGACCCTCGAGGCCTCAGACACCGGAGAAAGGCGTCAGGCAGTCACAAACAGACGTGGGAGCGTCCGAGTAAAGGGTGTTCAGGTAGTGTCAGCACGACCCAAAATAGGACGGCAGTGACAAGCAGGGAGCGGCCAATAAGTCAGAGGATCACTGAAGACCACTAATAGTGGGGACCCTGGAGTATGTGTCAGTCGATACCAGATGAGGAACGCTGACACTGTTCTATCTATCTATCTATCTATTGCCTGACGCCGTGATCCCCGAAGGGGTGGCCACGAACGAACCGCCCCCATGCACCTCTGTCCCCAGTCAGTCGACGCCCCTCCCCCCAACCAGCACCGCCTTCGTTCATGTAGTTCCTCACTCCATCCTTCCACCTCATATTCGGTCTACCTCTCCCCCTCTGTCCCTCCACCTCGCTCTCGTACACCCTCTTAGTCATTCTCTCGCTTTCCATACGTTCCATATGGCCGAACCATCTCAAGTTGTTCCTTTTCACACTTTCCAGCACATCTACCTCCACATCACACTCCTTCTTACTTCCTCATTAGTCTGTCTATCCCTCCATGTAACTCCGCACGCACTCCTTAAGTAATTCATTTCCACTGCTCTCACTCTTGGTCTGAGTCTCTCAACCAACGTCCATGCTTCGCTTCCGTAAGTCAGTGTCGGGATTACCACACTGTCATGCAAGGACTTCTTCACTTCCATACTGACCACCCTATTTCTTGTTACTGCTTTTAGCGTTCCTACAACCCTCTTCCCCTGTTGTACCCTCTCCCGCACCTCTTCATCCATAGTCCCATCTTTACTCAACACACTGCCCAGATACTTAAAAGAGTTGACGATCTCCATAGCCTGACCGTTCAGCTTCACCTCACACTCTGTGACTTCACCCCTTTCGAAGACCATAACCTTGCTCTTCCCGTATTTACCTTCAAATTCCGTTTTTCGCACACTGTTCCAAACTCATTTACCAGACCCTGCAACTCCCATTCATTATCACTCATCAGAACTGTATCATCCGCAAACAGCAGTATAGGTAGCTTCCACTCAATTCCCTCCCTTTTCAGCGATACACCAACATCCACTGCTCTTGATATTTCTTTCATAACTCCATCCATATATACAGTAAACAACCACGGGGACATCACACACCTGTTTCAAACCAACATTCAGGTCAAAGAACTCGCTCTGCTCACTCTCCACACGTACTGCCGCCTTTGCACCCTCATACATGCTCTTCACTGCTTTCAGCAACTTGCCCTCTACTCCGTATATTCTAAGTACTTTCCACAAACCTTCTCTATCCACTCTGTCATAGGCCTTCTCCAAGTCCATAAAGGCAACATACACCTTTTGTTTCTTCTCCAGATACTTCTCCACAACACAATTCAGGGTAAAAATCTGATCTACACATCCTCTTCCCTTCCTAAAACCTCCCTGCTCGTCGCCTATCCATTTCTCCGTTCTCACTCTCACTCTCTCAATCACTACCCTACTGTATACCTTCCCTACTACGCTTAGAAGACATATTCCTCGGTGGTTACCACACACTCCTCTTTCCCCTTTGCCCTTATATAGGGGGACTATTATGCCAGTCTTCCAGTCATCGGGTGCACTCCCCTTCTCCCATGCTAGTTTGCACATTTTCCATACCCATTCTATCACTATCTCACCACCATACCTCAACATTTCCCCACACACTCCATCTGTTCCTGGTGCTTTCCCCAACTTCACTCTTTTCATGGCTTCCCACACTTCTGACCTCCTGATCCCCACCTCCTCCTCCACTACTTCTCTTCTTCTCCCTCCCATACCATATCCAGCTATGTTTGCTGGCTCTTCATTCCTTTCATTTAGCAACTCACTGAAGTACTCCCTCCATCTTTCGACTCTCTCTTGCTTCTCGGCTAGCATTCTCCCATTCTTATCTTTCACACCCTTACTGTTTCCCTTGCTACCTTCCCTAACTTTCTTGACTTCTTTCCAGAACAGTTTCTTACTCTCCCTCCATTTTACACTCAGATTCCTTCCAAATTCCTCATCTACTCTTCTCTTACTTTCCTTCACTACTCTCTTCACCACCCTCTTACTCTCCACGTACCTCGCTCGTTTCTGTCTCTCGGAATCTTCATTCCCTCTACTACCCAACCACTCTCTATATGCTTTCTTCTTTTCTTCCACAGCTATTCTTACCTCTTCTGTCCACCATGACACTGTTGCCAACTCCCCATGGATCACAGTCCCTGAAACTCAGGAGCCGAGCAGGTGAATGCCGGACTGATCTGGTAACAGTGTGAATGACAAGCAAGGCAACCAAAGTACTCCCTTCGACTAGGCTAGGCCACGGCAGCCTAGACAAGTCGGCACCGTGTCAACTAACTGAGAACCAGGGCCCCAAAACCAGGCCCCTGTGGGCTAGGAAAAGACCTCGATAGGGAAGGAAACTCTATGAGGTGGCCAGATGAAAGAAAAAACGAGGGGTCTATGCCCCCCACTCAGTCATCAAGGTACGCCTAGCCAAGGAACTCGGATAGCCAGACACCAATTCGCGGAATGAAGCAAAAACTAATGCAGTGACAAAGAGTCCCTAAATGAACAGAAAACCTAGCTAGACAATAGCTAAAGCCACCACAATTAATGAAAGTGAATGAAATAGGCAAAGGCCTAGTATTACAGGGCACCGCCAGAGGGGGGTGCCCGACCACAACAAAACTAGCAACCACCATCCTCGCTGCAACACTCCCAATTAAACACATTATATCCCATTTTTTGCGTGCCTGCATCACGGATCATCTGTCTAGAACCTCAGGTGCTTTAAAGAAGGCCTACAAGGCCACAACTCACCGAAAAGTGAAGGGGACAGGAATGGAAGGCACAAAATATGGAGCATAGAAAAAGCGTGTTGACAGTCGAGTGTAGCGCGAGAAATATAATCTAATAAACCCGGTCGGGTTACACGGGAAGCGAACGAAGACGTCGTAAGGAGCCTAGATGGCGGATGGGCAAAATTCTTCAACTTTCTCACCCATGTTTTTGTGTTTTCTACCCTCCAGCCCCGGGGACTATAGCTCGCGACTGTGCTGCGGTACCGGGTGTTTTGACGATCTTTGGGCTATGTTAACTGCTCTGTAATTCAATGAATATGGCATGTAATGTTATGAATAAAAAAGAAAAATGTTCCACAAACCTTCCTCTGTAGAATGGCGTTGAGTAGAGGTCTCTAGCCCCTCTGGTTGCATAATGGTGAGCGCGGGAAGACGAGTGCTTTTCGGCGGAAAATTCTTCCCGCGTTCGGATGCGTCGCCACGGCTACGACGCACCTAGCCGCTCGTCTCGCCAAAGTGTTTATCTCCCTTAGACGATTTTAGTGTTTGATATTGAGAATGTGATGTTTATTTGATATTTTTATAGTTATTTTGAGGCCAATTATATAAAGTATGTTTATTAGGGTATCACTGTCACTAATATTGCTAATTTTCACTCGATACCGTACATTTTATTAGTAATTGAGGTAGGTTATTGTTATATTAGGCACTGATTATTAGTTATTACAGGTGTTTATTATTCTTTGGTCATCAAGTATTGTGTCTTGTGTCACTTTCAGTTTGATAAATATGCTTTAGAATGTCACTGTCACTAATAATGCTCATTTTCACTCGATACCGTACATTTTATTAGTAATTGAGGTAGGTTATTGTTATATTAGGCACTGATTATTCGTTATAACAGGTGTTTATTATACTTTGGCCATCAAGTATTGTGTCTTGTGTCACTTTCAGTTTGATAAATATGCTTTAGAGTGTCACTGTCACTGATAATGCTCATTTTCACTCGATACCGTACATTTTATTAGTAATTGAGGTAGGTTATTGTTATATTAGGCACTGATTATTCGTTATCACAGGTGTTTATTATACTTTGGCCATCAAATATTGTGTCTTGTGTCACTCTCACTTTGATAAATATGCTTTAGAGAGTGTCACTGTCACTGATAATGCTCATTTTCACTCGATACCGTACATTTTATTAGTAATTGAGGTAGGTTATTGTTATATTAGGCACTGATTATTCGTTATCACAGGTGTTTATTATACTTTGGCCATCAAATATTGTGTCTTGTGTCACTTTCACTTTGATAAATATGCTTTAGAGTGTCACTGTGATAATGCTCATTTTCACTCGATACCGTACATTTTATTAGTAATTGAGGTAGGTTATTGTTATATTAGGCACTGATTATTCGTTATCACAGGTGTTTATTATACTTTGGTCATCAAATATTAGGTCTTGTCACTTTCACTTAGTTATATGCTTTGTAAACGTTTTATATACAATTTATTGTCTTTTTTCACTGATTTATATATTTCTATAGGTTCTAATCATATGAATGTCACTTATTATATACATATGTGTCACTTTCACATATTATTATGGTGTAATTGTATTTGTATCAATTTTCTCATAATACATGACTTTTGTATAACAATAAATTGGTTTACTTCCACTTTTTGCCTATATACAGTATATACTGTACATATTGTCATTTTATTTGGCACTTTCAGTATGATTATTAGAACTCCTGCTTGGAGTGGTAATCAAAGAAGCACCCTATAGCACAGAGTGCCACCTTGCACTCCACACACTCCATGGTGGACTTTTTACCTGACCTCGCCCTCAGCCTGCTGTTGTAGCAGACATGGCACCGCTTCTGCTGCGTTCTTCCTGATTCATTCTGAGGCAGGGAACCAAGCCTGTGCCTATTCAGGTAATGAGCACACTGCAAGCGGTCAGTAACGGCGGGCCCAGGATGTGCCACTGCCCTCTGTGGCGTACCATACTTCTCCAGGAGCTCCGTCAACATCTGCTTTTGGAACCTCCGCAGGCTATTGAACTTCATGGGTGTGTTCACATTCCGAAGCTTGTATATATTGTAGGCATTCAGAACTGACATGTCCACCATATGCAGAAAGAACTTTTTGTACCATCTGCACGAGGTACGCAGGCAGTCAATGAAGCCTATCTGCATGTCGGACTTGTCCACCAGCCTCATGTTGATGTTGTAGTCCAGGACAGCATCGGGCTTGGTCACCCTGGCCTGGGTGCGGCGATCCACCTTGCCAGTCTCCACCATTTCCCCTTGTGGATGGTGCTCAGGAGGTTGGCCTTCCGCTGGTCGTGCCAGTGGATAGAATGGGCCCCGACTTCTTCTTGAACAATCACCTTTTTGGTCTTTGGAGGGAAAGGTGGCATGCCCTTCCTTTTCCCTCGTACTGTGCCTACAGTCCCCGTCTTGCGCTCATGCAGGTACTGTGAGAGAGTGGGGGACGTGTAATAATTGTCCGTATAGAGGACGTGATTCTTGTGAAAGTAGCGGTCCATCATGGCTTGCACCACTGCTCCGCCAAAGCCAATGAGGGGGTCCACAAACACGTCCCCTTCCTTCCCTCTGTAGACCAGGAAGTCCAGGACATAGCCAGTTTGGCAGTCGCACAGCACAAACAATTTTATGCCAAAGCGATGTCTTTTTGAGGGGATGTACTTACAGTTTCTTACAGTAGATCCTCTGGAAAAAGGCAAACTATGCCTGTGTATCCAGCTCAGTACCAGTACTTGCACTGCTGCGGTCGTTCACGGTGTTGGCGGCGGCGGTAGCAGACGCAACATTTTTACTATTCTGTATTTTTGTTTTATAATCAAACTTCAAATCTTGTCTTCCCCATGCTTTATCAAGATTACTTTCAAACTCCCTTATTGATTCGGAATCGACTACATACTGGGGCAGTGCGTTCCACTCATTTACCACTCTATCACAAAATGAGTTCTTCGCCTTCTCAAGCCTATTTCTTTCTTTGTAAATTTTCTTAGAGTGTCCTCTCGTTCTTGTTCCCTCCCGCATCAAGAAGATACCTTCACACACATCCTCATCGTACTTTCCTGACACTATCTTAAAAGTCTCTATCATATCCCCTCTCTTTCTCCTATATGCCAGTGTCGGAAGCCCCAGTGTCCTCAACCTCTGCTCATAGCCCGCGTTCTTCAACGTTGGTACCAGCTTGCTAGCTCTCCTCTGCACTTTCTCCACTGCTTCTATATCCTTTACCATATATGGAGCCCACACCTGGTTTGCATATTCCAGGTGCGGCCTAACCAGCGCTGTATATAGATTCCTGAAGATTTCTTCGTCAAGTGACACAAATGTCCTCCTTATCAGCCCTACAATTCTATTGGCTTTGTTTATCTTTTCCGCTAAATGTTCTGAGAAATTTAACTTATTGTCTATCACTACTCCTATATCCTTTTCTGCACTCACTTCCTCCATCGCTTCATACATACTGTATCCTACCTTGTCTATCTTGCTGGTCCCAATCCGCATGTACTTGCATTTTTTTGGATGAAAAGGCATTAACCAATGCTCAGACCATCCCTTCATGCCCTCCACATCTCCTTGAAGCAAACCCATATCTTCCTTACTCCTCACTCTTCTATACAGTTTAGTGTCATCCGCATACAGGTATACCTCACTTCCATTAGTTATAACTTCAGGCAAGTCGTTGATAAATATAACGAACAGCAGTGGTCCCAACACAGATCCCTGAGGTACCCCACTTGTAATTTCCCTCCACCCCGAGCCTATTCCATTCACCAATACCCTCTGTCTCCGATCTTTCAGGAAGGCTTCTATCCATTTCACACATTTCTCCCTATATTATAGCTTCTAACTTTCTCTATTAACCTTTTATGTGGGACCTTATCGAAGGCCTTCATAAAATCGCAATATACCACGTCTATTACATCACCATCTTCTAGAATTTGCATCCAATCATCTACCACCTTAATTAGCTGTAGTACCGTCGACCTCCCCGGCAAGAATCCGAACTGTCTCCCACTGAAAAGTTGGTTTGACTTCATATGATCCATTATTCCTTCTCTAATTACCGTTTCCATTAGTTTACACACAACACTTGTCAAACTGACTGGTCTATAATTCCCTGGGTCATTTCTCTTTCCCTTCTTAAATATAGCTGTTATGTTCGCCTCTCTCCAGTCCATCGGGATTTGTCCTGTATTAAACGATACCTCAAATAACATTTTCAATGGCTCTACTAACATCTCCCCTCCTTCCTTTATGATTCTTGGGTGTATCCCATCCGGTCCCGGTGACTTACTTCTGTTCATTTTTTCTATAGCCCTTCTTATTCTAGCATGGGAAAACTCTACTAGTTCTAGTGCCGGTGCCTGTTTGATGGGAATAGTAGGCACTGCATCCTTCGACTCCACTGTTAGTACCCCCCCAAAGTATTTCCCCAGCACCTCTGCTTTCTCCTTATCAGTCTCCGCTCTACTCCCATCATTCAACCCCCCCACCAGCTCTGGGATCCCTACTCTTCTTGTTAATTTTTCTGAATGTACTTCCAGAATATTTTTGGATTATCCTTCACATTTCTAGCTATCTCTCTCTCCCTCTCCTTCACCCCCCTCCTTGTTTCCCACCTTATTTTATTGTTTATTTGTCTACGTTCCAGATCCACTTCCTTAGCCTCTATACTAGACCCCCTGTTCTTTTTTAACAATTTTAATCTTTCCCACAATCGTTTCTTTCTTCTAATCAATATCCAAAGCTTTCTTTTCATTGGCAATTCTGGGTTAGTTCTTTTCCTCAATTTTGTTTTATCCTTATATTCCCTTACTGGTACACTTTTGGATACAGCATTCTCCAGTTTGACTCTAATTTTCCTCCACATTCCTTCAGCGTCTTCACCGTTCAAATATTCCCCCCAGTCAATGTCCAAACACCGTCTCAGCAGCTCATAATCTGCTCTATCATACATGTATATTTTTCTATTGCTTTTTATCCCTCTCCGATTTAATGTTACAACTAAAGCTTATACAGGCATGGTCACTACGACCTATAGGGCTATCCACATTAACATGTTCCACTATATCCTCTTCATTGCTAAAAATCAAATCAAGTACACTCCCCTGCGTCCCATCTCTATATCTTGTCATCTCTACAATATGTTGCGTTAAAAAACAATCTCTCACTTTCTCTATAAACTTATTTTCCAGGCTACCCTGTCCCGCTGGAGTAGTACAATTTGCCCAGTTGATCCTTGGCAAATTGAAATCTCCAATCAAAATTTTATATTTGTTCTCTCTATTATCTATCTCCTCCATTGCTTTCAGTAGGTTATCATCCTCTCCCCTGCTATTATTTGGGCTTCTATATATAGAGGCAATTAGAATTGATCCTCTTACACATTTTACTTCAATACACAAATACTCACAATACTGCTGTCTCATATCCACCTCATTAACCTTGAGCTCTGTTCTTACATAAATAAACAGTCCTCTTCCAACCTCTGCTCTAATAGCATTTCTCTCATATAACTCCAAACCCTCCAAACTATATTCCACCAGTTCCCTTTCAATTCTAACATTTTTTGGTCTTACTTCCTGTAGGGCTATGATATCAGGTTTTTCCTCTTCATCCTGCAACCTACATATCAGTTCTCTTTTCTTGTCCTGAGTAAACACATCCACATTACTAAACATAATCCTTAATCCATCTACCATTCCTTCAGCAATTACACCATCCCGCTCCTCCAGTCCGTACCCTACTCCCCTGTTAGCACTACTGGGTCTGCCTCTTTGTCTCCTGTCTCTCCCTGTGACACCTCCACCCCGTTCTCCTCCTCCGTCACAACTCTCATCACATTCTCTCCCCTCCCTGATCTCCCCCTCCTTTCTACTCTTATAAACCACTTCCTCACTTTTCCGTCCCTCACTCTCCAGTAAAAATTTCTCTTATCCTCCTCATCCAACTTTCCATTATTTTCATCAGCCTTTTCTTGTAATTCCTTAATTTTTTTCCTTTGTTCTATACTCAAATCCTTCTTTAGTCTTATGTGTTTCAGTTTATCATTTGTATTTAGCCTCCAACTAAAATTTGTCACAGTCTCCGCCACTACCCTAGTTTTAAACTGTACCCTTATAGGTCTCATCTCTCCCCTTTTATATCTACCTATCCTACTGATCTCCTCCACCTGCCCTTCCCATCCATATTCGTCCTCATCCACACCTTTCAAGACCTCCTTCACTGTCTCCATATCCCTCACTTTTCTCACTCCATTATCATTCATATGAGTCTCTATATCTCCATACAAGATTACACCCCTATCCCTGTCCATGGCCTCCCTCACGACACTCTCCTTGTTCTTCATGACCCCTACAACTGCACTCTCAAAACTTTTTTGGTCATATTCATTTCTTCCTTTTGCTCTTTCATAATATCCTCCAAATCCTTGACTTTTTGTTTACCTACCACCGTCCATGCAGTCGACTCCTTTACTTCCGTGAAACGTCCTTCGTATTCCTTCAGCTGCTCCTTCAATGCCATATTCTCTGCTCCCAGTTCATCTACCCTTTTCAATACCATCTCTAGGCTCTCATTAACTGCCAAAAAAGGCCTGCATTCACTTCCTTCGCTAGGCCTATTCCCTTCCCCACCTATCACACCACACATTACACACAGTGCCTTAACTTTCTCACCAATATCCCCCTTCCATTTCTCCGTATCACTCATCCACTTTTCCAAATCCTTCACAACAATACTAACCTCTTCTAACTTCTTATCTGTGCTCTTAAATCCCCGAAAACGTTGTAACCTTCCTTCCGACTCCGTCATACCCGAAATTCCCTCTGCCATGTTTGTTTACAAACTCAACAACTCACAACCCTACCGCTGTCCCGTCACTACACACTCTTATTACACTATATATCACCCCTCCACCACACCAATATATCCTCCAAACCTTCACTAAATCCTTCCTCTTCTTGTTAGCCCCATATGCACTCGATATCCTTGAATTAATTGACTATTCCCATAACATATGCCGGAGCCTCAAACTTGCGTCCGCCTTCCGCCATGCTGTGCCGCCAACTCCTGCCGGAAGCTGAGTTTTCCCCGGAACAGCACAAGAGACTCATCAATGACGACCTTGCGGAAGGGCTTGAAGTAGGAGGTGAAGCGTTCTCTCATCATCTCGTACAACGTCCTAATCTTCCACAGCTTGTCTGGGAGGTGGACGTCAAGGTTGGTGACAAGATGGAGCGCTGCGAGGATATCAAGGTACCGGTCGCGAGACATATATTTCCCGAAGGCAGGGGTGGATATGAGATCATTGGTGATCCAATAGTCAGGCAACCTATGCTTCTTGACATGAGGCATTAGCATGGTGAGTGCCAGGAACACCATGAACTCTTTATGAGTCACTGGGGTCCACTGCCTCATGTGGCCCTTGGTCACCTTGCCCAAAAAGTGGACCTGGAATTGGTGCTGCTTATTTGTCTCTTTGACAACATAGCCTACCACCTCCTCATCAAAGAAGGCCTCAAATAGTTTGTGTGGTGGATCATTGGGGCCTGCAGGAAAATTGGGGGTAATGCCTGAACCCTCCAGTACCTCATCAAAAGCTGGCACATCAGGGTTGTATCCATCCCCATCAACTACGTCTTGCCACTGAAAAACGTAGAATGGGTCTTGTCTACGCTGACGAGGAGCTCCAGCTGGTGGCCCAGCACGCCCACGGCTAACTCGGGAGGCGCGCGCCCTAGGGCGGCGAGGGCGGCGGCCAGCACGACGGGCAGCACGACGCCGGGCCAAGCGGATGGGTCGAGGGTCGTCGATGTCCATATAGTCATCGTCAGAGTGGTCATCTTGCTCTGACGGTGGACCTATGTAATCATGGCCAGAGTCTTCAGAGAGGTGCCCTTCATCATCAGTGGCCCCCACATAATCTGGCGGGGAACGAGTGATGCGTGGGCGGCGTGCGGGTGGGCGAGGTGGGGAAGGAGTGGCAGGTGAGGCTGTGTCCCCCCGAGGTCCTGGGCTCCTTGGCCTGCGACGAGTGACAGAAAGCAATGCTTCACTGTCACTAGGCCCAGGTATTGGTGATGCGAGCTCAAAGACTTCGTCAAGAACATATGTTGACGGCTGGAGAGGTGGGGAGGACCGTGGGGAAAGTTGCGGGGGCGTATGGCTGGGGCGGGCAGGGGTGGACGCCGCGGGAGCCTCGAACAAAACTCGCTTACTTGTCTTGCTTTTTTTGGCATATTTACTGCCTTTCCCCTTTTCGGCAGCAGTATGTCTCCTGTCGGGGGACCTAGGAGGCAAATAGGCCGAAAGTGGGGGGTCCTCAACCCTTGGCAGTGGTGGGGGTGGTGGGGAAGAATGCGGAGCACCCGGGTCATCTTGGGTGGCGTGGGTAGATAAGGGAGACAATGGCGGGCGAGAAGAGTCACCACGCTCACCCTCACTCACAGCCTCATCCTCACCAAGTATTTTGGCTTGTTCCCTAGCTGCCGCGGCCGCCTTTTCAAGTATTTTCTTCTTATATAAGTGCTGCTTGAAAGGCGATTTAGCTGGCGAAGGGATTGGGGTCGTGTCACTCATGCGAAATTTGGTGAGTGACCTTGAACTCTCCCACTCACTCACTCTCTCAAGTTCACCGTCTGTAGGTAAACCACCTTCCTCAAAAACTGGTACATCACCTTCATCACTCTCATCACTCTCATGTTCTCTCGCAAATCCCAGGAATTGTTCTTCTTTGTCACTTTCATGGCCATAATCACTCGACTTATAATTACTGGAGTCGTCACTGCCTTCATCATCAACAATATGCTTGGCATCAGCACGCTCATAAAGTCTCAATGTCGTCTCAATACCTCCGGGAGATAATACATTTAGGCGATGGCGTCGGGGTAAGGCGCGACGAACTAGCACGGGCGTCGTAGGAAGCACGGTATCGGACACAGCGGAATCACTATTTGGCGTACTATCCATGATGGCGTCAGGGTAGATACTGATGCTGTGGCGTATTTATTTATTTATTTTATTTTTTTTTTTTTTCTATGTGATTGAGGGAGGCAAAAGGCATAACTGCCTATAGCGAGTGCCTCCCCCATAGTTGAAAGAGTGACAGGGCCAAAATCAAGGGACGTTCGAGCCAAAATGCCTGGACACACAGAGTTTGAAGCAATTTAAGTCATAGGAAGCGGGAAAGACTGATTCTGGGAGAGAGTTCCAGAGCTCAGCTGTTGAGTAGAAGAAAGTTTGAGAGTAACGTTTCACTCTTGGGTTGGAGAGTTGCACAGAATAGGGGTGGGATTGAGTTGCAAGACGGGTACCACGTGCCCTACGTAAAGGAGGTGGTATGCACTGGGATAGCTCTGAGGAACACTGATTATTATAGTAGCGATAGAATAGCGAGAGAGATGCAACATTGCGGCGGAGAGAGAGAGATTGCAGAGAGTTGGTGAGTGGACGGGAGTTAATGATACGAAAGGCCTTCCTTTCAACCTTGTCTAGGAGAGTGGTGTGAGAGGAACCTCCCCACACATGTGAACAATACAGTACTCAATACAAGGGCGCACTATGCCCCTGTACAGAGCAAGAAACTGTGCAGGGGAAAAGAACCCCCTAAGGCGGTTGAGCACACCCAGCTTCTGGGAGGCTGCCTTAGCAAGACTGGTAATATGGTCCTTCCAAATGAGAGCAGAAGAAAAAGAGACACCAAGAATATTGAGAGAAGATGAAGGGTTGATTTTTGTATTGTTGAAGAATAAGGGATAGTCCGCTGGGAGATCCTGACGGGTAGATAGATGGAGAAATTGGGTTTTGGAAGCATTAAAGTTAACAAGGTTTTCTCTGCCCCAATTGGAAATAGTATTTAGGTCAGAATTTAAGAGTTCTATGGCTTCATTACGTTTGTCGTTGAGGGATTGCTGGCTGGGGCGTTCTGAAAAAGTAATGGAGTAGTGTAAGGTTGAGTCGTCTGCGTATGAATGGATGGGAATTAAGGTACAGTTAAGGAGATCATTTATAAAAATTAGAAAGAGAATAGGAGATAGGACAGAGCCCTGAGGAACACCGGAGTTTATAGGGTGAGGAAGTGAACAATGGCCGTCCACAACCGCGGCTATGGAACGGCCGGAAAGGAAATTAGAGACAAAGGCACAGATGGAGGGATAGAAACCGAAGGAGGGTAGTTTAGAAATTAAAGATTTATGCCAGACTCTATCGAAGGCTTTCGATATGTATAGTGCAATAGAAAAAGTTTACGTCTGGTGGCGCCACCTACCCTCCCACGATACCAAAAATTTACGCGCGGCATTCGAAAGCACTCACGCAAGCAATGGGCGTTCAAGAGCGGGTTGCGCGGGCCGAGTTTGTTATGGGCGTTCAAGAGCCCTTCTGGGGTGTGAGGGTTAAACTAGTGGCCTCAAAGTGTGTACAACGTACCTAGTAGAAAAAGTAGGGGTCAATATAAAGAAGCCGGACCACAGCTGGGATCTCTTTTCTAATGGTAGTTTTGGGTTCGTATAATTTTATGCTTCATTGCTATATACTTGTTATCCACCGGAAAATATATATATATATATATATACTGTAGGCTATACAGTATTATATATATATATATTTTTTTTTTTTTTTTTTTTTTTTTTTTTTTTTAGCATTAACCTAACCTAACCTAACCTAAATGTATTTGGGGGATATTAGGTTAGGTTAGGTTTTTTGGTTAGATGAATGCTAAAAAAAAAAAAAATGGTTAAAGCCAAGAAAAAGAAAAAATTCCGGTGGATAAAAAGTACTGTATACAGTATAGCAATGAAGCATAAAATGATAGGAACCCAAAACTACCATTAGGAATGAGATCCCAGCTGTGGTCCGGCTCCTTTATATTGACCAAAGTAGGTGCTACTCTAGATGTTATCGGTTATTCGATGCAGTTTTTACCACCCTGCAGAATAGCAAGGCTAGGGTGGGTGCCCTGATGAATCAGGGACTTAGTGAATAGTTGCCACAGATTGCTAGACTGCACTGTTTACCAACAGCACTGACGTCTGCCAATAACACACACTGGTTGGCCCGAGGCTCGAACCGCCAACCTCACGGTTAGCAGGCGAACGCTCTACCAATCGAGCTACGGCCTGTGGTTACGATAATTGCCCACTCCCAGAGCGGAGCGGAATTATACAATAGTATATACAGTAGCACCTCCATTATCCGGCACTCAGGGGGATTTGAAACCTCCGGTGAATTGAAAACTCCGGTTGATTGAAAATTACTCCTATAAATGCCCATAAACCCCAAGAAAATATCCCCTAATGGCTATCTGTATTATCAGCCTTAATATAATAAACAAACACACATTACTATACCATTTTAATAGTAATGTTCTCAACTCGTCAATTTATATGTACAGTAGAAGTTGGAAAAGGCGTCCAGCTGTTGCTGTGGTCGGCGGCGTAATGCGTATCATCGTATGCAAAAGCTAGGCCTTATCGGGAGGGAGAGTTCTGCAGCGTATTCAAAGTTTTGACAGTAGCAAAACGAAACATAGAAAATACCCCCTAATGACTATCTGTATTATCAGCCTTAATATAATAAACAAACACACATTACTATACCATTTAATAGTAATGTTCTCAATTCGCCAATTTATAAGTAGGCCCAGCTGTTGTTGTTGTTGTCGTCGGCGTAATGCGTATCGTCGTGTGCGGGAGGGAAAGTTATGCAACGCATTCAAAGTTTTGACAGTAGCAAAACGAAACACTAACATCAAACTGTTTTTGTTCTTTTTAGTTTGTCTTAGGTTTCTCACTTAATATCTAAAACATATTTATGAAGTGGATGCTTTGGGAGAGGCAGCAAGGGGTGGATGCTTGCCACTCATTCACAGTTGTAGAGGTGGATGCTCTTGCATCATCCACCTCTCTCCATTCGTTTGGATATTTGTGTTTTTTGGTTCCAAGCTCAGAACCACTCTTTTGCATTTCTTCTGGTCACTATTGGCTTTCACTTTGTCTGACTTTGCCTTAATCTTCGGCATGATAGTGATGAATCAAGTATAATATGTCCGATATGAGAATAATTGTACAGTATAATATACGGATCGATCGGGCGAGACTGAGTAGGCCTATTCTCGCGCTTTTGTTGTTCTTGTTGTTGTTGTTGTTGTTGCCTAAGCTGCCAGGCCGAACAGCCCCGAGTCCCTGAGAAAGGCCATGGCCACGATCGGGCTTTCCCACAGAGCTCTCATTGAGTGTAGATTGCGTTGTTGGCGTAAGTGGTTGTGTGAAATGCAGTCTTCTATGATGTGTTTAATGGTATGGGGTGCTGTGTTACATCCCGGGCAGGCGTCGACAACGGAGTCATCCAGTCTCTTCTGATAGCTCAGGAGAGCTGGATGTTGTTCTTGTTGCTTGTTCTACTGACGTCGCCGCTACCCGCATAGAACCACGAACTATTTTATATATATATATTATAGGTTTGACTCCTGTAAGGAGATAAAGAAAACCTAATATTTAGTAGTGGCCCCGTAATCATTGACGAACATGCCTATTACATAAGGCATCCTCTTCAAACACTAATCCGCCGTAGTTTGAATCTACCGCGCAGAGCATTTAAAAACTGAGGAGCCTTCATCATGAGCGCACGCGACCTCACTCATGGCTTCAGTCATTATGAATTGGGTTCTCACTACGAAAAAACTTCGTAAAAAATAAAAACAAAAAGAAAATAAGAATAACTATCTAATAAGCTTTCCATCATATCGTGGATGTACTTGTGTGGATCTTTGACCAGACGCTACTGCAGGCGTCATTCTTCCTTCACTGACATATCAAGTAAACCAAAATCCTGAATACATCAACGAATGGGAAGGGGATGGTCGGGAGGGCCCCAGTCGTCAATGATTACGGGGCCACTACTAAATATTAGGTTTTCTTTATCTCCTTACAGGAGTCAAACCTATAATTTATTAGTGGCCCCTCCATCATTGACGAACATGCCTGATTTCTAAGACTGGAGGGGGACATTCGTAATCATATCATAACTCTAGAAAAGCAGATAATCAAACAACCACATAGTATTCTTACTCTTGTAAAAAAGAGATATTCGGGTGCATAAACTTTATACAGCCTAAATCTTCAAAAAGGGGTACAAGCAGGAGCATGCTTCAAAGAAGCCTGCTTGAAAAAGGGTTAACTCTGAGACTCTGTACACAGATCTGCTAGTTAAGAAGGCACCCCACTTAAAGTAAGTGGTGAAAACTAAAAACTTATAAGTTTACATGTGCACATATAAACCCCATTAACTAGTGGATATATTCCTAAAAATATAACCAAACATAAATGAATTCTTGTACATTAATAGAAGTACTGAACTCGTGTACTTATGGAGAAGTAATTACTTCAAAAGTAAAAGTCGTAGTTGCAACTACCGAGATTTCTCAAAAATCTATTGCTTCACAGCCAAAGCTACTTACAACAAGAATTGTTGTAACACTACTATTGGCCTTTAGCACAATTTCCTGCAATAAATACTACAGAGAAATTTTATAAAACAATGCCTACAAACAGTATCCCAGCTCGTATGTTCCGAACACATACTCCGGAGGGGTCTAGGGTGTCCTATGTCACACTGACTGCACCCTCCCCCCCCCTTTTTCTTGAAATTAAACAAAAAGTGACTAAAAGGGCCACCTAGACCCTCTGCTGTAAAGCTATACATGGCAAGGAAGGTTTGTCCAGAGCTACTGAAAGGTATCGCGTCAAAAAACTCCTGATTAGAGGCCCACAACTGTGTGGACTTAATAACTTCCACCGAAAGATTATTAAGGAAACGTAAAGAGGCTGTCCCCTTGCGTAAATCGTGGGTCTTACCCACAACGCCGGGATTCTTCTCTTTAAAGTCCTTGACCAAGAGAGAAGCCAGTGTACGCTCCATCAAGCGTTCACCCGGACTTGCGACCCATAAAGCACCCTGGTGATTTTAGAGGTGCCACTCTTAAATATTTGGTTAGAGCTTGCACTGGGCAAAAAAGATGGTGCACCTTTCCCCTTTTTAACGCCGGCACCGTGAACTCTGAAAACACGTGTTCTATCTATCTATCTATCTATTGCCTGACGCCGTGATCCCCGAAGGGGTGGCCACGAACGAACCGCCCCCATGCACCTCTGTCCCCAGTCAGTCGACGCCCCTCCCCCCAACCAGCACCACCTTCGTTCATGTACTTCCTCACTCCATCACTGAGCACTCAAACACGTGTTCACTGTGCTCATTCTTGGCTAAGAATCCTGGGGAAGGTGCAATGTGAATACACTCATGAAGCCTATCAAACCTGAGGCAAATAGGTGTGTTGCTCATCGCCGCCAGCTCAGATACTCTGTTCCCGGTAGCCAAAGCCATAAGGAATACTGCCCTTTTGTAAAATCTGCAGTCTTTGGTACATACGGGAACGAGAATAACTACGATGCTTTGTCCAGAGACCATGTAGGCCTGAGCTGACGGGGAGGTGGGCGGAGTTTAAAACCTGCCCTCATAAATCAATTTCAGATAAATGTTTCTGCATGAACAGATACATTAAATAATTAACAACCAACGCCACCGAGGGCACAGTTTGGTTTGTTCTAAGAATCCAAGACATAAAAGCTTGCCAATGCGATTGAAACTGTCGCTTTGTAGACTGGGTATATTGATTCGTGAATATCTTGGTCACGTCGCTACCATATGGTGCTAGCCACTTGGCCTCCTGAATGTCCATAATGAAAAAGTCTGCGAGGTTTCTAGGTTGCCAATTGTGTTCTAAGTGGAACAACCCGACCGGGAGTGACACTGGGTGCGGGCACCACGTGTACAAATGCTGGTACCAAACTGCACCGGCCACAGGGGCGCGATTAGCGAGACTACGCCTCGCTAATCCTGTAGTTTGTTGACTACGTGGCACATTAGAGACGCGTCTGGCGGCGGAAAATAGATAAATGGAACTCAACCTGTTCTCGTCCGTCATCAGAGCGTCAGGTCCGCCCGCCGGCGTTATCGTCCGGCGGGTGAGGTACAGTGGGAGTTTGCAAGTCTTCTCAGACGCAAACAAATCCACTTGTGGATGGTAATGCTCCACACACGCAAGAGCGCCCATTCCACTGAAGTGCTTTGTCTCTGAGACAGAGCGTCTGCCCAGACGTTTGCAACGCCTGGGAGATAAGATGCGTGAAGATGAATGTTCAGCCTGTTGGCTAGTATAAAAATCGTTTCTGACACGTTTAGCCACTTCCGAGATCTTATTGACCCTTGTTTCTGAATACAGTGAACCACATTCAGATTGTCCATTCTGAAGGCCACCGACTAGCCCCGTAAAGCAGAGCCGTGAGCCTGAAGGACAGATAAGGGGACTAGTAAGTCTTTGACATTGATGTGGAAGATTTCTAAATGGGACCAAAACCTTTGACCCTGATGCCCGAGGTTTGACTAAAAGCCCCAACCTATCGTGCCTGACGCATCCATGTCCACCCATACCGACGGCGGAGGAGAGGTTCATGACATGACTGCGTGCAACCTTTCTCTCGTCGCCCAAACCGCTAGTAAGTTGTGTAATAACGTTGGGATAGGCCAAACTATCCCCGCCGGTAATAGTGGGAAAAATTTGTTGCCCTCCAAGATTAAACGTTAGACTTTCAACCGGCCCAACTTCACAGTTAGCTGAACCCCGTTGAGAGAACCGACTAGAGATTCCCAAAGTTTCTGTGTCGTATTCAGACTGTGGAGAAACATAAACAGTTTTTGCGAAATCTGTTTCGAGTGTCCACACTCTGACTCAGAGTGAGAGAAGCTGTGTCCTCGACCAGCCCTATCCCCTGAAATACTCGTGGGGGAACAAGGGTTTGACTTTTACTAAGTTGACCTTGAATCCTAGAGATATGAGATGGTTTAACGTAACGTAGACATGACTGATGCGTAACTTTTCTGTTTCTGCCACCACCAGTTAGTCTCCCAGATACCACCAGACCCTGATCCCTTGTTCTAACAAGGGCATCAGGGCTTGTGGGACCTTGCTTGAATGCTTGTGCCAAATTGAAAACAGTCTTCCAAACTGCTGGTGAAATCAAAGAAGGAATTAGAACTGGAGACAGAACTACTTGGCTTGCAATACGGTCAAGAAGTTTCTTCACTAAGAACATCCTCAGATCCTGCCTTGCTCGAACTGCCTCTAATAAGGCCGTCCGAATATCTCCTAAAGACTTGGATGGAAGTCTGGAGAAGCAAGCGCCGGGAAAGTTCAATGGCTTTCCTGACTTCCGCGGCTTCTATTGCCTGAGAAGAGCGTAACAGAGACTTTGTTACTTGCTGGGAACCATATATTGCGAAAACAGTTTAAAAACGCTTTTCCTCTTAACCTAAACTCGCGGTCTAGGTAAGCTGGGGAAGGCGTGCTAATGGCAGCCAAGCAGAGGGGACTCCGCCGGCACCAAAACCGGAAGAAAGAACCAAGAATGGCGTTCTGGAGGGATTTGGTGGTAAGAATAAGTCATGGTTATAATAACTTGGAATGTCCTTAATATGAACATCCAAAACATTTCCGTAACATTGCTACCCCTGACTCATCAGGCCCGTAAAAAGAGGCATAGCTCCTGTATTTTGACTGGCGCCTTGTCTAAAGGAGGGGGAGATATGTCTGATATGACTCGCACAGTGGAAGTAGTGAGAGCTGCTGTGCCTGGCACATTGGAAATTGGGTCTGACACAAGTGGATGGCTAGGTATTTTAGCTAAAGCAAATGATGTAGCCAGAGGTCGCACATTCGTCGACATCGCGGGATCTCCCGTATCAGAAGGAGTTTCCGGCGTAGGGCCAAAGAACCTATTAAGTGCATTCAATAGTAGTCCATCAATCTCTTCCGCCGGTACATACCTAGCCGATGACGAACTCCGTGGAGATTCGACAGTACCCTGAGAGTCGCCTAGAAGGTGACTGGACTCTTCAACCTCCATCTCTGAGACCAGAGATCGTTGTTCTTCATCCGTTAAGTCTGGCTTATCATGGGAAGATCCCGCCGAAGCCGGGACCTCCACATGTTGCCATGTTAAAACTGGGGTAGAAGATGGTACAACGGCATCCCGTGGACGTCAGCACTAGTTGAGTCACAAAGGGATGTGTTCTGTCCTGCCAGGACTGTGAGTATCGCCATACACCTTGGCTGTGGCTGTCCCTCGCTTGCGAGCTCGGTATACTCTCTGAAAGAGAGCCCTGTAAAGGTTTATGATAATTAAAAGCTCCCATAGCTCATTAACACATTGAAAGCAGAGCTGGTGAGCAAAATCATAAAGTATACTAATTAATTTAATTTATATTTAATTGTATTAAAATAAATTACTATAAATAAACACAATATTATCCTAATATAATCATAGAAAATATATATGGTTATTATTATTCAGTGATTAAATTATTTCATTAACAAATAAAAATAATATAGGGATACCTGATCTTAACGGCGTTGAACATACAGCAATGAGAGGTTCAAGTGCCGACATGACAGAGACTGGGGGAAAACTACCCCGCCCCCGGGAACTACCTGGTCACCTGGTGCAACACCGGTACTCCGCCCTGGAAAGAGAATTTTCCGGGGATTAATGCTCATAGGGTTACACCCAAAAAATGGTACAAAATATGTGTCACAAGACCGCCGGTCAACGAACCGTAGCACTCCACCACTACTACTTTTCGTTTTCCTTTAGTTTCATATTAAAGATTTCAGGATATATTTACCTGTCCAGAAGATTTAAGCATATCTTCTGAATCCTCATAAAGATGAAGTATATCTTTATTAAAGATGAAGTCTTTCAAGTATCCCTTTACACTTGAAACATTAGTAAGATTCCGGCATCTTTTTATCCCATAAAAAGTCTAAGCCTATCCTAATCTCTAATCCGGCTTCTCCCAGAAGCCCTCATAGATCGCCGTCTTGAAGGCCGTGATACCCTATTGTATCAATCAATTGTTTGGCAAATGATCGCGAATTGCAAATCAGTTAATATAACCACCCGAAGGTACAACCGCCGGGTTTTTATGCAATGTCAAACCAATTGTACCTGCCCCAGACCTTTTTTGTAAAAAGGTCGCCGGGAGGGAAAAACTAAACAAACAAACGGATTGTTTCAATTGTCTTATTAAGGATTTCAGCATATCTTTTATCTGTTCCGAAAGAATTAAGCATAACTTCTGAATCCTCATAAAGATGAAGCATATCTTTATTAAAGATGAAGTCCTTCAAGTAACCCTTTACACTTGAAACACTAGTAAGATTCAGGCATCTTTTTATCCCATAAAAAGTCTAAGCCTATCTTAATCTCTAATCCGGCTTCTCCCAGAAGCCCTCATAGATCGCCGTCTTGAAGGCCGTGATACCCTATTGTATCAATCAATTGTTTGGCAAATTATCGCGAATTGCAAATCCGTTAATATAACCACCCGAAGGTACAACCGCCGGGTTTTATATGCAATGTCAAACCAATTATACCTGCCCCAGACCTCTTTGTAAAAAGGTCGCCGGAGGTAAAGACCAAACAAAATAACTGTGTGGAGCCCCCTCGCCGGGAATAACACAGGAAGCCTGATCAGGCTTGACCACAGAAAACGCAGTTTCTGATGAGCCCTCAAGCGACCAAACTCGTCGGGGTAACTTACCTATTTTAGCCATCCTGACTAAAACTCGTAAACAAAAACGGTGTTCTCGGAGCAACGAGAAAAGCGCCGGAAAGGTAACCCACACCAAACGAGACATACAGGAGGGCGTAATGCATAAAGCAATGAATAACTCAGGAAGCCTGATCCCAGGCTCGACCACAGAAAACGCAGTTTCTGATGAGCCCTCAAGCGACCAAACTCGTCGGGGTAACTTACCTATTTTAGCCATCCTGACTAAAATTCGGTAAACAAAAACGGTGTTCTCGGAGCAACGAGAAAAAAACGCCGGAAAGGTAACCCACACCAAACGAGACAGTTTAACAGATTTTATACAAAGGGTGTGCGCAAAAATATGGATACCTGAACAGGAGGGCGTAATGCATAAAGCAAAAACCGGGGCAAAGGTAGCCATGACAGAGACTGGTGGGATACTTACTCCAGGTTCTGCATAGACCCGCCGGGACCCAGCTCTGGAAAAAGAGAAAATTTCCAGGAATTAATGCTCATAAGGTTAACCCAAACATGTTCGCACACAAGTGTTAAATAACCCGCCGGGTAAGACTCAACGACGACAGCTCGCTACGCGGTGGGGTTTCCTAAGTAAAAGATTTCAGAATATCTTAATTTGTCCAAAAGATTTATGAATACCCTCTGACATAATATATAAAGACCAGCATGGCGTTTATAACTGATGAAGTCTTTCCGGTGGTGTTTGTTTCAAGATTCAATTTTGAAAAATAAAAAAATAAAAAAGACGCCGGCCCCCGAATAATCTCGTAGATCAAAAACTGGGAAGCCTGACAAATATATGAGATCTAACTTCTCCCGAAGTATCATTTTAGATCGCCGTATGTTGAAGGCGGCGATACAAAACGTATCCCTCAATTGTCTGGTTAACTAACTGAATCGTAAATTCGTTATTCCCATCCCTACAAGGAGCACCCGCCGGGTGTGAATAATAGTTTAAAAAACGTTAACCCCAATTGTGCCCTAAAGCGCCGTATGTTGAAGGAGGCGATACACAATGCATCCCTCAATTGTCTGGTCAACTAAACTGAATTTTGCAAATTCGGGCATCCCACCCTTCCAGGTTGCACCCGCCGGGTGATTTAAAGTTTAAAAGTTAACCCCAATTGTTCCTACCCCACTTCTTTGTAAAAGATCGCCGGGGAGGAAATACAACAGCATAGTTTTATATTGGCTTTGCAAAACCGAAAAAACTACAAACAACACGTGTCCGTATGAACACTGTTAGATGGGTACAGCCAACCCGCCGGGAATCAGAAGGAGCCTGAAACAGGCACCCCAGAGACGCAGTCCTGGGGAGCCACAGACACCCACTCGCCGGGGAAACAAGCCTGTTTTAAACCACGCGTGGCCAAAACTTGGCAACCAGCCGGGTTTATCAAGGTGAAACCGAGAAAAACCCGCCGGAAATAACCCACCCCGTCCAGATACCATCTGAACGCAACACCGGACCGAGGCGTAGCTAAAACACAACTAACGCCGGGCCCAACATAGTCCGTGGAATTAGCCAATACACAACTAACCCAGGACACATAAATAGTCCGTGGAATTAGCCAATACACAACTAAACCAGGATACACATCACACAGTAGTACATATTTAGAAAATAAATCAATAACACTTGTATATGTGGTAAAGCTACGAGAGGCTGGCTAGGCCTAGGCAGACGGATAACAGTAACATGTCGGAATATAAACAAAAAGCACTGAATTATATCACAACAGGAACCACCGCCAACACACCACTGTAGCAAACACTTCCGGCAAAGGGAAGAACTGACTCGGGACCCAGAAAAAACTTCACTAAGTGAAGAAAAATACGCTGGGAACGACAGCAAAAATACGCTACCTCATCAGAAAGATAAAAGGAAGCAATAACGCTAAATGAAAGCCGCCTGCATCACAAAGCTAGCTAACTGTGAAAAAGTTCACCTGTCCACAACCGGACCACGAGGGTACATCCGAAATAGATGCCCCAAACACACGACCCAAAATACACTGCACTGCGGGCAACCAGCCCAGGACACTCCTGCTACGCATATCCTAACCTTACTCGATACATCCCGGAGTAAACAAATGAGAAAAAACTCACTAGGGACGCAACAAATGCGGAACCAGCGGAGCGTGGGAGACACGTCCGGGCAGGCTGACCGCAGAGCAGAGAAGGAAGAATGACGCCTGCAGTAGCGTCTGGTCAAAGATCCACACAAGTACATCCACGATATGATGGAAAGCTTATTGGATAGTTATTCTTATTTTCTTTTTGTTTTTATTTTTTACGAAGTTTTTTCATAGTGAGAACCCAATTCATAATGACTGAAGCCATGAGTGAGGTCGCGTGCACTCATGATGAAGGCTCCTCAGATTTTAAATGCTCTGCGCGGTAAATTCAAACTACGGCGGATTAGTGTTTGAAGAGGATGCCTTATGTAATAGGCATGTTCGTCAATGATGGAGGGGCCACTATTAAATACATGGATTTCGCATGCTTTGCTTCCCCGATACTAGGCCCCCTAGCGGCCATCCTCGTCCTTCACTGATATACCAAGAATAAACTATGGAAATCAACGAATGGGAAGTGGGATGGTTGGGAGGGCCCGAGTCGTCAATGATTACGGGGCCCTACTAAATATTAGGTTTTCTCTACTTCCCTTCGGGAATTAAACCTATAATTTAATAGGGCCCCTCCATCATTGACGACTTCGCCTGAATATCAAACTGGAGGCGGGACATTCGTAAAATATCCTAACCTTAGGGAAGAAGAATCCGGATAACATTTTCTTAAGTTTTATGGTATGCAATACAAAAATAGAAAAAGGTAAAAAAGGTATAAGATTTGCTAGCAGTGCGTGGCATTAACGCCTTACGAGCGGGCCCGTCAGTAACTTCTACTACCCGGCAAGCGGGTGGTTTTACCCTAAACGACCTTGTTTCCGTGCTCTTTTTCATGCATAAACAAGAGCCAGAGCGTAATACAATTATGTATCCCTGAAAGGCGTAATTGAGCTTTCCAATGACACCAGAACCATCCTTCTACGACCACGCGTTCTCTTGCAACGATCGTGCAAGACGAGTGCAAAATCCCTAAAATACGGTAATTTCCTTACATAATTCCCTGTGTAGCGAGGCAGTGAGTGTGGAGGTGTGTGGAGTAAACGTCAGTAGTCGCGCGGGACCCGTGCCGAACGGTCATGAGCCGACCTACGCTCCTCCACCCGCTCGTCTCTCTCTCAGAGCCATTATTGCTCCAAAATTGCACACGGACTTAAGTCGGGCCCCGCAACATAGTCCTTGGTTCTCTAGCCTGACTTAAGAACATCCCCGCTAGAGAAGGGTTAAGAAACTCCTTGCTCATGGTCGGATCGTTGCAATCGATCGTATGCATGAAAAAAGTTTGACACGCATGTGTCCTGTAGAACTATAACTCTGCAGTAGTTATTTGTTCTGTCCTTAACCCATCACACCCAGCTATGTATTCCATACCGAAACCCGGGGGTTTTGGCCGAAAAACGTCTACGCCTAGGCTACCGTATCTTTGTTATTTTGACTGCTTCCACATTCCCGCGCATCCCCAAGCGTAGATGTGTTTCGTACCTGTAGAATGGCATTGAGTAGAGCTCTCTAAGTCAACTGGTTCAGTTGTGATGACGATTTCCGTGGAGATAACTTTGTGGCGATATCAGCCACTTTACACTACTTTTCACTACTTAACAATAACATACAGGCACACACGAACAAGGACGCCTCTCCTTCTTGTGGTCGGAGATGCGCGGCGTCGGTCCAACCGGCTGTTGTCTACATGCGTCGGACGGACGCCTCGCACACCAAGCTTACAGGCTTTCAAGCTGCCGGTGCCTCAGAGCCCTTCCGGGTTTCACAGTTTTTTTTTTTATGGATGCCTCAGAGCCCAACCGGGTCTGAGGGGTTAAACTAATTGTACAGTAATATTTTTGTACATTTTGGTAAAACAGACATAGTTGCAACTATGCGATATATCTTCTTAGAATTTAAAAACAAATAAAACTAATACTGGACTGTAGAACCCGTCCTATCACAGCTCGTGATGCATCACAATCTCCAAGGGTACAGAGGGGATATGGACTATTCTGCACACCCACCCACCCCTTTTTAAAACACACAACTTATAATATAACAATACCTACTGTACCCGTTGCCGTAAAGCTACACAGGTACGCTTTGGTTTATCTAGAGCAACAGACAGGTAGCGTGTAAGGAACGTATGATTGGAAGCCCAAAGTTAGGTCTTAGCAATATCATCAATTGAAAAAAATTGCAAAAATCTGAGGGATACTGCCCATTTCCTAATATCGTGAGCCCTGCTTATCACGCCGGGATTGCTTTCCCTGATAACGGCGACAAGCAAGGAAGCTAACTTCCGTTTTGAAACACGCTTACCTGTCCGGTTAACCCATAAAGCACCTGGTTGGCGAGGTTGCGCAGCCCTCATAAACTTTGTGAGTGCTTGCACAGGACATAAAAGGTGATGAATGAGGCCTCTCTTTAACCCCTCAGACCCGGCTATGTATTCCATACCGAAACCCGGGGGTTTTGGCCGAAATACGTCTATGCCTAGGCTACCGTATCTTTGTTACTTTGACTGCTTCCACATTCCCGCACATCCCCAAGCGTAGATGTGTTTCGTACCTGTAGAATGGCATTGAGTAGAGCTCTCTAAGTCAACTGGTTCAGTTGTGATGACGATTTCCGTGGAGATAACTTTGTGGCGATATCAGCCACTTTACATTACTTTTCACTACTTAACAATAACATACAGGCACACACGAACAAGGACGCCTCTCCTTCTTGTGGTCGGAGATGCGCGGCGTCGGTCCAACCGGCTGTTGTTTACATGCGTCGGACGGACGCCTCGCACACCAAGCTTACAGGCTTTCAAGCTGCCGGAGCCTCCAGAGCCCTTCCGGGTTCTGCGGGTTTTTTTTTTATGGATGCCTCAGAGCCCAACCGGGTCTGAGGGGTTAAGGCCGGGACGGAAAATTCAGAAAAAACATGGTCCGAATGTTCGTTCTTAGCAATAAAGGAAGGAGACGGCGCAATTTGAACATGGTCGTGCAGTCTCCCAAACCTGAGACAGTTTGGTTCGTTGCTCATCGCCGCCAGCTCAGATAACCAATTTCCGGTGACAAGTTCCATGAGAAAGACAGCCTTTTTCAAAAGTGAGTCAAAATCCGGCGCATTATTATACTTGCGCGATTGAAGCAATTCTAAGGCTTTATCAAGGGACCATGAGCTGGCGGGGAGGTGGACGAAGCTTGAAACACGCCCTCATAAACCCTTTCACCTCCGCCTGCGGTATGGAAAGGCCGGTGAGATCAAGGAAGGGGGTCCTAATGGCAGACAGATGATTTTTTAACGTTATGACCGAAAAATGCTTCTGCTCAAATAGATAGTCTAAGTACTTGAAAATTAAGGCTCCCGAGGCAGTCGTTTGCCCTGACTCAACAATCCAGGTTGTAAAAGTTTTCCAATGTGATTGATATTGTCTCCTGGTAGACGGTGTGTACTGATTCATTAGCTTCTTAGTGACACTTGGCCCAAATTGATTTAAACATTTGGCATAGTAAATATCCATAAGGCAAAACTGAGCGAGGTCCGAAGGTTGCCAATCGTTTCCAAGTGGAAAACGGAGACCGGGAGGGACACCGGGGTCCTGCACCACTGTTGCAATTGGTGGTACCAAACCTGGGCCGGCCAAAGTGGCGCGATCAAAGCTATCCGGCCCCGGTAATCCCTCAGTTTGTGAATGACTTTGCACATTAACACAGAGTCTGGCGGCGGAAACAGATAGATTGAGGTCCACCTGTTCCAGTTCACCAGCAATGCATCGGGTCCCCCCCGCCGGGGTTACCCTGTGACGTATAAGAAAGAGTGGGAGTCTGTGGTTCTCTACTGACGCAAACAAGTCCACCTGTGGACGGGCCGGCTTTGCAATCATCTTGTTGAAGACAGCCTGTTTGATTGTCCATTCTACTAGAGTGCTCCGCCGGCGAGAGAGAGCGTCTGCCCAGACGTTCGCCATGCCGGGGAGGTAGGTGGCATGCAGGGAAATGCCTAGCGAGTCGGCTAGGGTAAACAAAAAATCTGAAACGTTCAACAACTCTTGTGATCTCACTCAGCCTTGTTTCTGAATGCAAAAAACTGCGGTTTGATTGTCCATTCTGAACGCCATTGATTTGTTCTTCAATGTCCTGCCGTGAGATTGGAGAAAGAATAAAGGAAGTAAAAGCTTTTGCTTGTTGATATGTGATTGGCTGTCTGTCACGCAGATGCCCTGACCCTGGTGGCCTAGGCTTGACTGATATCCCCAACCTAGGGTCCCCGAGGCATCTGTGTCTACCCATACCGTAGGTGGGGGAGAAACCCATGTTACGACCAAGTAGAGGACTTCGCGCTTGGTCCAGGCCGATAGTAAGTTGTGGATTAATGGAGGAATTGGCCATAATTTCTTCTCTGGCAAGAGAGGGAACACTTTGTTGCCTTCCAGGATTAATCGCTTGGCTTTCAATCGGCCCAACTTGACAGTTAATTGTACCCAGTTGAGAGAACTGATCAGGGAATCCCACGTTTTCCTGGTCGTATCCAGACTGTGGAGGAACCGGAACAGTTTCTTACGAAACCTGCTGCGGTTGTCCACACTCTGAGTAAGAGTCAGAGCGTAGGTGTCCCAGACCAGCCCTATCCACTGAATAGTCCTTGAGGGGACAAGGTGTGACTTTGCCAAGTTCACATTGAACCCTAGGGTTTGTACAATATGATCTAACACTTGGTTTACATGGTCGAAGATACCACAAAGGATGCAAATGAAAATACCCTTTTTGTCATCCATGCTGGTTCAAATGACGTCATGCGCACCAGATCCGAAGAGTTGATGGAGAAATATCGCAAGATGATCCAGCACTACAAAAACAAGTCAAGGAATATCATCATCTCAGGCATTCTCCCCAAGATCGACGCACCTGATAAATTCTACGACAAGGCCTTCAGCACAAATAGCCGACTAAAATATTTGTGTCTGAGGGAAGAAGTTGAATTCATCAACCTCTGGGACAACTTCTACAACCAGCCTACTCTGTTCCGCAAGGATGGCACTCATCTAAACCCTGTGGGTTCAGCACGCATGGGTCGTCTCCTACACAAAGCAGTCCGCAGCCATGGATCAAAAAACGCCATCAGAGAAGAAGCAGCAGTGACATAAATCATCCAACGCCAAGAAAAAAACAGAGGCAACCGAGGACCACCAGCAATAAGGACCGAAGACAGCGAGGACCGAGGACAGCCATGAACATAAATGTAGATCCGACAAGAACCAAAAATATTATTAAAGAGCGTTCCGTGAGTTCTAAAATAACAAATTTAAAGGTTTTCTATGCAAACGCTCGTAGCATACGTAATAAATTTTCAAATTTAGAGGAGCTAGTGTTTACAGAAAATTATGATGTGATTGGCATAACAGAATCTTGGCTCAATACAGAAGATAGAGACTTTTTAGCAGAGTATTCACTTCCCGGTTATGTAATGTTTGAGAAAAGCCGAATAAATCGAAATGGAGGTGGCGTTTTACTTTATATCAAAGAAAGTCTTAACCCTACCCTCTTGTCAAAACCTCAAATTGTGAATGTCGACGCATCTTTTGTGCTAATAAAGAATAATAAAGGTACAAAAATAATACTTGCATTAATATACAGACCTCCAGCTCAATCAGTGCAAACTGACCGAGAAATTTATGAACAAATTGCAGATGTAAGTAACTCACAAGATACCGTAATTTTTGGCGACTTTAATTTACCTGTGACCAAGTGGGCGATACTCTTACTTCACACTCCGGACATGACTTGTATACGAACTTGCAAGAGAGTTCGCTTTATCAATTTGTTCGAACGCCGACCCGTGGTAATAACGTTCTTGACATTGTACTTGCAACAAAAGAAGAATTAATAGAGAATTTGAATGTTGGTGATGAATTCAGTAACAGCGACCATCGTACGATAACTTTCACTTTAAAGTTTACTAGTAACGAACCAAATAGTAGCATCGAAAAAGTCCCTAATTTCAAGAAAGCAAACTTCCATAAACTTAGAGCTATGTTTAAAGAAACTGACTGGAACTTTTTAATTAACAATAATGGCATAAATACATCTTGGAAGTTATTCGAAACCACTTACCTAAAAGCAGTGCAAGACTGCATACCATCGAAAATACGGCGTCCAGGCCATAATAATAAGCCCAAATGGTGGAATAAAGATATTTCAAACTGCCTGCTTGCTAAAACATTTGCTAATGATAGATTAAAATCCTCACAAAATGACGAAGAACGGGTGAAATTTGTAGAGCTACGACGCAAAGCCAAAAAGTTAATTAAGCAAAGTAAAAAGACCTTAGAGTTACATATTGCGAATCAAAGTAAAACAAACCCGAAAGAATTCTATAGTTATATCAGAAAGAAAAAAGTAGTTACTTCAACTGTTGGACCGTTAGTCGATGAAAAAGGAGAATACACCAAAGACGAAGTACAAATGAGTAATGCCCTCAATACCTTCTTTGCATCAGTTTTTACAACAGAAGACCTCAGTGATATCCCTACACCATCGCCGATTCAGATTGATAATTCAGATGTTCTAAGCAATATCACCGTTACAGAGAGAGAAGTATTGAATTGTTTAGATAAACTCAAGGTAAATAAAACGCCTGGACCTGATACAATCTCGCCTAGAGTTCTGAAGGAAGCTAAGGATGAGCTCTCCAAACCACTGACATTACTATTCAATAAATCCTTGCAGTCTGGAACTATGCCTGATCAGTGGAAGCTAGCCAACGTAACACCGATATTCAAAAAAAGGCAGCAAATCCCTACCCAGTAACTATCGTCCAATTAGCTTAACCTCGGTTGTATGTAAAATGCTAGAAACGGTCATACGAGACAGACTCGTAAATCACTTAGAGGAAAATAACATACTTAAAGATACTCAACACGGCTTTCGTAAAACACGTTCCTGTTTAACAAACGTCTTAGACTTCTTCCACGATATCCTCAACCTCTACGATGAGAGTAGAGCTGTAGATATTATATACCTTGATTTTCAAAAGGTTTTTGACAAAGTTCCCCACAAACGTTTACTGCTAAAACTAAAAGCGCATGGAATACAAGACGGTGTGTTGAAATGGATAGAAAATTGGCTCAGCGACAGAAAGCAAAGAGTAGTCATAAACGGTAAGGCATCTAAATGGACCAATGTAAGTAGCGGGGTACCCCAGGGATCGATACTAGGACCAATTCTCTTTCTAATTTACATCAACGACATAGATGAGGGCCTCACCTGTACAATCTCAAAATTTGCTGACGATACAAAAATTGCAAATAGCGTACTCTCAAAAGAACAAGTTGACGATATGCAACACAATCTAGATAAATTGTCATGTTGGGCCCAAATTTGGCAAATGAGTTTCAATGCGGATAAATGTAAAGTACTACATATCGGATACCTAAATGAGAAAGTAAACTATTCGATGAATGGCACTCAGCTTAAGAATGTAAACAGAGAAACCGATCTGGGAGTAACAATATCGAGTAACCTAAAACCGAGTCAACAATGTTCAGAAGTTGTTAAGAAGGCAAACAAAATAATTGGCTTTATAGGCAGGTCATTTGAGCATAAATCCAAAGAAGTTATCCTAACCCTTTACAATTCCTTAGTCCGCCCTCTTCTGGAATACTGCGTTCAATCCTGGTGCCCTTATTACCAAAAAGATATAAACAAGCTAGAACGAGTTCAACGTAGAGTTACCAAAATGATACCTAGCCTAAAGAACAAACCATACGAAGAGCGTCTTAGAGAATTAAATCTATTTCCTTTAACCCAGCGCAGATTTAGAGGTGACTTAATTCAAGTGTTCAAAATTATCAAAGGCATCGACAATATGAACTGTAGTAAGTACTTCACTATCGACCAATCTAATTACACGCCGGGAAACGGTTGCAAAATTATTGGTAAATCTTTTAACTCACACGAATCTAAGAATTTCTTCTTCAATCGAGTTGTCAACTTGTGGAATGGGCTTCCCCGAAACATTATAGACTGCATCACCATTGATTCATTTAAACTCCGCCTAGACAAATATCTCGCTTCAAACCCGCGACTGACTGCGTTTGTAAATGAATAACTTTATTTTATCCCCCCCTCAGTTACTAACCCATCTGTCCCCTACTAACTTCCTAATCCTGCCACGGACATTAGTTCCAGGGCAGTAGTTCCCTTTCCAATGTTCCCTTACCCACTCTAAACCACTGTTTGGAAACTTGATCCTCATTTTTTTGGAGGACAAGCAACCTAGAAGGGTCACTAGATCTGTTGTTGCTTGATTTCCTTTGTACTCCTTTGTACTCCTTTGTCTTGACATAATTCTAAATAGTTTGCCACTTCTAGGCAATCGTCCAGATACCAAAACACCTGTATGCCTCGAACTAACAGGGGTAAAAGAGCTTGCCGGACGAGTTTGGTAAATACTCTCGGTGCTAGGTTCAACCCGAACGGCATCCTTTGAAAGACATAAGTCTCGTGCCGGACTCTCAGAGCGAGAAAAATTGGGAACCGCTTGTTTATAGGGACATGCCAATAGGCATCTTTGAGATCGATCGAGCACATCCAACCTTGCGGAAGTGCGAGTCTGAGTTGCTGTACAGTCAACATCCTGAAGGGTGAATTTTCTATAAAGGTGTTCAGGTGCGAGAGATCTAGAACTGGTCGCATCTGCACACTGTCCCTTTTGGCACTAAGAAGAGTCTTGATGTGAATACTGGCTGATAGGCATTGACCTAAATAAGGACCTGTTTGGCCATCATTTCCTGTAATAGGGCCTCCTTCTCCTGAGACACTGCGGTATAATCCTGCGGCCGACGCAGTCGAGGCCGCCGGCGCCACCGCCAGGTGATTCCTTTGCTCACTACCTTCCTGGCCCAGGTATGCTTGGGCCAGGCTGAGCGAAATGAACGGAACGAACCCAGGTGCAACCGGGGTTCGTCCTTCAAGGCAACTCTCCAATCCTGGGCCTTTGAGCTCAGCCCTGGGATGTGGAGAGTATGAGTGGCTAGTTTTTTGGAGGGGGAGGTGGGTTGGCATCGGACACTTGACTAGTTTTGGCTGGTGCAGTGCCCTGATGACCTTTGTATGGGGCGTTACCCTTATACCCGTGCTGTTTACCTTGTTTGGGTTTGTGCTGATTACCTCCCTGCTGAGGAGGTGGTCTGGGGTCTCTTGATGACTGTTTAGGTTGGGGTTGGTACGGTTTGTTACCGCCCTTTGATTTATGAAAGGGTTTCTTAGGTGGGTCCTTCCTAGCTTGGGAGGTAACCTGCTTCCACCCACTCACCATATTAAAAACCAGACTCCAAGTCTCAGAGTTGTTGTTGTTGTTGTTGTTCCCTAAGCTGCCTGGCCGAACAGCCCCGAGTCCTTAAGGAAGGCCATGGCCACGGTCGGGCTCTCCCACAGAGCTCTCAAATAGTATAAATTGTGTTGTTGGCGTAAGTGGTTGTGTGAAATGCAGTCTTCTATGATGTGTTTTATGGTATGGGGTGCTGTGTTACAACCCGGGCAGCTGTCGACGACGGAGTCATCCAGTCTCTTCTGATAGCTCAGCAGAGCTGGATGGTGTCCGCATCTCAGCCTGGCCAGGTGGACTCTGTCCTCGCGAGGAAGGGAGGATTCAGAAGGATGGATTTCGGGAGGTCGTGCTTGCAGCTGCGTGTTGTCTATGAGTGAGTGGATGGAACGGCGAGTGATATGAGTATGGATGTGCTTCCAGAAGTTGGTTTGGGGTGGGCAGGGAGGGAGAGAAGACAGTATTTGTGTGTGATAGCGTGTGCTGTGTTATTTTGATATTTTTTGGTGTCTGTGGGTGTGTTGCCATGTAGTGTAGTGGGTGGTGTTGATTCGTGGAGGCTGATGCCAGGAATTGAGTGCCTCTCATGTCTAGATGATCTTTGACTTTTAGGACTTTGGTTTCTTGATGTAGGTGATCTGTGGGTTAAGCAGGGTGGCAGTAAGAACCGGGGAGAGAGTTACCCGGCGACCTTATGTCCGCCGGCAACTTCCTCACCAGATGGACTCTCAGATCTTGGCGGGCTCGAACCGCTTCCAAAATTGCAATTCTAATGTCCCCTAGTGACTGAATGGCATTTTGTAGCAAGTCTACGAGACAGCTCAGTAGCTTTTCTAATTTGGGGGTCAGCTATGGCCAGGATAGTGCGTGCAAGAGAGGCGGCTATTTGATGACTCACCAAGTACTGAGAGAACATCCGGTAGGCTTTATTGCGTAACTTAAAATCCCGCTCCAAGTGAGCAGCCGGGGGGGGGGGAAAGGTTCATCAAGGGCATGTAGGGACACTTTTGGGGCCACCAGAAAGTTAGTAAGGCTGAGGACACCCCTTCTGCTTTGGATACCGGCAGGGAAAAGTAAGTACAGTAGGGTCTCGTAAGATGCGAGATCAGAAGATGCGATTCGCATAAGATGCGAGGACCCCCAAATAATAAATTAATTATTTTAAGATGCGAGACTGACCATAATTTGCGAATCGGAGGCTCAAAGTGGGCTAAATCCGAGGAGAAACCTTAAGATGCGAACATTTTCTTTTAAATGCGAGCCTTAGGCGGGACGTTTTTCCGTATTTTTACGTGATCGTAAGATGCGAAATCGTAAGATGCAGACGCATCCATCGACCATAAACTCACATCTTATGAGACCCTACTGTACCTGTATGGTTATCCGGAGGAATCTGATGAGAAGATGTGGAGGTGATAGTAGTGGCAAAAACCTGAGCTTCTAACTCCCAATCTACCCAAGGGCCTACTCCCACCTGCCCCATCTGCAGTACCGGAGTCTGAGCTTGGTCCAGGGCCGGAGTTGTAGCCAACTCCGGTGTAAGAGCATTCAAGGCTTTGACATCATTGATGCCATCAGCCTTCGACCAGTCAGCAAATAGTCTTGCAGATGCGGCGGAAGGAACGACCGGCTGAATACACAAAATAAGCCGGGTTAAGTGAACTTAGTACATCCAATACCCTCCCTGCCTCGTCTTTGGCCCTAAATTTACGGCTCTTATTGATCTCAATGGACCACTCGCCGGGAACTGAGGGGTCCCCTGACACCGAAGGTTGAGCTAAAAGGGGATTCTCTGGTACCACAGGTACCCAAGAGCAGTCAATACCATAGAGGAGGGGCATGGGACCTTTCCTCAGAGGCGCCTTATCTAAAGGAGGAGGTTGGACATCAGTAACAACCCTGAGGGTGGACATAGCTAGCGTCGCCGGCACTGTAGGGCCTGGGGCAGCTGCTACCACCGGGGTTGGACAAGAAGGAGTGAATGCTGGGGGGTCTAGAGGTCTGATAACAGAGGTGCTAGGGGGGGCAGCTGAGAGAGTAACCGGGGGATCCGACAAGGCAGGGATTTGATAATGCTGTATCACTTTATGTAATAACTCATTTACCTGATCAGAAGTCATCCATTTTCTATAGGGATATTTGGATGAATGTGAACTAGCCTCAGAATAATTACTAGGGATAGACTGAGGAGCCGGGGAGAACACTCCGTCCGCCGGCTCCTCACTCTGCTGCAAGGTCTCTTCTGATTCTACCTCATTATCCGCCGGGAGCCAAGACAAATCTGGCACTGACGATGGTAACACGTTTATGTTACCGTCCTCAGTCCGTTCTGGAATGACGTTAAAGAGAGAAAGAGATGGTTCTGAGTGACGCCAATACCCCCCTGCCGCTATGGGCTGGGAGTCATGAGTCACTTGTGAGCTTAAATGGGCCCCCGCCGGATAACCTCTATATTGGTCGGCTAGCACCCTACTCAGGCCTGTCGACCTAACACCACGGGGGACAACATTCAATTTTGGTATGGCAAAAGTCACATTAGGAGGTACATGCACAGAATGTTCATGACTAGGTGTGGATTCCAATAACTCAGATCCTATTTCCGACTCCCGTGCATCACGTATAGGTGTGTCAGAGGGAGGTGTGGGAGGAGGCGGTTAAGGAGTGTCCTGCCGGCTGCTAAACGTGTCCTCATAATCCTCTCTCCGGCTCTTGTGAGACCGGGAAGAGTCCGAGGTGGAGTGGCGAGAGTGTTTCCGGGGAGACTTCGACCTAGACCTCGACTTCCGCCGCGGTGAGGGCGAGCGTCTCCTCTTGGTACGGTCAGAGTATGGGACCTCAGTGACTTCGCTCTCACTACTACTACTCACTACCTCTTTGCTGAGGGCTTTTGTTTTGACTTTGGGTCTGACAGATTTGGAGGAGCCGGGTTTCACTAAAGGTGACTTAATAATGAGATTTTCCCAAAGGACTTCGTCATCACACTGAAGCGCCTTATGGGCTGTGTCCTTTGCACAAGAATTAAATGTGGCTCTAATCTCGTGTAAGGCTGCTAAACATGATAAGTCTTTCTTCGCCAGCAAGGCGGTTTTCAATTCAGAGCAAATGGCAATCTTTTTGACAACCACACGCCTCTCGAGCAATCTAAACACTTTACGCACTTTATGCAAAGTTTGTGAGCAAAAATGGGTAAAAGGGAGTAAGTGGGCGTGACGCAAAATTCAGATCTAGGCATGTTGCCGTAATGAGAGGGTCCCCCCCTCCGCTGGGATCAGATGTCCAACTCCGCCGGAGAAGCAGTCTCTGGGGCCTGGATTTTTTTTTCTCCAGGAATCAATGCTCATAAGGATAGCCTGCGAGGTATTAAACATCCTAACCCCAAACTGCCGGAAAATTAGTTAAAGTGCACCACTACTCTAACCTTCCGCCGGATCTGTCTAGCTGACTTTCAATAATTTACCTGTGACAAAAGCCACAGGTCCCTTGACCCTTTTAGTGTCTGATCATACTGAACAAGTTTGCAAAACTATTCTTATCACTTCGTGTACACTCGACTCGTGGCGCCGCAGGCGATAAAGTCTTAACGTGTCACAGGGCCAGTCAGGGCGAGTTAACCCGACGGGCCGAGTTTGTAGCCCTGCTAGGAATGCAATTCTGCCGGGAGAGTGTGGTTCAGCTAAACCACGCCGGGATCTTTTGAACGTTCCTACCCGTTAGAAACGATAACTTGGACCCACCGCACGGGGCCGCCGGAACAGACAAAAAACTACCGGGAAACGGGGTTGGCACAGCCCCTTTCCCGAAGTCCCACACATATTATAGGTTTGACTCCTGAAAGGAGATAATGAAAACCTAATAATATTTAGTAGTGGCCCCGTAATCATTGACGATTATGCCTATTACATAAGGCATCCTCTTCAAACGCTCATTTACCGTAGTTTGAATCTACCGCACAGAGCATAAAAAATTGAGGAGCGTTCATCATGAGCGCACGCAACCTCACCCATGGTTCGTCATTATGAAATTGGGTTCTCACTACGAAAAAACTTCGTAAAAAATAACAAATAAAAAGAAAATAAGAATAACTAATCATAAGCTTTCCAAAACTTCGTGGATGTACTTGTGTGGATCTTTGACCAGACGCTGACTTCAGGCGTCATTCTTCCTTCACTGACATATCAAGTAAACCAAAATCCTTAATACATCAACGAATGGGAAGGGGATGGTCGGGAGGGCCCCAGTCGTCAGTGATTACGGGGCCACTACTAAATATTAAGTTTTCTTTATCTCCTTGCAGGAGTCAAACCTATAATTTATTAGTGGCCCCTCCATCATTGACGATTATGCCTGATATCTAAGACTGGAGGGGGACAATCGTAATCATATCATAACTCTAGCAAAAGCAGATAATCAAACAGCCACATAGTATTCTTACTTTGTAAAAAAGATATTTGTGTGCATAAACTTTATACAGCATATAAATATACAAAAAAGGTGACAAGCAGGAGCGTGCTTCGAAGAAGCCTGCTAGGACAAAAAAGGGGTTAACTCCGAGACTCTGTACACAGAGCTGGTAGTTAAGAAGGCACCCCACTTAAAGTAAGTGGTGAAAAATAAAAACATCAAAGTTTACATGTGCACATATAAACCCCATTAACTCGTGGATATATATCTAAAATTATACCCTAAAAATAAAAGGAACTCGTGTACTGTCACAGAAGTACTGAACTCTTGTACTTCTGCAGAGGTACTTACATTACAAATACAAGTTGCGGCCGCAACTTTTTTTTTTTTTTTTTTTCTATATTCCAACTCTCGGGCATAGGCTGAGAGCCTTAACATTCACCGCTTTACAATGAACAGTGAAGCCTGTGAGGTCTTGTTCCAGTCTAGGGAGTGAGACATGTGAAGCATGTACAACGAGCACCTGCCATCTTGCTTCACATGAGGCAAGGTACTCACTCATGGCCCGAAACGACCCCATCTCTGAAGCCACCTCGTTCCCGTGCTTCACTGTCTCACCCCCTACACTCGGACACACACACAACGCCACCTGTTGAGCAGATAACTCACCAGGCATTGCACCCCTATAGCATATTTTGAATATGGGAATATTCATACAGTGCTATTTAATCAGGGAACAATGAGGGTATTTTATTGACGTTTCGGTGGGCTTGTGGTAATGCACTGATACCAGGTACAGCACAAATTCCATCCCAATAATATCTTCCCGTTGATACATCGGGATTTGAACCCGGGACCTTTGGATTACCAGGCCAGTGGCAAGACCACTCCACCACACCTCCCCTAAACTACTAAGATTACTTAAAATTATATTGCTTCACAGCCAAAACTATTTACAACAAGCATTGTCGTTCTACTATGATTGTACGTTAGCACAATTTCCTGTAATGAATACTACAGAGAAATTTTATATCACAGCTCGTAAGCTCCGCACATGCACTCCGGCGGGGTCTAGGGTGTCCTATGTTACACTGACTGCCCCCCCCCCCCCCCCTCTCTTTTCTTCATCTAAACACTAAGTGACCCAGAGGCCACCTAGACCCTCTGCCGTAAAGCTATACATGGCATGGAAGGCCTGTCTAAAGCTACTGAAAGGTATCGAGTCAAAAAAGTATGATTAGAGGACCAGAGGTGCGTGGCTGCTATGTCCTCAACAGAAAAATTCTTAAGGAAACGTAAAGAGGTCGCCCATTTGCGTAAATCGTGAGCTCTACCCACAACGCCGGGATTACTTTCCTGAATGACGTCAACTAAGAGAAAAGCCAGTTTACGTTTCATTACGCGTTTACCCGTACTTGATACCCATAAAGCACCTTGTTGATTCCTAGGTGCGACTCTCAAATATTTGGTTAGCGCTTGCACTGGACATAAATTATGGTGCACCTTTCCCCTTTTCAACGCCGGCACCGTGAACTCTGAAAACATGTGATCACTGTGCTCATTCTTGGCGATGAACCCCGGGGAAGGGGCAATATGAATACAATCATTGAGCCTCCCAAACCTGATGCCATTAGGTGTGTTGCTCATCGCCGCCAGCTCAGACATCCTGTTCCCGGTAGCCAAAGCCAAAAGGAATACTGCCCTTTTTAAAAGTAAGTCAAAATCTGCAGTATTTTGGTACCGCCGGGAATGAAGTAATGACAACGCTTTGTCCAGAGACCAGGTAGGCATGAGCTGACGGGGAGGTGGGCGGAGTTTAAAACATGCCCTCATTAAACCTGTCTCCTCCGCTAGTGGTATGGTTAGACCTGTAAGGTCAAAAAATGGCATCCCAATTGCTGTTAAGTGATTCTTTAACGTTACTACAGATAGACGTTTCTGCTCAAACAGATAGTTTAAATAATTAAAAACCAAAGCCACCGAAGGCACAGATTGTTCTGTTCTGAGTATCCAAGAAGTGAAAGACTGCCAATGCGATTGATACTGTCGCTTAGTAGATTATGTGTATTGATTCATGAATTTATCGGTCACGTTTCTACCATACGGAGCTAGCCATTTGGCCTCCTGAATGTCCATAATGCAAAAGTCAGCGAGGTCTCTAGGTTGCCAATCGTGTCTAAGTGGAAATACCCGACCGGGAGCAACACCGGGTTCGGGCACCACGTTTTTAATTGCTGGTACCACGCCTGCGCTGGCCATAGGGGCGCGATTAACGAGACTACGCCCCGATAATCCTGTAGTTTGTTTACTACGTGGCACATCAGAGAAGCGTCTGGCGGCGGAAACAGATAAATGGAACTCCACATGTTCCAGTCCGTCACCAGTGCGTCGGGTCCTCCCGCCGGCGTGGTTGTCCGGCGGGTTAGGTACAGCAGGAGTTTGTGAGCCTCCGCGGATGCAAATAAATCCACTTGTGGACGGTAAGGCTTCGCAATCATTAGGTCGAAAATGTTTTGCTTGAGTGCCCATTCTACTGTTGTGCTCTGTCTCCGAGATAGAGCGTCTGCCCAAACGTTCGCTACGCCGGGGAGATAAGAAGCGTGAAGCTGAATGTCCAGCTTGTTGGCTAGTACAAAAATCTTTTCTGACACGTTTAGCTACCTCCGAGATCGCGTTGACCCCTGTTTCTGAATGCAGTGAACCGCATTCAGATTGTCCATCCTGAAGGCCACTGACTTGCCCCGCAAAGAAAAGCCGTGAGCCTGAAGGAAATACAAGGGGACTAGTAATTCTTTGACATTTATGTGGGAGGATTCTGAATGGGACCAAAGCCCTTGACCCTGATGCCCTTGGTTTGACTGAAAGCCCCAACCTATCGTGCCTGACGCATCCGTGTCCACCCATACCGTCGGCGGAGGAGAGGTCCATGACATGACTGAGTGCAATGTTTCCCTCTTCGCCCAGACCGCTAGTAAGTTGTGTATTAATTTTGGGATGGGCCATAATGTTTCCGCCGGCAATAGTGGAAAAAATTTGTTGCCCTCCAAAATTAAACGTTTGACTTTCAACCGGCCCAACTTTACAGTTAGTTGAATCCAGTTGAGAGAGCCGACCAGAAATTCCCAGACTCTCCGTGTCGTAGTCAGACTGTGAAGAAACAGAAACAGTTTCTTGCGAAACCTGTTCCGATTGTCCACACTCTGACTCAGAGTGAGAGCGGCTGTGTCCCAGACCAGCCCTATCCACTGGACCACTCGTGAGGGAACAAGGTTTGACTTTACCAGGTTTACCTTGAATCCTAGAGATTTTACATGATTTAATGTTATGTTGACATGATTTATGCATAACTGTTCCGTCTCCACCACCACCAGCCAGTCGTCTAGATACCACAAATTCCTGATCCCTTGTTGCAACAAGGGCATCAGGGCTTGCCGGACTAATTTCGTGAATATGCGAGGTGCTAGGTTTAAACCGAACGGCATCCTCTGAAAGACATAAGTCTGATGCATGATACGTAAGGCCAGAAAACATTGAAACCGTTTGTTTACCGGGACGTGCCAGTACGCGTCCGTCAGGTCTAAAGAACACATCCACCCTTCGGGCGGAAGTGTTAGCCTGATCTGATTCACTGTCAGCATCCGGAAGGACACGTTGTGAATGTGAAGGTTCAGATATGACAGGTCTACGACCGGCCTCATCTGAACACTGTCCCTTTTGGGCACCAGAAAAAGTTTGGATGTAAAAACTGGGTAATTTTGCGGAACCGGGATGATAACATTCTTGGCCACCATCTCTTGGATCAGTGACTCCACCTCTAATGAAAACAAATTTGCCTTTGTCGGCTGACGTAAACGAGGTTGCCGGAGCCACTGCCAGGTGATGCCTTTGCGTGCCACCATCCTCGCCCATGTGTTTAAAGGCCATGCGCGATGATTCGCCCGGAACGACCCAGTTAGCAGACAAGGGTTCACCAGCTGGACTACCCTCCGATCCACCCGCCGGAAGATCAGCCCTGGGAGTCAGAGAGACCTTAGTTTTTTGGTGGTGGTGGTGGTGGAAGTTTAGACGACTGGCCGGGTTTGGTTGGAGACGGGCCCTGGCCCGGCCTTTGATACCTCTGTCCTTTATGATTACCTGAAGACTTTCCTTGCTTGTATCTGTACTGACCTTGGGTGGAAGAGGATTTAGGCAAATGAAAGGGTTTTGCCCCACCAGACTGAGCTTTAGTGACTGGTTTGGGCTTGGTAAAAGTGAAAGCAGGTTTCTTAGATGGGGCGGGACTGTGCTTCAAGGCCTGAGCCATGTTAAACACCGTCCTTCACACCTCCGGGGACATTAAAGAGGCAGTTATCACTGGGGACATTATTACTTGATTAGCAATCCTATCCGGGAGCTTTCGGACTAGAGACATCCTTAGATCTTGTCTTGCCCGCACCGCCTCTAACAAGGCCGTGCGTATATCTCCCAGAGACTGAATAGAGGTCTGGAGAAGCAAGCGTCTAGATAGTTCGATCGCCTTTCGGACTTCTGTGTCCGCGATAGCCTGAGCAGATCTTAGCATTGACTTTGTTACCTGTTGCGTAACTATATACTGAGAAAAAAGTCTATACGCCTTTCCCCGTAGCCTAAACTCCCGGTCTAGGTGAGCAGTGGAAGGTGTAGAAAAGGGGTCTTTAAGCTCGCATAGATTAATCTTAGGGGCAGCTAAAAAGGCAAATAGAGCAGAGGGAACTCCGCCGGCAGAGTATATTGGGAGAGAGAACCAAGAATGGCTTTCTTGTGGAATTTGGTGTGAAGCTTTAGAAGTGAATGTAGTAGCAAAGTTCTGAGCCTCGACTTCCCAGTCCACCCAAGGTCCCGGACCCAACTGCTCCACCTGCAAAACTGGATTTGCGGCTGAGTCTGTGAATGTCTTTAAACCCAACTCAGGTGTTAGAGCCGACAACGCTTTGATATTATTGAACCCATCATGCTTTGTCCAGTCCGAAAACAGTTTTGAAGCTGACGCAGGGGGAAGGGCAGGTGTAGAAGAATATACAAAATAATCATGATGATTATAGTTGGGGATGGCCTTAATACTAACATCAAGTACATTTTCCAGCATATCTAGAGCCCTTAACTTCCTAGATTTATTCCCTTGGATTACCCACTCCCGTGGTACCGGGAGCTCCCCTGACATAGTGGATTGTACGTCTGCTACTACTCGTACATTGGAAGTAGTTAGTGCCGCTGAAGTTGGCCTAGTAACAATAGTAGGTGATACAAGGGGAGTGAGCGGAATTTGTGTCAAAGCAATGGAAGTAGCCAGAGGTCGGACATTCAATGTTGGTGTGGAAGCTCCCAGACCAACTATAGGAGGCTCTGGTTGCTGGCCAAAAAACTTAGTTAAAGCACTTGCTAATAACCCATTAATCTCATCCGCCGTGACAAATTGAGCAGAGGAAGAACTACTAGATGAAGCCTCCCTATTCTGAGAGTCATCTACGACTGAACTAGACTCGTGAATTCCCACCTCAGAAATAATAGAGCCCTCATCCCTTGCCTCCGGTTCCTCTTGAGAGGATTCCGCCGAGGCTGGGACCCCCTCATGTTGCCATGTTAAGTCAGGGATGGAAGACGGGATCTCCGCGTCCCGGTGGACTTCAGCCACTACCTGCGTTGCCTGAGACGGAAGTAAGCTGTCCCTCCATGGCTGGGAGTACCTCCAAACTCCCCGGTCTTGGCCAGAACTCACTTGTGAGCCAGGCCCCACCCCAATGACTGAGCCCTCACTCGAGCCCTCTAGCGGGTTATCACTGCCGGGAGAACCCCGTACTTCTAAAGTGAGAATATTGGAACTGGGAATAATATTTGGGGACAACCTGTCCGCCGGTATATCCCCCACCACAGTCTCTGACTCCACTTCCGACCTGTCAGATTGGACATGAGACATGTCGGGAGTAGAGGCAGAAAGTGAGGTTCGAGGCTCCGGCGAACTCCGGGAGGACTTTCGTTCATGAGACTCTTTCTTAGAAGACTTGTGACTCCGCCTCGACTTTGATGTATCACTAGAACTGTCCTTGGTCTTGTCCGTCCTACTCTTCTTCCGCGAAGGTGAAGTCGAGTGACTATGTGTCTGCTTTCTGAGAGGAGACCGTGACCTGGACCTAGATCTTGACTCTGAAGCTGTCGCCGGGGGAGACGGCTCTCGCGGTCTCTTAGCTGTGCCGGGAGAGGGAAGAAGCCCTTTACCCAGCCCAGTCTCTTCCGAATTGACTTTACTGCGGGAAGGAGGACGTTTAAGTGGGGGGGGTACTGAACCAACAAACGGTCCCATAGAATTACGTTATCACACTGCAGTGCTTTATGAGCCACTGTTGTAGCATAATTAGTAAGAAGTTGTCTGACCTCGCGTAATGCAACCGCCGCGGCCAGATTGTCATGCTGTAATACTTTGATACTAAGCTGACTACAAAAGGTACAATTCTTTGTTATCCACAAACCCCTTGATCGGTCTAAGCATTTGACACAACGAATGCACAGAGTATGTGCAAAAATAGGGATCCCGGAACATGAGGCCGTTGAGCAAAGGGCAAAAACAGGAGCTAGAGTAGCCATGGCAGAGACTGGTTAAAAGCTAACTCCCCCCGGGCCTCACCTGGTCCTCTGTGGACCCGCCGGAACTCCGCCCTGGAAAAAAGGAAATTTCCAGGAATTAATGCTCATAAGGTTACCCCAAAATGTTCTAACACAAGTGTTAATGAACCGCCGGGCAACGAGACGTAATACACCACTATTACCTCTTGCTACCCCGTAGGTTCATATGTAAAGATTTTTTAATATCTCTACGTGTTCAAAAGATTTAAGAATATCCTCTGACATGATATAAAGACAAGCAGTTCTTTATAAATGATGCAGTTTTCCCTGTGATATAAAATTCACCGGGAACCCATAATAAGACGCCGGCCTCCTTATTATAACGCAGTTAACCAGGTTAAGCCCATCTTAATCAATAGATCTGACTCCTTTCGAAGCCTTCATAGATCGCCGTAAGTTGAATGTCTCGATACCCAATTGTATCCCTCAATTGTTTGGTTAATCCTACCGGATTGTAAATCCGTGATTCCCACCCTCCCGAGGTTCAACCGCCGGGTGAAAATTAATAGAAAAGTTAACCCTAATTGTTCCTATCCCCACTTCTTTGCAAAAGATCGCCGGGGTGGAAAGACTAATTCAAACAAAACAGCCCAGTTTTTTAACGGCTTTCCAAAACCGGGAAAAACTATAGTCAACAGGTGTCCGCATGAACCCCTAGTTGAATCGGGGAAAGCCATTCCGCCGGGAAACATACAGTAAGCCTGAACCCAGGCCCCACTACAGAGACGCAGTTCTGGAGAGCCCTCAAGCCACCACTCGCCGGGGAAAACAAGCCTATTTTATAATCACGCGTGATTAAAACTCGGCAACCAGCCGGATTTTCTCGGTTGCAATCGAGAAAACCCGCCGGAAAAGGCATCCCACACCCGCCAGACGCAATCTGAGACCCAGCCGGATTTTCACAGAGCAATCGAGAAAACCCGCCGGAAACGGTAACCCACACCAACCAGATGCAATCGGAGGTAAACAAATACTGCCTGGAATAAGCCAATACACAACTTATCCAGAACACACATGACACAGTAGTACATATTTATATAATAAATCAATAACACTTGCACATGTAAAAAAGCTACGAGAGGCTGGCTAGGCCTAAGCAGACGAAGTATCGCTTAAACATGTCGTAATAAAAACAAAAAGCACTGAATTATATCACAACAGGAAGAGTCGCCAACACACCTCGAAGAAATAAACCCCAGAGAGGGAGTACTGACACGGGACCTAGAAAAAACTTCACTAAGTGAAGAAAAATACGCTAGAAACGTCAGAAAACAACAAATAAGGCAACTTCATCAGAAAGAAAAAAAGAAGCCTAATAATGCGTAATTAAGCCAACTAAATAAACTAGGCTAGCTATCCGCGAAAACGTTTCACGCGTCCACCACGGGACCACGAGGGTACACCCGAAATAGGCGTCCCAAACACACGACCCAAATACACTGAACTGCGGGCAGCCCGCCCCTGACACTCCTGCTACGCATATCCTAACCTTACTCGATACATCCCAGAGTAAACAAATGAGAAAAAACTCACTAGGGACGCAGCAAATGCGGAACGAGCGGAGCGTGGGGAGACACGTCAGGGCAGGTTGAGCACAGAGCAGAGAAGGAAGAATGACGCCTGAAGTCAGCGTCTGGTCAAAGATCCACACAAGTACATCCCCGAAGTTATGGAAAGCTTATGATTAGTTATTCTTATTTTCTTTTTATTTGTTATTTTTTTTACGAAGTTTTTTCGTAGTGAGTACCCAATTTCATAATGACGAACCATGAGTGAGGTTGTGTGCGCTCATGATGAAGGCTCCTCAATTTTTTATGCTCTGCGTGGTAGATTCAAACTACGGTAAATGAGTGTTTGAAGAGGATGCCCTATGTAATAGGCATAATCGTCAATGATGGAGGGGCCACTAATAAATATATATAATATACATAATGACATATAGGGACGTCTCCCTAACCCCAAATGAACAAGCCCGCATGCATGAACCAAAAAAGGGGGCATACATATGCATAAAGTAATGACAGAAAATTTAGAAACCTAAATTACCTGAAGCCTACGCTGGAGACCCCTAACTAGGCTGACCACGTGGTCCGAAGAACATCCCGGCAGGCGACGCTCCGGCACCCAGCAGCAGCACATCGAAGAGGGAGGCCCCCCTAAGGGGCCCAAGCAAAACACGAACCCTGGAAGGCGGAGCACCACGTGCAGACACCCTTAAGGGTGTTAATTTAGGCTTAAAAAACTCGAAATCCTGAAAATACCAATAGGTGTTTATTCAACAAGAGTCAACATCCCTTCATAAGCCAGTGAAATGTTATTAGTGAAAACCCATTGGAAATAGTATTTTTTTATGTTTTCCAAACTTTTCCTGTAATTCTAAAAACGTTATATAGCGAACTTTGAAATTAACATGCTCAGTAACTACTGGTCGTACGAGGAGCATACCTATATAAATCGAAAGAGCGTAAGCTACTCTACAACCTCCCATACGCTTTATCTTCTACTTTGCCATGTTCCTGCATAAAATATTATAAATCTAAAAAACAAAAGTAAAAATGTTCACCTATTGACCTTAGACTTTCACCTGGTTTTCTCAGCACCTATATTGCCGCACTATCGGATGTTATTCTACAGTTATTATTGGACCTATAGGAATGGTGTATATACCATTGGAAAGGTAATTAAAAACACTAAAAGGCCTATAAACCAAATTTACTCTAATAATTAAACAAAATTCACAATATGTCGTCAAAGTTGTAATTTTCTATAAATATATTCGCCTGAATCCCTAATCACCTAAATCGAACAAATACACAAAATATATAAAATGTGTTTTATAGAAACTATAGATACACCTTTTGTGAGTTGTTTGATCACATAAAACATGTGCTATGGGGATTTCTGTAGGAGTTTATCATTTTCTGCAGTACTATGATTTTCATTTTTGTTTTACCTAAATTGCAAGAAAAAAGCAAATATAAAATAAAATATATTTTGTTTATCTAGTTTTATGGTCATACTCTATACACCTGTGCCAAATTTCATTTAAATTGATAGTAAGACCTGGAAGTTTGTAATTAACCGGTAGGTCCCCTTAAACCAGAGCTTTTGCTGATATCTGAAGACAATGGTATGTACTTTCCTCAATATTGACAGTCTGTATCATGCCTCGTAGAGTGGTCGCCTTTTAGCTAGGTAAACACAACAGTTAAAGGCGTATCACAACAACAACACACGCAGTACGACAATCCGGGACTCGTAGACGCCTGTGACAATGGTACCCTAATTTAACACACACTTCCTGCGGACCTACCAATCGAGCAGCCGTGCTAGCTAATCTAAACCCTGTTACTACAACACAGATGTATACAAATGAGTAAGGACTCACTAGAAGCTCTGCGAACGTCGAATGAAGCGGACACGGCGCGAGCCCTGTTGACGGTAGGGACGCGGAAGTTGGAAGGACGAGAATGGCCGCTAGGGGGCCTGGTGTCGGGGAAGCAAAGCAGGAGAAATCCACGTATATGGCAAGTCATATAATAACAGATATTAAGTTATTTTTGTTTTATTTTTGTTTACAGATTTTTGTCTGTATCAAAATGACGATCCCATGAGGGAATTAAGCGTGCACTTATGACGAGTTCTACATGATACTTCCGCACGGGATATTAAAAATGCTGGCGCAGGATGTTGAATGGAGACTATTATTATTAATAGGCGAAGTCGTCAATGATGGAGGGGCCCTATTAAATACGATCTTATAGCAACCTGGAACCGCGGGTAGCGACAAGCCGCATAGCCGAGAATAGCGGGCAGCAGCGGCTAGCCGGAGTAGAGTTGCCAGCGTTGGGACCTTGGCAACTCTGATTTTAGTGCGCAACGCCAACGTCGGCATATGGACGATTCGCCCCAGTATAGGCTGAAATTTGTGTCCCTCTTGGTGTAGACTATTTGCCCCTACTGCAAGACTTTTCGCCCTAATAATTATAAATGCCAATGAAATAATGGTTTTGTTTACTTATCCTATTAAAAATATATTCATAGGCCTATTCATATGTCACCCTAACACGCATTGACACTGACCAATCTTCATTAATTACCTTGCCACACTGACCCTGGCGCTTGGTATGACCTATCCTAGTCTACCAATGGCGAAGACTGAGTTTATTACATGGCTTGCCATCTAGACAAAAGGAAGGCAGGGAAAGCAGGAAAATAATCAGGATGGAATTAAGAGAGCTAGGAGACGAACGCCCTGCATTAGCATCACAAAAAATAATAGGCCTAACCTTACGAGAATAACCTCAGTTAAGCTTGTGTTGTCGTTGTGAAAGATTATCAGACAGGTTGTTAGGTATCATTGGAACGACATACAGTATATTTATATAAAAGCCTCCAATAATCTTGTATCCAGCCAGTAGGGCGAATTGAACCTTGGGCAAATCGTCTAGGATTCCGACCGTCACTTGTGGCAGCCTCGCAGGACGCCACTACCTTCCATTATTAATTTTTTGTGGCCTCGACATCTGGCACAGGTCCCAGTGGTGGGGAAGATGGTGGTGGGGGTGGAGAGAAATGGTCAGGAAAAGTAGGAGGTGTGAAACGAGTGAAACAGGCAAGAGAATATATGCGGGAAAGGCCTAGAAACGATAGGTCGACTGGCAGCGTACCGGTATATACGCATTCAACTTCAATAAACAACATTAAAAATTAATATAAAGTAAGTTTTAATATCCACCTTGCATGCCTAATACAAGATTATGTTATTAATGTTGCAATTTTACTTGATAAATGTGATTTCGAGACGAAAAAAGTGGGACTTTTGAAAAAGTCTTAGGACTAATTCGATTTATTTAGGTAAAAAGTTTGCCCAGCAGATAGCGATTTCGCGGATAGCGGTCATTTCGCCAGTCTAATACATTTGCTACCCGCGCGGCACCACTGTATGATGTAATTGGCATAACAGTATCTTGGCTCAATACAGACGACAGAGACTTTTTAGCAGAGTATTCACTTCCCGGTTATGTAATGTTTGAGAAAAGCCGAATTAATAAAAATGGAGGGGGCGTTTTATTTTTTATCAAAGAAATCCTCTTGTCAAAACCTCAAATTGCAATAAAAATAAAAAAGGGTACACAAATAATTCCGAGAGACAGAAATGAGCGAGGTACGTGGAGAGTAAGAGGGTGGTGAAGAGAGTAGTGAAGGAAAGTAAGAGAAGAGTAGATGAGGAATTTGGAAGGAATCTGAGTGTAAAATGGAGGGAGAGTAAGAAACTGTTCTGGAAAAAAGTCAAGAAAGTTAGGGAAGGTAGCAAGGGAAACAGTAAGGGTGTGAAGGATAAGAATGGGAGAATGCTAGCCGAGAAGCAAGAGAGAGTCGAAAGATGGAGGGAGTACTTCAGTGAGTTGCTAAATGTAAGGAATGAAGAGCCAGCAAACATAGCTGGATATGGAATGGGAGGGAGAAGAAGAGGAGTAGTGGAGGAGGAGGTGGGGATCAGGAGGTCAGAAGTGTGGGAAGCCATGAAAAGAGTGAAGTTGTGGAAAGCACCAGGAACAGATGGAGTGTGTGGGGAAATGTTGAGGTATGGTGGTGAGATAGTGATCGAATGGGTATGGAAAATGTGCAAACTAGCATGGGAGAAGGGGAGTGCACCCGATGACTGGAAGACTGGCATAATAGTCCCCCTATATAAGGGCAAAGGGGAAAGAGGAGTGTGTGGTAACCACCGAGGAATATGTCTTCTAAGCGTAGTAGGGAAGGTATACAGTAGGGTAGTGATTGAGAGAGTGAGAGTGAGAACGGAGAAATGGATAGGCGACGAGCAGGGAGGTTTTAGGAAGGGAAGAGGATGTGTAGATCAGATTTTTATCCTGAATTGTGTTGTGGAGAAGTATCTGGAGAAGAAACAAAAGGTGTATGTTGCCTTTATGGACTTGGAGAAGGCCTATGACAGAGTGGATAGAGAAGGTTTGTGGAAAGTACTTAGAATATACAGAGTAGAGGGCAAGTTGCTGAAAGCAGTGAAGAGCATGTATGAGGGTGCAAAGGCGGCAGTACGTGTGGAGAGTGTGCAGAGCGAGTTCTTTGACCTGAATGTTGGTTTGAAACAGGGGTGTGTGATGTCCCCGTGGTTGTTTACTGTTGGATGGAGTCATGGATGGTCATGGATGGAGTCATCAAAGAAATACTATCAAGAGCAGTGGATGTTGGTGTATCGCTGAAAAGGGAGGGAATTGAGTGGAAGCTACCTATACTGCTGTTTGCGGATGATACAGTTCTGATGAGTGATAATGAATGGGAGTTGCAGGGTCTGATAAATGAGTTTGGAACAGTGTGCGAAAAACGGAATTTGAAGGTAAATGCGGGGAAGAGCAAGGTTATGGTCTTCGAAAGGGGTGAAGTCACAGAGTGTGAGGTGAAGCTGAACGGTCAGGCTATGGAGATCGTCAACTCTTTTAAGTATCTGGGCAGTGTGTTGAGTAAAGTTGGGACTATGGATGAAGAAGTGTGGGAGAGGGTACAACAATGACAGTGTGGTAATCCCGACACTGACTTACGGAAGCGAAGCATGGACGTTGGTTGAGAGACTCAGACCAAGAGTGAGAGCAGTGGACATGAATTACTTAAGGAGTGCGTGCGGAGTTACATGGAGGGATAGACAGACTAATGAGGAAGTAAGAAGGAGGTGTGGTGTGGAGGTAGATGTGCTGGAAAGTGTGAAAAGGAACAACTTGAGATGGTTCGGCCATATGGAACGTATGGAAAGCGAGAGAATGACTAAGAGGGTGTACGAGAGCGAGGTGGAGGGACAGAGAGGGAGAGGTAGACCGAATGAGAGGTGGAAGGATGGAGTGAGGAAGTACATGAACGAAGGCGGTGCTGGTTGGGGGGAGGGGCGTCGACTGACTGGGGACAGAGGTGCATGGGGGGGTTCGTTCGTGGCCACCCCTTCGGGGATCACGGCGTCAGGCAATAGATAGATAGATAGATAGATAGACACAAATAATACTTGCATTAACCCTTCTTGCCCGGGCAGCCTTTCTAAATGACAGCGCTCGTATCCGGGTGATCTGGCTGAAAATCAACACTTGTAAACAAAGACCTATCTCCGTTAATACAATAGCTACACTAATAAAAAAAATGTCAAAATGTACTTCATACCTTGCTGTGTAGACTGGCGTTGAGTAGAGCTCTCTAGATCAACTGGTTCCGGAGTTATGGCGATGTTAGTGGAGGTAACTTTTGGCGCGTATTTACCTAGACGCGTCCGAACACTCAACTGCGGCCCCGGCTACGACGCACTATTGCACTCGTCGCCCCACCTGCAATTATGCCGGGAAGCGATTTGAGTGTTTTTATTGTTTATTCTGCCATTTATTATAATTATTATGTTATTTTCATTCAATAAAGTTATTTTTATGAAGTTATTTGTGTGTCTCACTTGTATTATTATTATATTCTTAGTGTCACTTTCACTGGACTATGATAATTTATAGTATCATTTTCACATTTATGTATTGCTAGGTAAGATATAATATATATTTTGGTGTCACTTTCACTTGTTCATATTGTTATGAAGGCACTTATTATAACTTATTTGTGTCTCTTTCACTTTTACTCAGTTTTATTAGTATTATAGTGTCACTTTCACTGGACTCGGATAATTGATAGTGTCATTTTCACTTATCTATGGTTATGTTTTTTTTTCTTTTTTCTATGTGATTGAGGGAGGCAAAAGGCAGAACTGCCTATAGCGAGTGCCTCCCCCATAGTTGAAAGAATGACAGGGCCAAAATCAAGGGACGTTCGAGCCAAAATGCCTGGACACACTGACTTTGAAGCAATTTAAGTCATAGGAAGAGGGAAAGACTGATTCTGGGAGAGAGTTCCAGAGCTCAGCTGTTGGGTAGAAGAAAGTTTGAGAGTAACGTTTCACTCTTGGGTTGGAGAGTTGCACAGAGTATGGGTGGGATTGAGTTGCAAGACGGGTACCACGTGCCCTACGTAAAGGAGGTGGTATACACTGGGAAAGCTCTGAGGAACACTGATTATTATAGTAGCGATAGAATAGCGAGAGAGATTCAACATTGCGGCGGAGAGAGAGAGAGATTGCAGAGAGTTGGTGAGTGGACGGGAGTTAATGATACGAAAGGCCTTCCTTTCAACTTTGTCTAGGAGAGCGGTGTGAGAGGAACCTCCCCACACATGTGAACAATACTCAATACAAGGACGCACTATGCCCCTGTACAGAGCAAGAAGCTGTGCAGGGGAAAAGAACCCCCTAACGCGGTTGAGCACACCCAGCTTCTGGGAGGCTGCCTTAGCAAGACTGGTAATAAACTGGTAATAAACTGGTAATAAACTGGTAATAATACTGGTAATAAGTGTCACTTTCACTTGTTCATATTGTTATGGAGGTACTTATTATTAGTTATTTGTGTCTTTTTCACTTTTCCTCATTATTTTATATTATTAGCCTACATTTTAGTGTCACTTTCACTGTCATTGTCATTGTCACGGGCACTTCAATATTGGACTAGAGTGTGAAACTCGTTGAAGCACTGTCCAGCGCACAGTGCCACTTCACACTCGAGGCATTCCCATGTGGTTTTTGTGGGTTTACAGGGTCTGCGAGTTTTTTGGCTACACACATGGCACCTCTTCTGACTCCTAGCTCTACCACTTGGTACTTTGGGAGGAAGGGGGTGGAGCTGGTGCTTCCTGAAGTAGTCTGCACATGCCGTGCAGTCCAGCCGGCCTGGTCCTTGTAGTGGTCTCCCGGCTGTAGCATGTTTTTCCAGGAGTTCAAGTATCACCTGCTCGTGGAACTTGCGCAGGGACTTGTACTTCTTGGCTCCGAGTATTCAGTCGGTAGATATTGTAGGCATTGAAGGCTGACATATCTACCGTATGCAGAACAAACTTCTTGTACCACCTGCAAGATGTTCGCAGGCAGTCGATGAAGCCCATCTGCATGTCGGACCTTTAGATGAGACGCATGTTGATATTGTAGTCCAGAACAGCAGCTGGTTTCTGGACGGGGTTTTTGGTCTTCCTGTCCACCTTCTCTGTGGCGACCATCTCGGCTTTGTGGCATGTGGTGAGGAGGTTGACCTTCCGCTGGTTATGCCAGTGGATAGAGAGGATGGGGCCACTCTTCTTGTGGAAGATCTCCGTCTTCTTGGTGATTGGTCGGGTACACTGGCATGCCCTTCCTCTTGGCCTTGACTGTGCCGACAGTTCCGGTCTTGCGGTCATGGAGGTACTTGGTGAGGATTGGCGACGTATAATAATTGTCTGTGTACAGGATGTGGTTCTTGTGGAAGTGTTTCTCCATCATCTTCTGTATGACAGCGCCGCCAAATCCAATGTCGTGGTCAGTTACAATTTCGCCACCACTGCCGCTGTAGACCACAAAGTCCAGCACATACCCCGTCTTGCAGTCGCAGAGGACGAAGCGCTTGATGCCGAAATGGTGTCACTTCGACGGGATGTACTGTCGGAAATGCAGCCTACCACGGAACAGGACCAGAGACTTGTCGAGGCACATCTTCTGGAATGGAATCAGGTAGGTGGTAAACCGATGACGTATCATGTCATACAGCTTCCTGATTTTCCATAGCGCGTCGGGAAGGTGGACATGCATGTTGTTGGTCAGGTGGAGATACGACAGGATGTCAAAATACCTGTCCCTGGACATGTATTTTCCGAATGCTGGAGTTGTGATGAGGTCGGCAGTTATCCAATAATCAGCCAGTGCGTGTTTCCTGATGTGTGTCATCAGCATAGTTAGTGCCAGAAAAACATACATTTCTGCCACAGTGACAGCTCGCCATGCCACCATCATGGCACTGGTCTTCCTGCCAAGAAAGTTAGCACAGATTTCATGGTGATTATTAGTTTCCTCGACGAGGTATTCCATGACCTCGTTGTCGTAGAAGCCACAATAAAGTTCACTGGGTGTAGCATCTGGGCCACAGGCATATGCTGCTGTCACCCCTGAGCCAAGCTGCTCCTCGTCAAAATTAGGACAATCTGGCTCGAAATCTGCCCCATCTGTCCAGACAAACAACTCCGATGAGTGCACACGCGCAGGCACACGCCCAGGCACACACCCAGGCACACGCCCTTGCCCAGGCGGACGCCCATGCCCACGCCCAGGGGCAGCGGCAGCGGCGTCGGCAGGCTGAGCCGCACGCCCACGACCTCGCCCTCGAACTCGTCGTGTTGGGATTTCCTCTTCTTCCACATCCTCTTCGTCCTCCTCCTCCTTAGGTGATGTCAGGTCATCTGGGGCAATGTTGGGGTCGTCAAATTCTTCTTCGGGGGACAATTCTGGCGAAGAAGTGACCGGGCGTCGGCGACGTGGGGGGCGGGAGGCTGCGGGGGATGGAACAATGGGAGCCTCAGCCTCGGGAGTTGGACCCCTTTTGCGGCGAGCCGAGGGCTTCTCCGCTCCAAATAATGCTCTTCGATGTGAGGGCTGTGGTGGCACACTGTGGGAGGACAATGCCGCACCACTAGTACCACTTGTAGAGGTCCTTTGCTCATCCTGAGGGAGAGATGAAGCCAAGGGCTGTGAGTGACCCGAGCGGCTTCCCGAGTCAAGGCGTCGGGACAAAGGAATGCGGGTGGTCACTAGACCAGGGTTGGCGTCACCATCACTGTCAACGCCTTCCCTTTCTTTTTCTGCTGCCCTGCGTGCTTTCTTGGCTGCACTTTTCACCAATGTTTGCTTATACAAATATTTGCCCACTTTCAAGGGTGTACGGGCAGGCAAAGGGGAAGGGGAAGTTCCCGGAGTAGGCCTAGGCTGACCAAGCAATGGCGGTGGGGTAGGCCCTGGCTCAAGCACACTCGGAATTTCTACTTCACCTTCATTCACCACTTCTACATCAGGGTCATCACTACTGTCTCCTCCCTCCAACAAATCAACATTGTCATAACCCTCAAACCCCACAAAATCATCCTCTTCACTCGCACTAATAAATTGTTCTTTGTCGATCAAGCTGTCGCCACTGCTTTTTTCGATGGCAAAAAGTTCTCTCTCAATCGCACTATCACTTAATAAAACCTTTGGTTTCTTACGTTGTGGCTTTTTCTCGCTTGCAACAGGCGTCGACGTAGCTAGCGGGGTAGCAGTGGGGCGCACAGGAGGTTGCAGGGAATCGGACGCGTCGGAAGACATTTTTTTGCTATAACTCACTCTGGCGGGCACGTACAAACTGATAACGGTAGTAGTTGAGGCTTGGTGGCGCTGCGATCGCCCCTGCAAAGGAAATTTTCGCCGAGCGAATTTCAAAGCATGCTTTCAAGCATATGGATTTTAAAATGACACCCGGGCTCCGGCCCCTAGGCCGCACTGTCATTTTAAAATGACACCCGGGCAGGAAGGGTTAATATACAGACCTCCAGCTCAATCAGTGCAAACTATCTATCTATCTATATACTCAGGCCCAATCCCCACTATTCCTTTATTTTTTGGGGGGGACTCAAGACCAAGCCAAGATCAGTACAGTACAAACTGACTGAGAAATTTAGAAGCAAATTGCAGACGTAAGAAACTCGCAACGGAGTCGCAAGATACCATAATTTTTGGCAATTTCAATTTACCTGTGACCAAGTGAGGAGATAGTCTTACTTCAAACTCTAGACAAGCCCTATATGCAAACTAGCAAGAGAGTTCGCTCTATCAATTTTTCAAGATCTCCAACCCGTGGAAATAACGTCCTTGACCTTGTACTTACAACAAAAGAAGAATTGATAAAGAATTTGAATGTTGGTGATGAATTCAGTCGAATTTGAATGTTGGTGATGAATTCAGTAATAGTGACAATCATATTATCACATTCCATTTAAAATGTAATAGCAACAAACTCAAAGCCAGCAAAAAGAAGGTCCCAAATTTAAAGAGAGAAAACTGATGTAAACTTAGAGCAATACTTAAAGAAACCGATTGGAGTTTTCTGATTAACAATGATGATATAAACCAATCATGGAAATTTTTCACCACATCTTACTCAAACGCAGTACAGAATGCATACCATAAAAAAACGAAGATCAGTGCATAATAATAAGCCTAAGTGGTGGAATAAAGAAATAGCGGAGTGTCTGCTTGCCAAAAAGAATGCTCATGATAGATTAAACATTTCTGATAACCAGGAAATAAAGCGATATTAATACAATGCAAAGCCAAACAGTTAATTAAACAAAGTAAAAATACGCTAAAGATATATATTGCAAATCAAAGTAAGAAAACCCGAAATAATTTTTCAGTTACATCAGGAAGAAGGTAGTGACTTCAACGATAGGACCGTTAATTGATGAAAATGGAGACTACAGTACACTAATGATGAAGCAAAAATAAATAATGCTTTCAACATATTCTTTGCATCAGTTTTTACAACAGAATACCTTACTAATATCCCTACAGCATCACCATTAGGGGAGGTGTGGTGGAGTGGTCTTGCCACTGGCCTGGTAATCCAAAGGTCCCGGGTTCAAATCCCGATGTATCAGTGGGAAGATATTATTGGGATGGAATTTGTGCTGTACCTAGTATCAGTGCATTACCACAAGCCCACCGAAACGTCAATAAAATACCCTCATTGTTCCCTGATTAAATAGCACTGTATGAATATTCCCATATTCAAAATATGCTATATGGGTGCAATGCCTGGTGAGTTATCTGCTCAACAGGTGGCGTTGTGTGTGTGTGTAAGTGTGAGAGTCTGAGTGTAGGGGGTGAGACAGTGAAGCATGGGAACGAGGTGACTTCAGAGATTGGGTCGTTTCGGGCCATGAGTGAGCACCGTGCCTCATGTGAAGGCAAGATGGCAGGTGCTCGTTGTACTCTACGTGCTTCACATGTCTCCCTCCCTAGACTGGAACAAGACCTCACGGGCTTCACTGTTCATTGTAAAGCGGTGAATGTTAAGGCTCTCAGCCTATGCCCGAGAGGAAGTAAGTTGGAATATAGAAAGAAAGAAAAAAAAAAAAAACAAAAAAAAAAAAACAGCACAACTATATATTTTGGATGCTCTTAGCAATACCAGCATTACAGAGAGAGAGGTACTGAGACGTTTAGATAAACTCAAGGAAAATAAATCACCTGGACCCGATACGATCTCACCTAGAGTTCTTAAAGAAGCTAAATGTGATCTCTCCAAACCACTGACACTGCTTTTCAATAAGTCCTTGATAACTGGGATTGTGCCCGATGAGTGGAAGCTCGTGAACGTTACCCAAATATTTAAAAAAGGCAGAAAATCCTTGCCTAGTAACTATCGCCCAATCAGCTTAACCTCTGTTGTATGCAAAAAGCTATAAACTCTGATAAGAGATAGGCTCGTAAACCAGCTGGAGGAAATAAATTTACTAAAGGATGCCCAACATGGTTTTCAAAATAATCGTTCCTGCTTGACCAACCTTTTAGACTTCCTCCATGACATCCTTAACCTATATGATGAAAGTAAAGCTGTAGATATTATATACCTTTGATAAAGTTCCGAAAAGATGCTTCTTAATGTAGCTACAAAACGCACAGAATACAAGTCGATGCCTTGAATTGGATAGAAAATTGACTCGCAGAAAGAATGCAAAGAGTAGTCATTAATGGAAAAGCATTAACAGGGACCAATGTAACTAGCAGTGTACTTCAAGGATCAGTATTGGGGCCAATTCTCTTCCTAATCTACATTAACGACATAGACGACGGTCTAACCTGTACAATCTCATAGTTTGCAGATGATACAAAAATTGCAAATACTGTACAGTGGTCCCTCGCATTTGGCAATTTAATTAGTCTAGCCAAACCAGCGCCAAAAGTGTATTTCGCTAAACGCGAATAGTACTTTAACCCGCTGAGACCCAGCGTCGCACGTGTTGCGTCAGCAATGTTCGATCACCAGAACCCAGCGACGCAACGTTTGCGTCCTGGCCGGTCCGGTCCTAATTACTCCGGTCCTATGGCACCCCGAGGGCTCAGATTTGTATGGGAACTGTGTAAGTATCCCAGGCACCCATGCCGATGGTTGAAAACTCTCAAAGTCCAACCGCGTGCGCGTGAGCGCGCAAAAACATGTTTTTTGGGGGAAATTGCCTTCAATTTTTTACTCTTGTAAAATCCGTTTTCGGGGGCTCTGTAGGACCATTTTTTGCACTTTTTGACCCATTTTTTTTTTTTTTTCCCTTCATTCCTAACCCATTCGCTATTGTTTCTGGAATAAAAAAAAAATTCAAAACCTGCTGGGCGCTGGTGGTACATTTATTAACCCTTAATTAGCGGCTCACCACATAAGTCGAGTTAAATAAAGCTGGACTATGTGGCGGCGCTCGACATAGGTCGAGTGGCAATTTCAGCACGTAATGTTGCTGAGAGAGAGAGACAAGTGGTGGCAGGAGACTAGCGAGCGTATGACTGCTCCAGACCACCGCGGCGAACCTACTGACACGAATCTCAGCTCCCTCCTCCCTCTCTCACTCGCTACATACTGAATTATATGGGGAAAGTACCGAATTACATGCATTTTGCACTCGCGTTGCACGGTTATTGCAAGAAAACTAGCCATCATAAAAGGATCGTTATGGTGTCATTCGAAAGCTCTGTTTATGCCCTTTCAGGGATAGGTACTTGTTTTACGTTCTGGGTCTTATTTAGGCATGAAAATGATCACGTAAACAGCCCTATTTTGGCTAAAAACACCCCGCTGGGCGGTACATATAAATAAACCGCATAGGCCGCTCGTAAGGTGTTAATAACTAGCTGGGGCTCAGCGGGTTAAATGGGAAAATTATCCATAAGTCTTTGACGAGGCCCGAGTTCACCCTTTTCAAACCGCCCGCCATGCGCATCATCGATCGCCGACACTCGGCGCCGTCTGCTTACTCTGTTTTTGCTAGAAGACATAGGCCTAGCCTATTGGTGCCCTTAGTCTTCTATTTAATTTTGTTTTAACAATACTCAGCATCCATTGCATAGTGTTTTACCAGAACCTTTTATTCCAATTCGCGCAACAAGATTTACGAGGAGTCTTAATGACCTTGCCATGACTCCAATTAATGTTTCTACATCTCAGTTTTCTCAGTGTTTTATTCCTTCAATGATTCCCTTTTGGAATCATTTGCCAAACGAGGTTGTACAGTCAACCCATATCTCAGCTTTTAAGTCCAGAGTTAATGTTTTATTAAATTTTTGTTTTAATCATGATTTTCTTTTATTCTTTTTAGAATGGTGTTTTAATTGACAAACTGATCTTTTCTTCTGGGCTCTCTAACTATGGTAGCCCTTTTCCTTTTTCTTAGTTGTCTTAGTCTCTCCAGTACTTACGGGTATTTTGTGGGGATTCATCTTTTATAGGTGTATCTGCACCCTGTTGGGAGGCTTAGACAGCTTCTATAATTATAATAATAATAATAATAATAATAATAATAATAATATACCCCTGCTCTTGGAGAATACACAGAGGTCCCTTCTCGGCCGTTGGCCGTAGACTCTGCCTTCACACATTTTCAGCCAATTAACTCCCTAAATGCCTTGACATACCTAAGAGAACTCAATAAAACATTCTGTTCATTGGACCCGATAAATGTATCAAAGATAAGTACAGCTTATGAGACTGCATCACCTTTCATTGCTTCAATTGTCAATCGCATCTTTGAGGAAAATTGTTTTCCAAATTCTGAAAAACACGCCTTAATTCGGCCTTTACTGAAGAGGGCAGGCCTAGATTGTGATAATTTGGTAAACTATCGCCCTGTGTCTAACCTGTCATTTCTGTCTAAGATTGTCGAGCGTGCAATACTGGACCAGTTGCTGCCTTTTCTGGAGCGGAACCGTTTCATTCCCCAGTCTCAGTCTGCTTATAGGAAGCTCCACTCAACGGAGACAGACCCGAGCAGGATTTATAATGATTTAGTCTCGAATACATGTTTTGGACGGTGTTCTCTTTTGGTTTTGTTGGATCTCTCTGCAGCGTTTGATACTATTGACCATCAGTTGCTTCTGAGAGACCTTTCTGGTTTTGGTGTGCAGGGAGATGCACTCCTGCTTCTTCAGTCATATATTACCGATCGCAGTCAATGTGTTGTCATTGGTGGCTCTATGTCAGAACCATCATCGCTAAAGTTCGGGGTGCCTCAGGAATCAGTTCTTGGCACTGTGTTGTTTATTATCTATGCCTCTAGTCTTTCATCCCTACTGGATGCACATGGTGTTAAGTATCATTTCTATGCAGATGATTCACAGTTGTATATTGAAATTAATAATATCGATGAGGTAAAGAATACATTTTCATCACTTTTGTCAGACTTGAAGATCTGGATGACTAGAAGGAAGCTCAAATTGAATGACAACAAGACAGAGATTATAGTCATAAATGGTAATTTGAGAAATAGTGTCCATGAAGATTTTGGATGTCTAGAATTCGGTGAATCACAGCTCCAACCTTTGGAATCGGTGAAAAACTTAGGCGTTGTATTCGACAAAAATCTGAACTTTAAGAATCATATATCAGTATGTAGTCGATTCCGAATCAATAAGGGAGTTTGAAAGTAATCTTGATAAAGCATGGGGAAGACAAGATTTGAAGTTTGATTATAAAACAAAAATACAGAATAGTAAAAATGTTGCGTCTGCTACCGCCGCCGCCAACACAGTGAACGACCGCAGCAGTGCAAGTACTGGTACTGAGCTGGATACACAGGCATAGTTTGCCTTTTTCCAGAGGATCTACTGTAAGAAACTGTAAGAATAAATAGTGTCGTGAAGAGTTGTCCCCTTTACATTCGTAACCTTTAAGCTATAAGGAAGTTCTTGAGCAAGGAATCTCTTTTGACCCTCATTCATTAATTTGTTATATCTAGAATTGATTACTGCAATTCAATGTTCATTGGTCTACCAAATGTTACTTTGAAGAAACTCCAGTCTGTTCTCAATAGGTGTGCTAGACTAATATTTTCACTTCCACCCAGAACACCCACCACATATTATCTAATAGATCTACACTGGCTTCCCATCAAGGCCAGCATAGAGTTTAAAATGGGCTTACTGACATTTAAGGTGCTGAGGTTTGGTGAGCCAAAGTATTTGTTGGATCTTCTATTTCCAAAACATAATGAGTCAAATGTGAATTTGCGTAGTGGTGATCACCCATATCGCCTTTATGAGCCCTGAGCCATTGGGGAACATGCTTTTGCTGCTAGATCCTTTTCTTATGTTGCCCCACGTCTATTCAATCGACTTCCAGTGTCACTTAAGCAGTTGAATTGTGTTGACGCTTTTAAGAAACAACTGAAGTCGCACGTATTTCTGAGGGCTTATGATATTGGGGAGCATAGAGATACTGATGACTATAAGCTTTAATGTTTTTTTGTTTTTGTTTTGTTTTTGTTTTTTTTGAAATGGAGACATTTAAGTTAATGTGAGCGCTTGTGAATCCACTTGGAGAATTGGCGCTCGAACAAATAAAATACCAGCATATTATTATTATTATATCTCCACAAAGAAATGACCTAACCTAGGTTAGATGTATATAAGGCAGTAGAACTCATTGTTATCTTGTGAATAGTCTTATTGATAAGGAATAACCACATAACCTAAGCTAAGCTAGGTTAGACCATTTCTTGGTCTGGCTAGCTAGTGACTTAGCAACTTGTTGCTAAGGTATTGACAAGACAAGACCTTAGCAACAAGTTGCTAGTCACTAGCTAGCCAGACCAAGATGTTGTTGTTGATGATGCTTTTATTTTATACTAGCCCACTGGGCCTAGGCCCTCTCAAGGCTAGTGGTGGAGGAGGTGGTACAAAGTTTAAAGTCACGTATATGTCAGTAGTTATATGTCATTGTATAAATTTATCGCTCTCAGGAAGTGACGAATAGGGGTGAAATTGAAAGAGTCTGAGTCAGAGAGGATGCCATGTAATGAGGTGTTCAGCAAGAATCTCCGTCTTTCAGATGCATAGACGGGACAAATACAAAGAAAGTAAAAAACAGTCAATGATGTATGGCAATGTTGGCATTCAGGTGGTTGACCACGAGGGGTGGACATCAGGTAACCATGTGTGAGGCGTGTGTGGCCTAAACGTAATCTAGTTAATAGGGTTTGGTCTGCACGTGAACCATTAATTGAAGATGGCCACAAGTGTATGTCATCCTTAATGGAGCGAAGGTGGCCAGTTAATGGTTGCGCTCTCCACTCAACTCGCCAAGCGTCATAAACATGGCGACGGAGGACAGGGAGCATATCCTCCGAACGCAGCAAAGTAGTAGAGGGTGTACCATGACACGCTTGCTTAGCGAGGAAGTCTGCACGCTCATTCCCGGGAATTCCTACATGCGCGGGGATCCAGCACAGTGTGATGGAACGATTAGCGCACTGTAATTTGTGTATTGTGTGGATGATAGTCTTGACCAGTGGGTCCTTGGGGGAAAATACACATAAGGCTTGCAGTGCACTCTTTGAGTCACTACAGATAACGACCCGTGGAGAGTTCCTCGACAATGAAGAGATGGTGCTTAAAGCACCTTGAATAGCCCATAATTCAGCAGTGAAAACTGTGGAGTGATGGTGTAAGGTACTTTGATACAAGCCATGGTCTGAGACTGCAGCGCAACCCACGGCATCCGCAGTTTTAGAGCCATCGGTGTAAATGAAAACAGCTGGGATGTGATCATCAAGATGTTGTAAAGCGAGATGTCGACATTGAGATGGGGCTTGGGCATCAAGTTGATCCGCTAAGTGAAAGCAAACTGTAGGGTGTTTTAGGGTCCACGGAGTGATGTGACTAGGAGGGGGAGTTATGGGAGGAACGGTGATACTGTAAGTGGAGAGCAATTGGCGAGACAATATTGGGAATGGCACTGGAATGGTTGAACGATAGTTATCTGTGGAATGGAATAGTTCTAGTAGAGTTGGGTCATGACGGAGGCGAACAGCCGTACACATGAGGACTAATCGACGGTGGTAGGCTAGAGGTAAGGTCCCAGCCTCACATAGGATATTGGAGACACGAGAGGAACGGAATGCCCCCGAGCTAATGCGGATGCCCAAATGGTGTACGCTGCCGAGGGTTCCTAATGTGGAAGCAGAGGCCGTGCCATAGACAGGACTACCTTAATCTAGGGCTGAGAGGATGGTAGCTCTGTAGAACAGTAAAAGCGTAGCGCGATCTGCGCCCCAATGGACTCGTGCGACTGTTTTCAGAACATTCATTCTCTGGAGGCAACGTGCCTTTAAGCAGGCAATGTGACTCTTCCAATTGAGGTGAGTATCAAAGATTAAACCAAGGAACCTGGTATGTGGAAGGATCTGAATATTAGAATTTCCCATGGTGAGAGTAATGGACTGTTTACGTAAATGTCGAACATTTCTATAGAATACAACGGCGTTAGTCTTTTCAGCAGAAAATTGAAAACCAGCAGTGGATGCCCAAGAGTGGATGGATTTTAGAGCAATGTTGAGACGCCGTTGTATGTGAGTCAGACTGGGAGAAGTATAATATATTGCGAAGTCGTCCACATACAAGCTATACGATATTTCAGGTGGGAGGCTGCATATGACACTATTGATCGCCATAATAAAGTGTAAGCTGCTAAGGGCACATCCTTGTGGTATTCCATTAATTTGTGACATATTGTCCGATAGGAGACCATTATTTTTGACCTGGAATGTACGGTTAGAGAGAAACTGTTGTAAAAAGCAGGGAAGAGGACCCCGCATGACAGAATCGTGTAAATTTTTTAAAATCCTGTGTCTCCATGTTGTGTCATAAGCCTTAGCAATGTCAAAAATTATTGCCACTGTGGGTTGGTTCTTGGAGAACCCATCACGTATTTGGTGTTAAAGGCGAATAAGTGAGTGCAGTGTAGAACGGCCAGGGTGGGAACCATTCTGATATGGGGATAGGAGGGCATGTGACTCAGCGTAATGTAAAAGTCGAGGATTGATAATTTTTTCCATTAATTTGCAGAGGCATGAGGTAAGTACAATCGGTCTGTAATTTGTGGGAAGACTATGATCTTTTCCAGGCTTCGGTACGGGTATAGTGTAAGCATGCCGCCAAGACGGTGGGAAGTAGTTACTTATCCAAAACTGATTGTACAGTTGTAAAAGATGTTGTAGCGCACGTGGATGGAGGTGACGGATGAGAGCGTACGAGAATCCATCCGGGCCAGGAGTAGTGTCTGTACACAGGTCGAGCGCGTGTCGCAATTCCGGAATTGAAAAGGGGGTGTTATATTCATGTGTTTTCCCGCTATGAAAAGATAGCGGGCGAGATTCCTCCATACATTTATAACGAAGAAATTGACGAGGCAATGACTGGTCTGAGCTGACGTGACAGAAATGTTTGACATGTATGGCAGTGATGTCAAAGGGGTCATGTGTAAGCGAGTCCGAGGCAGGGTCTTTGAGTGGAGAGAGTGGAGGCCGTACAGTGCGTCCGTTGATACTGCGAAACTTTTTCCATAAAGTAGAGAGAGGGGTGCGGGAAGTGAAGGACGAGATATATGATCGCCATGAAAGTATCTTGTTGTCAAGGATACTGCATTTGACAACTGCACAGATCTTGTTATAGAACGTTTTAAGGGCAATTTTTTCAATAGTGATGGTTATAAGGTCAAAGTAACGATTAGTGGAAAAAAGTCGGGGGGAAACAGTCTTTAAACGCCGCTGCCTAACACTCAGACGCTTAAGAAGGCGTTCCACACGATGCTTGAATTTTATCATTTGGGCTAGAGTGGGCGTCCACCAAGGGACCTGGCGAGGGTGCGTCAGCGAGGAGGTAAGTGGGATATGAGTGCGAGCAATGGAGTTCAGGAAGGACGAAAAATAATCAAAATTGTGTGCAGGGGAAGAGGTAGGGGAGAAGTCCGAAACGTCTGCAGAGGAGTGCGTATAAGACGTCCAATCGGCTTTAGAGAGATTATAACTCGATATTTGAGGGGAGGATGCAAGGCACAAATACTTAAGTAGTATAGGGTAGTGGTCGCTGGAGAAGCGATCCTGTAAAACTGACCAGTCAAATAGGGGAGCTGCGTCATCCGAGGCAAAGGAAAGATCGACAGCGGAAAATGTACAGTGGGTAGCAGATCTGTAGGTCGGGGTGTCAAAGTTGAGACAACAAAGAGTAGAATGAAGGAGATATTTTTCAATGTTATCGCCTGGGATGTCTGTGTTTGGGTTGCCCCAAAGGGGAGAGTGTGCGTTAAAGTCGCCCAGAATAAGGTACGGTGGGGTCAGTTGTTGTACTATTTGATGAAGGTCTGAAGTATTGTAATGACAGGAGGGTTGATTGTAGGAGGAGCAAACAGTCAAGGAAGGAAGGTTTGATAATGAAATGGAGACGGCAGTTGTTTGAAAATGGTTGGGGTCAAGGGTGACAGGAACAAATACGCACTTATAGTGCACAAGGATGGCCGTTCGGAGATGTGAAGGGGTTATAGGGGAGCTACCAGCAACAGTATAATGCCTGGGGGGGACAACAAAATTGCCTACATGTTGGAGGCAAATGCATAATGGTGAATATAATTTAAGTAATCGTTGTAATTCTCCCATACGGAGGCGATTTTGGTATCCGTTTATATTCCATTGCAAAATGTTATATGCCATCAAGAATAGGATTGTCAGAGTCATCGACAATAGTGGTCTCTTGAAGAGAGTCTGGTAAAGGTTGTGAGTGTGGAGAGGGTTGTGTGGATGGAGGTGAAGGGGTAGATGTAAGGTCTGTAATTTTTTCAGAAATAGCTGTGAATTGTGTGACTAGTTTAGGAACAAGGGTGGGGCAGTGGAGGAGTTTTTGGCGCAGTGTGTTCATAAATAGATAAGCGGAGGTAACATCTTCATCAGGGTTAGGGGGAAGTGTACGTGTGGTGACAAATTCCTGCGTCCAAGCAAGGAGGCAGGGATCCGTGGCACAGATATGGGGTGTGATGTAATTACGGAAACAAATTGGACATCCACATTTGTCAGGTGGGATATTGGTGTGACATATCAATACAGGAGATTGTAAGGGGCTCGGGGTAATGAGTCTTTATCGAAGGTTCGTCAGATGATGGTGTCGTAGGGTTAGCAGGAGTTTGTGGGGGAATGTCCCTAGGTTTGGGAGCATCGGGATCTGGGCAGTGGGGAGCGGCTAACGGAACATGTCGCTCAAGGTTACAGGGAGGATCAGGCGTGGTGAGGGTGGTACGCACATTGACAGGAGGTTGGTGAACATCAAATCGGGATTGGGATAGCTCTATATTAGTCAAGTCAGAATCCAACAGGTTATTGTCCTTCAGGAATCTTTGCAGCAAGTCCTTGGGCGTAGGATCAGATTCACAAATATGGGTGACACAATAACAAGGAGTAGGGTGAATTTGAGCATCTTTCGCTGGAGCTCGCTTGGAAAGAAATTTGTGAAGATGTTCGGTGAGTACTGTACGGGTAGAAGTCTTGTGCTGAAGTAGAAAGAATCGGCCGCAGTTATGGCAGCCACAGTCCGGATCGTGGGTAGGCATAACCCACTTCTGTGTGGTGGAACCGAGTTTCGAGGTCCGGGATAATGACCGGATAGGACTTGCAACCTTACGCTTTTTCCGAGGCTGCGACTGGGTGGAGTGAGATTGGTCTCTATTGGATTGAGAAGTCTCTATATCTGGTACTGTGTTACATTCCATGAGGTTCTCTTCGGCAGTCATGTTCCAAAACTCAGTATCATCGGTCAAGTTAGTAAATCCCTCGAACCTGTTAGAGGTGGATAGGTCCGGGGAGTTAAGGTGAACTAAACGGAAGGTATCATTGGTGGGGTAATGTTGTGGGCTAATAGGTGGCGCCGGAGGTTGCTCTGGACGCTGGTGGTCAGAGGAGTCAGCGGGTGTAGTTGATTCATATCGTCGATATGGAGGAGATTTACCTTCCTGCCTTAATTGTGCTGCAGCAGACCGGAAGGGGAGTCCTTTTGTGGCCTGTAAATGTAATACGTTACGATGAAATGCAAAGTGCGGGCATGTTCTGTCATTGGCTTTGTGGGACCCGTCACAATTTGCACAACGGGGCGCGCTGGCTTGACAATTGTTGAGAGCATGTTGTTCTGAGCCGCAATTTAAGCAACGAGCATTGAGGGCCCGACACCGTGGGGTTGAATGCCCAAGCTTCCAGCAATTTGTGCATTGTCTCGGCTTGTTAACATACCTTCGTACCTGCAGTTGGCGACCTGCAAGACGGACATGCATAGGGAGGTCATGGCGCTTAAAATAGATTTTGACAATGCGTAGTGGGGGCCGTTTTCCACGCTGAGGAGCAGTATAAGTGTCAACTTTAACAACAGTGGGGTCAGTTCTTTGCAATAATTTTAAGATATGATTGGTTGAGTCTGTAAAGCTCTGATCTGCAAATTCGAAGTCGGAAGGGAGCACAACCGTGCCAGTACACTGATTCAGGTATTCATCTGGTTTACCTGTGTATCTGTCGTTGGGGGTGTCGAGGTAGGCTTGTAAGGCTTCTGATTGCTCCTGTGTTTTCACCTCAATCATGCGCTTGGCCGATCCAACAGCATGCATGGTGAAGTCACCAATATCTTGTGCGAGAGTATCGTATAGACTGAAATCATCCATAGGTTCACCAGAGACCGTGAAAAACCGTGACCAATCAGGGGGACTGAACATAGCGTTATAAGTGTCCTTCGAAGCAGGGGTATACGTGTTACGCTTACACCTTTGTTGGTTATGCGAAGGTACGAACGGTTGAAGCGTGTGAATGGCAGAGGAAATACCGGCAAGGTCTTTTCCTGTACCTGCATCAATGGCCCATTGAGATCGTGGAGGTACAGAAGCAGGTTTAATTGAGGTAGTAGATCCTGCATCCGGAGGGAAGATGGTAACAGATGTAGTCACAGACGGGTCAGGGATGCAAGAAGCATCCGTAGGGGTGTCAGCTAAGGGCATGCGAGCTTCTTCATTAAGGTTGTCAACGGAATGAAGAGGTAGGCTAAGGCTAGAATCATAATCTGGTAATTTAGAAGTTAAAGTCGAGACTGTGGGGTTGTCATCACTATTATTGATCAGAGAGGCAGTACTGTGCATAGGAATTGATGCCGGGGAGATCACCTGATGGATCTCACTACCCGACGATGGAGAATTCGTCACAGTATCCTTAGGAGGTTTGCCAAGGTCTGTGGGTGCCATGCCTGAGTGGGGAACTCCGGCACTGTTGGCAGCAGGGGAAGGGTCCTTGAGGCAGTCCAATTTCTCGCGGGGGTCGGCGTTGGAGGGGGCAATTTTAGATTCCATAGGACGAATATTTCTAAATTCATCTGAGTCAGATTCCAAACCCACCATGGAGCCACAATTAGAGGACGGGACGACCGCCCTAGGAATTCTTGCAGATATACACCCCGACTAATGCACCTTAAGGGCCGTCGATCCGTCGATCGCCAACCCAGCACAAGGGTTAGGGTTTGGCATAAAAGTTTCCCCTCGCTCAAACACTCGGATACCACAGTTCGACGGGTGTAGGGATTGCCGACCCACAACACCCTCCAACGAAACCAAAGAGTGAGTACGGTCGTTTACCTCATGACAGTCACGGTGCTCCCAAAGGAGGGGGCAGCGCGAAGAAGGGAAAAACGGAAAACAGACAGGATGAGAAATGATAGGGCCCACTACAATTAGTTGGGGGCGGCAGGAAGGGTGGGCATGCGGGCATGCACTCCCCTCCTGCCGCCTCCGTCAGCCCCCGCACGTGTTCAAAAGTGAAACCAACGAAGCAGGCAGAGCGGGGGAGCCAGACCAAGAAATGGTCTAACCTAGCTTAGATATATATCAGGAGGCAGAAATCTCTTTTACCTTGTGAATGGTGAAGACCAGAATTTTCTATACCAAGTGATTTTCGATTGAGCAAAATAATAAAAGTGGTTCTGGAGCCGTGGTCACTTCTTTGATTATCGAGTCAGCTGATGCGCGCGTGTGTGTGTGTGTGTTTGTGTGTTGCGGACCGTTCGGCACAGTAAACAAAGCAAAACACAAGAGCTATGAGGTTCACAAATCGGTTTGGTCAAGATTACTCTGTTAATATACGTTTATGAAATATACCTGGGATATTCTCGCTATCCAAGCAGCTCAGTTAGGGTTTTGTGAGTAAGCCTAGGCCTATCTATAGCCTCGGCCTAAGAGTAACTCTCAGTACGGCACTCTACTGTACATGAGACATTAACAGCAATAAAAAAGATAATATATAACAGATTTTATTTACCATGAATTATTTAGAGTTAGGCCTGGTGAGACGAGCTTGCGAGCGGTGCATTCTGGGCCGACGTCATTCCGTGACGTCAGCATTCCCGCCAAAAGTGAATTTGAAGCACCAAATTTGGATTCTGGTATCATATCCAACCTATTGCCAATACTGTGTTTCGCCAAGCTGAAACTTGTCATATGCGAGGGACCACTGTACTCACAAATCAACATGTTGAAGATATGCAACACAATCTAGATAGGTTGTTGTTGTTGTTGCTGTTCCCCAAGCTGCCTGGCCGAACATCCCCAAGGCCCCAAGCAAGGCCAAGGCCATAACCGAGCGCCCCCACAGAACCCTCCCCGCCTACCACAATAAAGCCTGGGTGACCGAAGACACTCCATGGCGGGGAGCTGACGAGGGCGCGGAAACGCCCGGGAAACCAAAGCCCCACCCAGGGCCCTGTGCCCCTCAGCAATTATGAAGAGAAAGTTGAGGGGCAAAGGAAAAATAGATAGGTTGCCACATTGGGCTAAAATCTGACAAATGAGCTTCAACGAAGAAAAATGCAAAGTACTTCACATCGGAAACTGAAATGAGAAAGCAAACTATTCAATCAATGGAACCCAGCTAGAGAGTGTAGAAAAAGAAACAGACATGGGAGTAACAATATTGAGTAACCTAAAACCTAGTCAACAATATACAGAAGTTGTTAAGAAAGCAAACAAAGTTATAGGTTTTATAGGCAAATATTTTGAGAATAGATCTAAAGATGTAATCCTCACTCTTTACAATTTGTTAATCCGTCCACTTCTGGAATACTGTATTGCGTTCAGTCCTGTTGCCCCTACTACCAAAAAGATTTAGACAAACTGGAGCGAGTTCAACGTAGAGTTACCAAAATTATACCGTGTTTGAGGAGCAAACTGTATGAGGAGGAGTGTCTTAAGGAATTGAATCTTTCTCCCATAACACAGCAGAGATTAAGAGGTGACTTAATTCAAGTTTTCAAGATCATCGTATACAAGTATTGATCGATAATTCCTCACACACATATATACGCACGCATGCTCAAGGGGTCGACTTGTTACTTGAGGCTCTCGCAGTGATAAACATCGAACAAATCAAAGTAGAGAGATGGGGTTTTCACCATTCTCAAGCTTAATGAAGGTATGTAATCATGAACATTTGATTTAATATTGTATTAATAATATATAAGGAGATACAACATGTATAAACAAGGTGTTTGAATGCCAAATATGACTAGGTGGAGCGATTGGCGCATGGTTTAAACCCCCGAAGCCTGGGAGCTAATAATGTAAAAATACAAACTTTAAACAAGGAGTATAAGTAAAGAGAGTGCCAGACAAAAACAGTAACTTATGGTTAAAGCTAGAATAAGATGATAAACTGTAACCTAAATACTGAACTGTACTCACTATACATCAACTTCCAGTCCCCCATCCTGACAGCAGCACTGTCCCACACAGGGTCAATGTTCACCAGGAACTCTGAGCGAGGGGAGGCTTGGTCCTGACTCAATGTTTCCCACAGGTTCATCCCATCAATTGGGCCTAAAGCTGATATATCTCCTCCTGAAACAACAGATAAGCAAAAACATTTTTATTAGTATTGTTAAATCCTTTCTTATAATTTCCCAATAAAAATCAATCAAATTTATATAATATGTTAATTAGCATTAAAGTAAGAATCCTGCCAGCCAATCAACGCGCTGCATTTAACTATCTCTTTAAACTAGTTGAGTTTGATGGCGGGTGCCCAACCCTGAAAGGGGTTGAAATAGGGAGCTATCCCCCCGCCTAAGGCGGCTTTCTAGGGCCTTTCCTAGCTGATGCTGAGAGGATTGGGTTCTAGTCATGTGGTGATGGGCTGGTCTATCAGAGTGAGAACTGAGCGATCTCTGCCATACCCATAGCTTACTCTGACTGTTCCTTTTACTTATATATTTTCTAGATCTCAAGTGACGGCGTCTCTTCCGTGGATTGACCTCCCAATTTACCAAGATTGGAAGCCAAAGCGTCACATTTTTCCTTTGCCCCTCAACTTTCTCTTCATAATTGCTGAGGGGCACAGGGCCCTTGGTGGGGCTTTGGTTTCCAGGGCGTTTCCGCACCCTCCTCAGCTCCCCGCCATGGAGTGGCTTCGGTAACCCAGGCTTTATTGTGGTAAGCAGGGAGGGTTCTGTGGGGGCACTCGGTTATGGCCTTGGCTTTGCTCGGGGCCTTGGGGCTTGGGGTTCGGCCAGGCAGCTTGGGGAACAACAACAACAACAACTAGTTGAGTTTGACATTCCTGACGTTTCCCACAACTCTGCCACACCCTCCCGTGCAGCCAATCAGGAGCCTCCGTTGTCGGAGCAAGTAAATACTGTGCTGAGTCAGCCGCGCACACATCTTCACCTTTCAAATTGCTCTCGCTCCCTCCACAGGCCGTTTCTTCGAGTTGCAATAGGTCTATGACATCAATGCAAGCCCTATACTCCCGTAAACCACTACAAGTCCTTTGCAACCATCTCCCTGGGACATATTACGAAGAGATAAAACCAGAGGAGAGGGGAAGAAATGTACTTGGCTACACCTGCTCCAGCCTCCCAGCTCGCCTATGGTGGTGTGTAATACTATGTTTAGGAAGAGGATGAGCCATCTGATAACATATGAATCAGGTGGCTCCAGTAGCCAGATAGACTACTTCCTTATCACCAAATCTGACAGGAAATGGGTTAGAGACATTAAGATCATACAAGGTGAAGAATGCATCCCCCAACATAAGCTCCTAGTATGTGATATGTGCCTAGGTAGAGTTCATGTTAGAAAGAAAGTTCATTTGCCTAAAAGGAAAGTATGGTTGTTGGAAAAAGAGGAGTACAGAGACAGATTCCACAACGAAATGATGGAAATCGAAAGGAGAATGGGCGTTAGGCCAGATGTTGATAGCAAATGGAACTTTATAGAGCGCAGCCTCCTCGATACCACAGACAAAGTCTGTGGCAAAACAAAGGGGCCACCTAGACATAAGTTCTCCTGGTGGTGGAACAACGATGTCGAAGCTGCAGTCAGAGAGATGTTTCAAAGTATGGAAAGAAGGTGGCAGCAAGGAAGAATACCTGTCCGCCAAACGTAATGCTAGAAGAGAGGTCTACAGGGCAAAGAAAACCATACAAGATAGCGTAATAGAACAAGTTTGCAGCACTAATAATACCAATGGAGTTTATAAATTAGCAAAGAATGTAAGGGACAGTAGCCAGGACGTCGTGGGTGTAAGATGCATAAATAATGACAGTGGCATGACTGTTTACACAGAAAAAAAAATCAGGGAGGCATGGAAGGAGCATTATCAAAGACTGCTTAATGTGGAGTTTGAATGGAACAGGGAACAGCTTAGCACTGTAGTCCCAGTACAAGGCCCTCCGCCTTTGATAGGGTACGACGCTGTTAAAAGTGCAACAGATAAAATGAAGTCATGAAAAGCCGCTGGGAGCTCCGGCATTGTAGCTGAGATGCTAAAAGCAGCTGGAGATATTGGGGTAAAATTGGTCACAGAGCTGATTAATGCTATCATAAAGGAGGACAAAATTCCCGATGCTTGGCAGGAAAGTGTTATAGTAAATATATATAAAGGCAAGGGTGACTCCTTAGACAGGGGAAATTATCGGGGTTTGAAAATGCTTGATCAAGTCATGAAAGTCAGCGAAAGGGTCTTTGAATGCATGATCAGGGAAAGTGTTGCTATCAGCGACATGCAGTTTGGATTTATGCCGGGACGTGGCACAACTGATGCTATCTTCACTCTTAGGCAAATGCAAGAGAGGTACTTAGAGAAAAACAGGGAGTTATACCTAGTTTTTGTAGATCTGGAGAAGGCCTCCGACCGGGTGCCCAGGGAGGTAGTGCAGTGGGCTATGAGAAAACTTGGAGTAGAAGAGTGGTTGGTGCGTGTATTAATGAGAATGTATGAGGGGTCACGGGCAGCAGTTAGAGTAAACGGGGGCCTGAGTGAAGAGTTCCCAGTGAAAGTTGGAGTTCACCAAGGTTCAGTTCTGAGCCCATTACTGTTTGTCTTAGTCCTGGAGGCTCTGTCAAGGGAATTTAGGACAGGACTCCCATGGGAGATGTTATATGCAGATGATTTAGTTCTTATCGTAGATAGTGCGCAGGAAGCAGAGGCGAAGTTCAAAAGATGGAGGGAAGGTATGGCAAATAAGGGTCGAAGAGTTAACATAGATAAAACAAAGGCCATGATTAGTGGAGTAGGGCGTGGAGCTATGGAAAGAAGCGGCGACTATTCATGCGCAGTATGTGGGAAGGGGGTGGGAAGTAATTCAATTCAATGTTGTGTCTGTAGTGACTGGGTACACAAGAGATGTAGTGGAGCTAGAGGACCTTTGACAAGAATCATAGACTTTGAATGTGCAGTGTGCAAGGGAGATCTTGTATTAACTCCCTCTGACATATTTATGTTCCAATAAGTCCAAGGAGGCACTTGACAAGTATTTTGGGTCTTGAATTTGGCTCATGAGTGTTGTCGAAGCCTTACATTTTTCGCGATTTCCATCCACCAGAATGCTGTTTATTGTGATGTATCATATATCAATGGAAAGAGGAATATTTATATCTATCTATCTATTGCCTGACGCCGTGATCCCCGAAGGGGTGGCCACGAACGAACCGCCCCCATGCACCTCTGTCCCCAGTCAGTCGACGCCCCTCCCCCCAACCAGCACCGCCTTCGTTCATGTAGTTCCTCACTCCATATTTATAGTACATGATAAAATTAAAAAAAATGTAAATAAATCGAAATATGAAAGTGTAAATGAGTCCGGAATACAATTATTTCCCATGCAATTGTCTTCACACCGTCCTAGCTCTAAATTGTGAGTGATGACCATATATTTTGTTTTGCTCAAATAATAGTATTTTTTCTCCTCTTTCCAAATCTGAAAACAGAAATTGTTTATCTTCAATAGTTCTCAAGCAGTGACCGAAAAAAATAAAAAAAATATTTTGATTTATATGGTTTATAACATTTTCAATTTATTTCGTTGCTACAAAGTGTATGGTTTTAAATTTAGGCTGTATGAATACGGCAAATAATGCTGATGAGTATAACACAAACTAGAAGTTCCTAGGACAAATACTTTTTGCGCTATTAATATTTGAAATGAAGAGCCAAAATGCGAATATTTACGCTTCACCCATCTCTGTTCCGGCGATGCTAGCCGGGTTCCGAGCTGTTCCCCACCTCGTGGTTGCGTTATTTGCTCGGATACGTATATAACTGTATATATCACCGGAATCGGAAAATTGTGCTCTCTCCAATGGTGAAAACAAAAATAATATAGCATAATTGGTTCGCAAGCTATGCACAATTGTTTCCATGCAGTGACCGAAAACAAAAAAATCTGATTTTGATTGATATGGTTTATAACATTTTCGATTTATTTCGTTGCTACGAAGTGTATGGTTTTAAATTTAGGCTGAATGAATACGACAAATAATGCTGATGAGTATAAAATAAACTAGAAGTACCTAGGACAAATACTTTTTGCGCTATGAATATTTGAAATGAAGAGCCAAAATGCGAATATTTACGCTTCACCCGTCTCTGTTCCGGCGATGCTAGCCGGGTTCCGAGCTGTTCCCCACCTCGTGGTTGCGTTATTTGGTCAGATACGTATATAACTGTATACATCACCGGAATCGGAAAATTGTGCTCTTTCCAATGGTGAAAACAAAAATAATATAGAGTAATTGGTTCGTGAGCTATGCGCAATTGTTTCCATGCATTGTTATTGTTATGAAAATATATGAGAATGTTTATACAGTTGTATATCTTTGCCACAATATACACCCTTTCCAACGAGAAGGGAAATGGCTCCTGGGTTGACACTGAAAAAACAAAATAAGAAAGCCAGGTTATCTTCAGGTAATAAATTCAGAAATAATTCTATTGTACACGTAAATCAAATAAAGTAATGTATATATTCTGACATACGGAGCCCTGTATGTTAATTTAAGAGTTAGAATTAGAGTTCAAGGAGCCAAACTACCCAAGTGGTGAAGCAGACTAGCGAGCGAACGAGCGAGTGGGCAAACCATCTCGCCCCATACCAGCTCGCCCCATACCTCGATGACCGATGTTATGACGTATGATCGACGCCAGGAGCTGTGAGTGGACGACACACCTGTTATGTGATTCGAGGAGCTATGATTGGAGCGCGCACCATCACTCGCCTCCTGATTCGTTCCTACACCATCATTGTTTGGTATATTAGACCCGAGTTGTGGGCATTCAGTCTCATTTGGAGTTGGGGAAGGTGAACTTGCAGCTGGAGGAAGACGGGGTGAAGTATTATAATGGGATTGTGACTGTCAGTCAGATTATATAAATGTGTGTTAAGTGTGTTCGGTGTAAACACTTATGTTATGTTGGTTAGTGAGATATGTGATTGGGAATTAACGTGAACGCTATATATGTTTTAACTATTTGATTGCGAATTAACGTTAACGCTACTATTCTGTACTTAACTATTTGATTGGGAATTAACGTTAACGCTATTATTATGTACTTAACTATTTTAGTTGACTAACTTGTGGACTAAAGCAACTCTTTAAGTAATTGGGTTATGATGAAAGTAATACTATTGTTTTATATTAATACTTACGAGTTCTTTCATTTTCTTTGAATTAAGCTTACAGTGCTTAATGGTGCTTAGTACGGTGATGCTATTGTCTCTTATTAGTAATATCGCCTTAGACTAACATGGCTGTGTTAATATTACTTCTAGTGATTTTCTAAGCTGAAGAAAATTCTTTTGCTTCAAAAATATTATATTTTGCTTTTCATATTATTTGAGTGAGACCTGAATCGAATCTATGAAACGATCCTGTAACTATATTTACTCATAATCAAACCTCAATGTTACGTGGTTAAGAAATAAATTTAACTAATTATTAAATATATATCTAACTTTTTATGTGACTTTGATATTACTCTGATGATAATAATAATATAATACTATTAACGTAAGACAGAACCAAGAATAATTACATTAAAATATAAATAAAAGGACATAGAAGAAAACTATCTATTCATTTCAAAAAGGGTAAGAGACAGAAATATTCTTACTTTAATATTTATCTTTCAAGACTTTTTATAAAATTAATAGTCCTTCTTTAGCTATACTTATTCGGTTCATAACCATAGCCTACTAAGCTTCGGTTAAATAATAATTCTTTATAAATACTACATGACTTTAATTAGTTTCAGTATTTTTCATAAGTAAAGAGTATCAGTCAATAAAGGATGCCAAGTCCTAAGATCCAAAAGGAAAGGAGGCAACGACAGGAAGTTGTTTTGTTGGATTTTGCTTTTGTTTTGCCTTCAGCTGACTGATACCTTAATATATATCTCTGTGCTATCTAGATTCATCAAGTTAACCACTTGAGGATCAAGATACGTAACAATATATATATATATATATATATATATATATATATATATATATATATACAGTATATATATATATATATATATATATATATACTATATAAACAGTATATATATAATATATATATATATATATATATATATATATATATATATATATATTCTTTAATACATACGAGGTTGAAAGAAATGGCAATTTCTGCGTTGGAAATTATTATTCAAAGTTTTCAGGTCTCTGATGAGTTTTCGCTGGGTGGCAGGAAGTAGATGAACGAGATGAGCAAAAATTCATGGTGGTACAGGGTTACATAAATGTACATGATGATACAGGATATACGACGCATTTCACTGGGACAACAGCATTATCAAGTAAGGAAGGAATGATGATAAAAGGTAAACAGGAAGGGTATATATAGGAGGGTGGAGTATCAGAGGAGGCGGAAAACAGGGGGCAAAAGTCTGCTATTGGTGGAAGCGTAAACTAGGAGAGAGAAAGGGGTTAACCGCTTCACGCATGCGCACTGGATGCGGGATGGTGGTCAGTAGGGGGGGTCGAAGCTGATTGGCTGCGTGTCGAGGGGCGTGGCCTAGGTTGTGTGGCGCCTGCAGAAGACGAAGCTGAAGGAGGTAGGGGGGGGGGCTGCGACAAGGGCACCGGGGGGCGAGGAGGGGTGTTAGGTCCTGTAGGGTAGTGCCTTTTGGCAGAAGGAAGGATCTGAAGGTCCAGAGTTTTTGGTTGTTGATGTTGGGATGTAAGGCTTGGATATATAAAGCTTCGAGTATAGGTAATCTCCTTGGGTCACTTTCTTTATCGAGTATGGTGGTGTGTTTCTCTAACTCGTTGCGTGTGAAGTGAGGTGGTTAGGGGTGAGATAGTGGTCTTTGATGGCTCCAGCCTGAAGGTGAAGAGTTAAATGAAAGACGAGTCTGCGTCATCCAATATAGGAATGAGGTCCACAGTCCTAAGTTACAGTATGTTGGTAATATGATCGTCATATATATATATATATATATATATATATATGGGGGAGGAGGAGGGGGGGGGGAGGGGATGGGGGGAGGGGAGGGGGGAGGGAGGTGTAATGGGGGAGGGAGGGGGTATAATGGGGGGGGAGGGAGGGGGAGAGGGCATAACATAGATAAATACATAAACACGAATTATATTATATATACAGGGTGTTCCAGAAATATGTGCCGAAAATCAGGGGATGTATTCCTGACACATAATTGAATGTAAATCACTAAATATAAGCAAAAATATCAAAGTTGTCGAGTTACAGCACCAAAAGGTAGCTTGAATGTGTTGTACTCCAGGATTGATGTAAATGAAACATTACCAAAAACGTGATTTATTAACAAAAAAGTATACACAATCAAATTACAGTAAATGTTCAAAATTCCTGTAAATGAAACATTAACCAAGGACAAGTGATGTATTAACAAAATAAAACAGTATTTCAGTATGGCATAACATTTCACAGTAATTGTTCAAAATTCTGTGTAAATGAAACATTTACCAAGGACAACGTGATTTATTAACAAAATAAAACAGTATTTCCAGTTATGACAATAACATTTACAGTAATGTTCAAAATAAATGAAAATTACCAAGGACAAGGGGATGTATTACAAAATAAAACAGTATTTCCAGTATGACAAAACATTTACTGTGCTGTATTACTTTATGGTTACGTGAGACAGATAGGATACTGTAACGCGAAGAGGAGGGAAGGAAGGTCATAATTTACATTCAATTATGTCAGGAATATATCCCATATGATAAACACCCGTCAGTATATATAAGATATATATATATTAGAATATATATATATATATGTATCAATCTACAATTAGAAAAATAAAATAAAAATTAAAAAAACCCCCCACCAAAAAAAAAAAATAAAATAAAAAAAAAAAATATATATATATATGGGGAGAGGGGGGGGAGGGGAGGGGAGGGAGGGAGGTATGGGGGGGGAGAGAGGAGAAGGGGAGGGGAGGGAGGGGGAGGGGGGGAGGGGAGGAAATAATGGGGGGGGAGGGGGCATAACATAGATAAATACATAAACACGAATTATATTAATATATATATTATATTATATCAATCTACAATTAGAAAAATAAAATACAAATCCAAAAATAACCCTCCCAACCCAAAAAAAAAAAAAAAAAATAAAAAAAAATAAAAAAAAATAATATATATATATATATATATATTATATATATATATATATATATAAGGGGGAGGGGAAGGGGCGGCGGAGGAGGGGAGGGGGGGGGGAGGGGAGGGGAGAGGGAGGGAGGGGGGTATAATGGGGGGGGAGGGGGAGGGGGCATAACATAGATAAATACATAAACACGAATTATATATACATATAGATATATATATATATATCAATCTACAATTAGGAAAAAAAAAAAATAAAAAATAAAACAAACAAACACTCCCCCAAGAAAAAAAAAATATACAAAAACCAAAATTATATATATCTAGATATAGTAATATATATGGGGGAGGGGGGAGGGGAGTGAGGAGGGAGGTATTAATGGGGGGAGAGGGAGGGGGAGGAGGGGGAGGGGGGGGAGGGGGGGAGGGGGGGGGGGGGGGAGGTAGGTATAATGGGGGGGGTAGGGAGGGGGAGGGGGAGGGAGGGCGGATGGGGGGGGCGGGGAGGTCGGGAGGGGAGGGGGGGGGGGGGGGGGGGAAAAGGGTTTATTTTAAAAAAGGGGGGGGAGGGAGGGGGAGGGGGCATATAACATAGATAAATACATAAACACGAATTATATTATATATATCTAGATATATATATATATATATTTATATATATATATTATATCAATCTACAATTGAGAAAAATAAAATAAAATTAAAAAATTACCCTCCCACACCCAAAAAAAATAATAAATATTTTTGTTTATATATCCCGAATATATATAGATATATTAGGGGGGAGGGGGGGAGGAGGAGGGGGGAGGGAGGTATAATGGGGGGGGGGCCGGGGAGGGAGGGGAGGGGGGGAGGGGGGGAGGAGAGGAGTATAATGGGGTGGGGAGGGAGGGGAGGGGGGATCATAAACATAGATAAATACATAAACACGAATTTATATTATTCTATATACTATATAATATACTATAATATATATATATATATATCAATCTACAATTAGAAAAAAAAAATAAAAATAAAACTAAAAACTAACCCTCCCCCACACCAAAAAAAAAAAAAAAAAAAAAAAAATATATATATATATAGGGGGGAGGGGGAAAAGGGGACGGGGGAGGGAGGGAAGGGGGAGGGGGGGGTGGAAGGGAGGGGGAGGAGGGAGGGTATAAATGGGGGGGGAGGGAGGGAGGAGGGAGAGGGGTGAGGAGAGGAGGAGGGGGGGAGGGGAGGGAGGGGGACATGAGGGTATCAATGTGGGGGGAGGGAACGGGGAGAAGGGGGGAGGGGGCACCATAAACATAGATAAATACATAAACACGAATTATAGGGAGAAGATATATAGCTTATAGATATATATAATGATTATTATAATAATTATATTCTATAGATATATATAGATATATATATAGTATAGATATATATATATATATATATATAATATATAATAAGAGTTTGTGGTGGGGGGACATTTATGTTGGGTATAAGAATAACATAATAATAAAAATACATTAATAATTAATAATAATAATAATAAATAATAATACATAATTAAATTATAATAGATAAAGCAAAAAAGTATCAATGAAATTCAAATATAAAATAAATTTGTATGGGTGATCCCAACACACAGGAATAACAGGTATAATGAATAAATAATAATAATACAAATAATAAACAATAGGCCGGAAACACAAAAATAATTTAAAAAATAATAAAGAATGGTGGGCGGGGGCCGGGAGGGAGGGGGGGGGGGCGGGGCCCAGGGGGGGGCTGGTGTGTTGTGGGAGATTGTGTGTGAGGATGTATGGTGTGGACGACTGGTGGTGGTGTTGACACAAATAGGGTTGGGTTCATTTTTGACCTGGACCCACCGGTCCGAGAACAAGGGACTCCCTACACCCTAATTTGGTGTCAACACCACCACCATCTACACCAACACCACCACCATCTCCAACAGCACCATCTCCACCACCACCACCACCACCATCTCCACCACAACCTCCACCCCGACCCATCATCATCTACACACCTATCATCAGCACCACCATCCCACCACATCACCACCACCACTACCATCTCCACCACCACCACCACCATCTCCACCACGACCACCACCACCACCACTATTTCCACCACCACCACCACCACCACCAAAAAATGTTGGACTGTACTTAGCTCACACTGCTGAGGATTTCCCTCGTGGGCCACCAAGCCGTCTATGTAGCAGTGCTTTTGCACCATAAAAAAACTTAACCCTCCCAAGCACTTTCCAACAATAAATTATCGATGGCAAAAAAAAAATGCCACCAGCAAACTTCCTTTCCCACACCACCCTAAATTATCGAGCAAAAATGCCACAGGGTCCCTGAGGGAGGCATGGCGGACATGATGGCCTCGAACCCAGTAAATGAAAGTTGTTTTCACTAAGGAGAAACACTAATACAAGGTAAGATTACTCTACTGGAACGGAAATGTAAAAGTAGCCAATATAATTTGACTGATAGATTTATATGAAAGTGTTCTCCACAAACAAGCCAAAACGTTTGGCAAAAATAAGCGATGCTTGCCTTCGTGGGGCTCTCACAACCTTGGTCACGTAGCCTACACCAGAGGACTGACACTCGAACCCACGTAATAAATAGTGTTTTTCACTATAAACAAGACTTATACAAGTAAAAAATTACACTACTTCAAGTGATAAATAGCCAATATAATTGGTCCAAATATGGGTATGCAAGTGAATCCGGACAAACGAAGCCTGACAACCATGGGACACTCGGCTGGAGGCACACCTTTGGTCACACGTACACCAGACTAGCAAAGAACTCACACCATCTTCACTAGGAAATGGTTTTTCTACCCTATAATTATAGAATGAAACTACAATTAATTCCATCGATAAACCCAACGATATAGCACTTGGTTTGGGTAATATTAGGGCTGGTAAGTACCAGCCAGGCTGGGCACAATGGAGGGCCCTGGGTTTAAAGGGCCCCGGCTTACCGCAATAGGGCCGCACACAACCACATTACTAGGCTGGGCTGGATGGGAAGAAAGCAAAGAACGAAAAGACTCTTCTCTACCACAGACCGCCCCGGGGCCCCCTCACAGGGAAACGCGTAGGGGGTTGCTAGATTTTGCCACCACTGTACAGTCCTAACGATCTGGACTTACCAGCCAAAAAAACCGGCTCAATTGCGTCATAAACGTTATTTTTCTAGGCAATATAATAAGTCCATATGACGCGATCGCGTCATATGTGTTTTTGGTTCAC